>CAHIKZ030002335.1:1622500-1792500 GCA_903632075.3 Acanthosepion pharaonis
ATTATACACCTTTCATGTCTTTTGATTTTTCTTTCACTTTCTTTTGCTCATTTCTTTCACTGTAAACCTTTTCATTTCTTTTTTTTCTCTTCCTCTCTTTCTTTGCTCGTTTCTTTGTACACCTTTCATTTCTTTATTCTTCTCTCTTTCTTTGCTTTTTTTTTCCTTTTCACTGTACACTTTTCTTTTTCACCTTTCATTTCTTTGATTTCTCTTCCTCTCTTTTCTTTGCTCATTTCTTTCACTGTACACCTTTCATTTCTTTGATTTCTCTTCCTCTCTTTCTTTGCTCATTTCTTTCTCACCTTTCATTTCTTTGATTTCTCTTCTCTTTTCTTTGCTCATTACTTTTCACTGTACACCTTTCATTTCTTTGATTTTCCTTTTCTTTCTTTGCTCGTTTCTTTCACTGTACCTTTCATTTCTTTGATTTCTCTTCTCTTTTCGTTTCTCGTTTCTTTTCACTGTAACACCTTTCATTTCTTTGATTTCTCTTCTTCCTTTCTTTCTTTGCTCGTACTTTCACTGTACCTTTCATTTCTTTGATTTCTTTCTTTTCATTTTTCACTGTACCTTTTCATTTCTTTGATTTCTCTTTCCCTCTCTTTCACTGTACACCTTTCATTTCTTTGATTTCTCTTCCTCTCTTTCTTTGCTCGTTTCTTTCACTGTACACCTTTCATTTCTTTGATTTCTCTTCCTTTCTTTCTTTGCTCATTACTTTCACTGTACACCTTTCATTTCTTTGATTTCTCTTCCTCTCTTTCTTTGCTCGTTTCTTTCACTGTACCTTTTTTTTTGTTCTCTTCCTCTCTTTCTTTTCATTCTTTCACTGTACACCTTTCATTTCTTTGAATTTCTCTTCCTCTTTTTCTTTTGCTCATTTCTTTCACTGTACACCTTTCATTTCTTTGATTTCTCTTCCTTTCTTTCTTTGCTCATTACTTTCACTGTACACCTTTCATTTCTTTGATTTCTCTTCCTCTCTTTCTTTGCTCGTTTCTTTCACTGTACACCTTTCATTTCTTTGATTTCTCTTCCTCTCTTTCTTTGCTCGTTTCTTTCACTGTACACCTTTCATTTCTTTGATTTCTCTTCCTCTCTTTCTTTTGTTTTCTCTTACACCTTTCATTTTCTTTGATTTCTCTTTCTCTTTTCTTTGCCCGTTTCTTTCACTGTACACCTTTCATTTCTTTGATTTCTCTTCCTTTTCTTTTTTCTTTTCTGTACAACCTTTCATTTCTTTGATTTCTCTTCCTCTTTCTTTTGCTCATTACTTTCACTGTACACCTTTCATTTCTTTGATTTCTTCCTGTCTTTCTTTTCCTTTACTTTTTGCTCCATTTCTTTTGATTCTCTTCCTCTCTTTCTTTTCATTCTTTGATTTCTCTTTCTCTTTTTGCTCATTTCTTTCACTGTACACCTTTCATTTCTTTGATTTCTCTTCCTCTCTTTTCTTTGCTCTCATTACTTTCACTGTACCTTTCATTTCTTTGATTTCTCTTCCTCTCTTTCTTTGCGTTTCTTTTCTTACACCTTTCATTTTTTTGTACACCTTTCTTTCTTTTTTCTTTTGATTTCATTTCTTTGATTTCTCCTCTCTTTCTTTGTTCGTTTCTTTCACTGTACACCTTTCATTTCTTTGATTTCTCTTCCTCTCTTTCTTTCTTTTGCTCATTTCTTTTCACTTTCACTGTTTTTCATTTTCTTTGATTTCTCTTCCTCTCTTTCTTTGCTCATTTCTTTCACTGTACACCTTTCATTTCTTTGATTCCTGTACATTTCCTCTCTTTCTTTTGCTCATTTCTTTCACTGTACACCTTTCATTTTCTTTGATTTCTCTTCCTCTCTTTTCATTTCTTTTGCTCATTATTTCTCTTCCTCTCTTTCTTTTGCTCGTTTCTTTCACTGTACACCTTTCATTTCTTTGATTTCTCTTCCTCTTTCTTTTCTTTTGTACACCTTTCTCATTTCTTTCTCTCTTTCACCTTTCATTTCTTTGATTTCTCTTCCTCTCTTTCTTTACACCTTTCATTTCTTTCATTTCTCTTCTTTTCTTTTCATTTCTTTGTACACCTTTCTCTTCCTCTCTTTCTTTGCTCATTTCTTTCACTGTACACCTTTATTTCTTTTGATTTCTCTTCCTCTCTTTCTTTGCTGTTTCTTTTGTACACCTTTCATTTCTTTGATTTCTCTTCCTCTCTTTCTTTGCTCATTTCTTTCACTTTTTCATTTCTTTGATTTCTCTTCCTCTCTTTCTTTCATTTCTTTGATTTCTCTTCCTTCCTCTCTTTCTTTGCTCATTTCTTTCACTGCCACCTTTACACCTTTCATTTTCTTTGATTTCTCTTCATTTCTTTGATTTCTCTTCTCTCTTTCTTTGCTCGTTTCTTTCACTTACACCTTTCATTTCTTTGATTTCTCTCCTCTCTTTCTTTGCTCATTACTTTCACTGTACACCTTTCATTTCTTTGATTTCTCTTTCTCTTTCTTTGCTCGTTTCTTTCTTCATTTCATTTCTTTTGATTTCTCTTCCTCTCTTTCTTTTCTTTCACTGTACACCTTTCATTTCTTTGATTTCTCTTCCTCTCTTTCTTTTTGCTCATTTCTTTTCACTGTACACCTTTCATTTCTTTGATTTCTCTTCCTCTCTTTCTTTTGCTCGTTTCTTTTTGCTCACACCTTTCATTTCTTTGATTTCTCTTCCTCTCTTTCTTTGCTTTCTTTCACTGTACACCTTTCATTTCTTTGATTGCTCTTCCTCTTTTCTTTGCTCATTTCTTTTCACTGTACACTTTTCATTTCTTTGATTCTCTTCTCTCTTTCTTTCTTTTCACTGTACCTTTCATTTCTTTGATTTCTCTTCTCTCTTTTTCTTTGCCTCGTTTTCTTTTCATTTCTTTGATTTCTCTTACACCTTTCATTTCTTTGATTTCTCTTCCTCTCTTTCTTTGCTCGTTTCTTTCACTGTACACCTTTCATTTCTTTGATTGTTCTTCCTCTTTCTTTTGCTCATTACTTTCCCTGTACACCTTTCATTTCTTTGATTTCTCTTTTCTTTCTTTGCTCGTTTCTTTCACTGTACACCTTTCATTTCTTTCTCTTCCTCTCTTTCTTTGCTTTGTTTCTTTCCCTGTACACCTTTCATTTCTTTTTGATTTCTTTCTGTCCTTTATTTCTTTCTCTTTCCTTTCGTTTCTTTCACTGTACACCTTTCATTTTCTTTGATTTCTCTTCCTCTCTTTCTTTGTCATTTCTCTCTGTACACCTTTTTATTTCTTTTTGATTTCTCTTTCCTCTCTTTCTTTCTTTTTCACTCGTTTCATTTCACTGTACACCTTTCATTTTCTTTGATTTCTCTTCCTCTCTTTCTTTCCTCATTTCTTTCATTTCTTCCTCTCTTTCTTTGCTCATTACACTTTACACCTTTCATTTCTTTGATTTCTCTTCCTCTCTTTCTTTGCTCATTTCTTTCACTGTACACCTTTCATTTTCTTTGATTTCTCTTCTCTCTTTCTTTGCTCGTTTCTTTTTTCACTGTACCTTTCATTTCTTTGATTTCTCTTCCTTTCTCTTTCTTTTTCCTTTGTTTCGTTTCTTTCTGTACACCTTTCATTTTTCTTTGATTTCTCTTCCTCTCTTTCTTTGCTCATTTCTTTCACTGTACACCTTTCATTTCTTTGATTTCTCTTCCTCTCTTTCTTTGCTCATTACTTTCCAGTACACCTTTCATTTCTTTGATTTCTCTTCCTTTTTCATTTCTCTTCCTCTCTTTCTTTCTTTCTTTGCTTCGTTTCTTTTCATTACTTTGTACACATTTCTTCCTCTTTCTTTGCTCGTTTCTTTTTCATTTTTTCTTTGATTTCTCTTCCTTTCTTTTTTCTTTCATTTCTTTTGATTTCTCTTCCTCTCTTTCTTTGCTCATTACTTTCACTGTACCTTTCATTTCTTGATTTCTCTTCCTTTCTCTTTCTTTGCTCATTTTCTTTTTCTTTCACTGTACACCTTTTTTCATTTCTTTTTTTCTCTTCCTCTCTTTCTTTGCTCGTTTACTTTCATTTTCTTGATTTCTCTTACACCTTTCATTTCTTTGATTTCTCTTCCTTTCTTTCTTTTTGCTCGTTTTCTTTCACTGTACACCTTTCATTTCTTTGATTTCTCTTCCTCTCTTTCTTTTGCTCATTACTTTCTTTTACTGTACACCTTTCATTTCTTTGATTTCTCTTCCTCTCTTTCTTTGCTCGTTTTCTTTCACTGTACACCTTTCATTTCTTTTGATCTTCTCTTCTTTGATTTCTTTCTTTTTCTTTCTTTGAATTTCTTTGATTTCTCCTCCTTTCTTTGCTCGTTTCTTTCTTACCTTTCATTTCTTTCTCTTCCCTTTCTTTTTTTTTTACTGTACACCTTTCATTTTCTTTGATTTCTCTTCCTCTCTTTCTTTTCGCTCATTTCTTTCTTTCTGTACACCTTTCATTTCTTTGATTTCTTTTCCTTTCTTTCTTTGCTCATTACTTTCACTGCTTTTTTCTTTCTTTTTGATTTTCTCTTCCTCTCTTTCTTTGCTCATTCTTTTTCATACACCTTTCATTTCTTTGATTTCTTTTTTGCTCATTCTTCCTTTCTTTCTTTGCTCGTTTCTTTCACTGTACACCTTTCATTTCTTTGATTTCTCTTCCTCTCTTTCTTTGCTCATTCTTTCACTGTACACCTTTCATTTCTTTGATTTCTCTTCTCTCTCTTTCTTTTGCTCATTTCTCTTTTCTTTCACTGTACACCTTTCATTTCTTTGATTTTCTTCTTCCTTTCTTTCTTTCCTCACCTTTCATTTCATTTCTCTTCCTCTCTTTCTTTGCTCATTACTTTCACCCTTACACCTTTCATTTCTTTGATTCTCTTCCTTCTTTCTTTGCTTTTTCTCTTTCTTTCACTGTACCTTTCATTTCTTTGATTTCTCTTCCTCTCTTTTCTTTGCTCGTTTCTTTTCACTGTACACCTTTCTTTCATTTCTTTGATTTTCTTTCATTTCTTTTGATTTCTCTTCCTCTTTCTTTGCTCGTTTCTTTCACTGTACACCTTTCATTTCTTTGATTTCTCTTCCTCTCTTTTCTTTGCTCTCATTTCATTTCTTTCCTACTCTTTCATTTCTTTGACTTTTCTCTTCCTCTCTTTCTTTTCTCGTTTCTTTCACTGTACACCTTTCATTTCTTTGATTTCTTCTTCCTCTCTTTCTTTGCTCCTTTTTCTTTCACTGTACACCTTTCATTTCTTTGATTTCTCTTCTTCCTCTCTTTCTTTGCTCATTTCTTTCACTGTACACCTTTCATTTCTTTGATTTCTTTCCTCTCTTTTTTCATTTCTTTTTTTTTACTTTCACTGTACACCTTTCATTTCTTTGATTTCTCTTTCTCTTTCTTTGCTCATTACTTTCACTGTACACCTTTCATTTCTTTGATTTCTCTTCCTCTCTTTCTTTTGCTCATTTCTTTCACTGTACACCTTTCATTTCTTTGATTTCTCTTCCTCTCTTTCTTTGCTCATTATTACTTTTCATTTCTGTACACCTTTCATTTTCTTTTGTACACCTTTTTTCTTCCTCTCTTTCTTTGCTCATTTCTTTCACTGTACTTTTTCATTTCTTTGATTTCTCTTCCTCTCTTTCTTTTCTCTTTTACTTTTCCTGTACACCTTTCATTTCTTTGATTTCTCTTCCTTTCTTTCTTTCCTCGTTTCTTTCACTGTACACCTTTCATTTCTTTGATTTCTCTTCCTTTCTTTCTTTTTCCTCACCTTTTTTTTCTCTTCCACTTTCATTTCTTTTGATTTTTCTTTATAGTTTCTTTCCTGTACACCTTTCTTTTCTTTGCTCTTCCTTTCTTTCTTTCTTTCACTGTACACCTTTCATTTCTTTGATTTCTCTTCCTCTCTTTCTTTGCTCGTTTCTTTCACTGTACACCTTTCATTTCTTTGATTTCTCTTCCTTCTTTCTCTTTTCTTTTGCTTTTCATTTCTCATTTCTTTCCTTTGTACCTTTCATTTCTTTGATTTCTCTTCCTCTCTTTCTTTTGCTCATTTCTTTCACTGTACACCTTTCATTTCTTTGATTTCTCTTCCTCTCTTTCTTTGCTCATTACTTTTCTGTACACCTTTCATTTCTTTGATTTCTCTTCCTCTCTTTCTTTGCTCATTCTTTTCACTGTACACCTTTCATTTCTTTGATTTCTCTTCCTCTCTTTCTTTGCTCATTACTTTCCTGTACACCTTTCATTTCTTTGATTTTCTTCTTCTTTCTTTCTCGTTTCTTTTGTACACCTTTCTCATTTCTTTCACTGTACACCTTTCATTTTCTTTGATTTCTCTTCCTCTCTTTCTTTGCTCATTACTTTCACTGTACACCTTTCATTTCTTTGATTTCTCTTCTCTCTTTCTTTTCCTCATTTACTTTCACTGTACACCTTTCATTTCTTTGATTTCTCTTCCTCTCTTTCTTTGCTCATTTCTTTCACTGTACACCTTTCATTTTCTTTGATTTCTCTTCCTCTCTTTCTTTGCTCATTACTTTTACTTTCACTGTACACCTTTCATTTCTTTGATTTCTCTTCCTCTCTTTTTTTTTGCTCGTTTCTTTCCTGTACACCTTTCATTTCTTTGATTGATTTCTTCCTCTCTTTCTCTTTCTTTGCTCATTACTTTCACTGTACACCTTTCATTTTCTTTGTTCTCTTCTCTCTTTCTTTTAATTTCATTTCTTCCTCCTCTTTCTTTGCTCATTTCTTTTCACTGTACACCTTTCATTTCTTTGATTTCTCTTCCTCTCTTTCTTTGCTCGTTTCTTTCACTGTACACCTTTCATTTCTTTGATTTCTCTTCCTCTCTTTCTTTGCTCATTTTCTTTTCACTCTTACACCTTTCATTTCTTTGATTTCTCTTCCTCTCTTTCTTTGCGTTTTCTTTCACTGTACACCTTTCATTTCTTTGATTTCTCTTCCTCTCTTTCTTTGCTCATTACTTTCCTCACCTTTCATTTTCCTTTCTCTTTCATTTCTTTTCATTTTTTCTGTCTTTCCTCTCTTTCTTTGCTCATTACTTTCACTGTACACCTTTCATTTCTTTGATTTCTCTTCCTCTCTTTCTTTGCTCATTACTTTCACTGTACACCTTTCATTTCTTTGATTTCTCTTCCTCTCTTTCTTTGCTCATTACTTTCACTGTACACCTTTCATTTCTTTGATTTCTCTTCCTCTCTTTCTTTTTTTTTTGTACACCTTTCATTTCTTTATTTCTCTTCCTTCTCTTTCTTTGCTCACACCTTTCATTTCTTTGATTTCTCTTCCCTCTCTTTCTTTGCTCATTTCTTTTACACCTTTCATTTATTTCTCTTCCTCTCTTTCTTTGCTCATTTCTTTCCTACACCTTTCATTTCTTTGATTTCTCTTCCTCTCTTTCTTTGCTCATTTCTTTCACTGTACACCTTTCATTTCTTTGATTTCTCTTCCTCCTTTCTTTTCTTTTGTACACCTTTCATTTCTTTGATTTTCTTTTCTTTCACTGTACACCTTTCATTTCTTTGATTTCTCTTCCTCTTTCTTTTCATTTCTTTGTACACCTTTCATTTCATTTCTCTTCTCTCTTTCTTTTCGTTTCTTTCACTGTACACCTTTCATTTCTTTTGATTTCTTCATTTCTTTGATTTCTCTTTTCTTTGCTCGTTTTCTTTCACTGTACACCTTTCATTTCTTTGATTTCTCTTCCTCTCTTTCTTTGCTCATTACTTTTCCTGTACTGTACCTTTCATTTCTTTGATTTTCTCTCTCTTTCTTTGCTCGTTTCTTTTCTGTACACCTTTCATTTCTTTGATTTCTCTTCCTCTCTTTCTTTTGCTCATTTTTCACTGTACACCTTTCATTTCTTTGATTTCTCTTCTCTTTCTTTCTTTTCTTTCGCTGTACACCTTTCATTTCTTTGATTTCTCTTCCTCTCTTTCTTTGCTCGTTTCTTTACACCTTTCATTTCTTTGATTTTCTCTTCCTCTCTTTCTTTGCTCATTACTTTCACTGTACACCTTTCATTTCTTTGATTTCTCTTCCTCTCTTTTTTTGCTCATTTCTTTCACTGTACACCTTTCATTTCTTTGATTTCTCTTCCTCTCTTTCTTTGCTCGTTTCTTTCACTGTTTCTTTTACACCTTTCATTTCTTTGATTTCTCTTCCTTTCTTTCTTTTGTACACCTTTCATTTCTTTGATTTCTCTTCCTCTCTTTCTTTGCTCGTTTCTTTCACTGTACACCTTTCATTTCTTTGATTTCTCTTCCTCTCTTTCTTTGCTCCGTTTCTTTCACTGTACACCTTTCATTTCTTTGATTTCTCTTCCTCTCTTTCTTTGCCCGTTTCTTTCACTGTACACCTTTCATTTCTTTGATTTCTCTTCCTCTCTTTCTTTGCTCATTACTTTCACTGTACACCTTTCATTTCTTTGATTTCTCTTCCTCTCTTTCTTTGCTCGTTTCTTTCACTGTACACCTTTCATTTCTTTGATTTCTCTTCCTCTCTTTCTTTGCTCGTTTCTTTCACTGTACACCTTTCATTTCTTTGATTTCTCTTCCTTTCTTTCTTTCATTTTCTGTACACCTTTCATTTCTTTGATTTCTCTCCTCTCTTTCTTTGCTGTCACCTTTTTCTTTCATTTCTCTTCCTCTCTTTCTTTGCTCATTTCTTTCACTGTACCTTTCATTTCTTTGATTTCTCTTCCTCTCTTTCTTTGCTCATTTCTTTCTGTACACCTTTCATTTCTTTGATTTCTCTTCCTCTCTTTCTTTGCTCATTTCATTTCTTTGATTTCTTTCCTCTCTTTCTTTGCTAATTACTTTCACACCTTTCCTTTCATTTCTTTTGATTTCTCTTCCTCTCTTTCTTTGCTCATTTCTTTCACTGTACACCTTTCATTTCTTTGATTTCTCTTCCTCTCTTTCTTTCGTTTCTTTTGTACACCTTTCATTTCATTTCTCTTCCTCTCTTTCTTTTCTTTTCACTGTACACCTTTCATTTCTTTGATTTCTCTTCCTCTTTTTCTTTGCTTTTCGCTTTCTTTCACTGTACACCTTTCATTTCTTTGATTTCTCTTCCTCTCTTTCTTTGCTCATTACTTTCACTGTACACCTTTCATTTCTTTGATTTCTCTTCCTCTCTTTCTTTGCTCATTACTTTCACTGTACACCTTTCATTTCTTTGATTTCTCTTCCTCTCTTTCTTTGCTCGTTTCTTTCACTGTACACCTTTCATTTCTTTGATTTCTCTTCCTCTCTTTCTTTGCTCATTTCTTTCACTGTACACCTTTCATTTCTTTGATTTCTCTTCCTTTCTTTTTCTTTTGTACACCTTTCATTTCTTTGATTTCTCTTTCTTTTCTTTGCCCATTTCTTTACACCTTTCATTTTCATTGCTCTTCCTCTCTTTCTTTGCTCATTCTTTTGACCTTTCATTTCTTTCTTTTCTTTCTTTCATTTCTTTTCACTGTACACCTTTCATTTCTTTGATTTCTTTCCTCTTTCTTTGCTTTCTTTGCTCACCTTTCTTTCTTTGATTTCTCTTCCTCTCTTTCTTTTCATTTCTTTCCTGTACACCTTTCATTTCTCTTCCTCTCTTTCTTTGCTCGTTTCTTTCACTGTACACCTTTCATTTCTTTGATTTCTCTTCCTCTCTTTCTTTGCTCATTTCTTTCATTTCTCTTACACCTTTTCATTTCTTTGATTTCTCTTCCTCTCTTTCTTTGCTCCTTTTCTTCCTGTACACCTTTCATTTCTTTGATTTTCTTCCTTCCTCTCTTTCTTTTGTACACCTTTCATTTCTTTCTTTCTCGTTTACTGTACACCTTTCATTTCTTTGTTTTCTCTTCCCTCTCTTTCTTTGCTCATTACTTTCACTTTACCTTTCATTTCTTTGATTTCTCTTCCTCTCTTTCTTTGCTCATTTCTTTCACTTTACCATTTTCATTTCTTTGATTTCTCTTCCTCTCTTTCGTTTCTTTGCTCATTACTTTCACTGTACACCTTTCATTTCTTTGATTTCTCTTCTCTTTCTTTTCTTTCATACACCCCTTTCATTTTCTTTCTCTTTCTCTTTCTTTACACCTTTCATTTCTTTTTCTCTTCCCTTTTCTTTGCTCCTTTCTTTCCTGTACACCTTTCATTTCTTCTTTGATTTCTCTTTCTCTTTCTTTTACACCTTTCATTTCTTTCTTTGCTCACCTTTCATTTCTTTGATTTCTCTTCCTCTCTTTCTTTGCTCATTTCTTTCACTGTACACCTTTCATTTCTTTGATTTCTCTTCCTCTTTCTTTGCTTTCTTTTGTACACCTTTCATTTCTTTCATTTCTGTCCCTTTTTCTTTGTCGTTTTTTTCATTTC
Source organism: Acanthosepion pharaonis (assembly GCA_903632075.3). Classification (NCBI taxonomy): domain Eukaryota; kingdom Metazoa; phylum Mollusca; class Cephalopoda; order Sepiida; family Sepiidae; genus Acanthosepion; species Acanthosepion pharaonis. The sequence continues at coordinate 1,632,900 of CAHIKZ030002335.1, forward strand.
TTTGATTTCTCTTCCTCTCTTTTTCTTTGCTCATTTTTTTCCTTACACCTTTCATTTCTTTGATTTCTCTTCCTTCTCATTTGCTCATTTCTTTCCTGTACACCTTTCATTTCTTTGATTTTCTTCCTCTCTTTCTTTGCTCGTTTCTTTCACTGTACACCTTTCATTTCTTTGATTTCTCTTCCTCTCTTTTTTTTTGCTCATTTCTTTCACTGTCGTTTCTTTCCACCTTTCATTTCTTTGATTTCTCTTCCTCTCTTTCTTTGCTCATTTCTTTCACTGTACACCTTTCATTTCTTTGATTTCTCTTCTCTCTTTCTTTCTCTTTCTTTGCTCATTTCTTTTTCACTCTTTTCTTTTCATTTTTTTTGATTTCATTTCTTCCTCTCTTTCTTTCTTTGCTCGTTTCTTTCCTGTACACCTTTCATTTCTTTGATTTCTCTTCCTCTCTTTCTTTGCTCATTTCTTTCCTGTACACCTTTCGTTTTCTTTGTTTTCTTTCTTTCTTCTTTTCTTTCTTTTCTTTCGTCTCTTTTCTTTGTACACCTTTCATTTCTTTGATTTCTCTTCCTCTCTTTCTTTGCTCGTTTCTTTCTTCCTCTCTTACACCGTTTTTTCTTTGATTTCTCTTCCTCTCTTTCTTTCTGTACACCTTTCATTTCATTTCTCTTTCTCTTTCTTTTGCTCGTTTCTTTCACCTTTCATTTCTTTGATTTCTCTTCCTCTCTTTCTTTGCTCATTTCTTTTTCTTTCATTTCTTTGATTTCTTCCTCTCTTTCTTTGCTCGTTTCTTTCACTGTACACCTTTCATTTCTTTGATTTCTCTTCCTTTCTTTCTTTGCTCGTTTCTTTCACTGTACACCTTTCATTTCTTTGATTTCTCTTTTCTCTTCCTCTCTTTCTTTGCTCATTACTTTCACTGTACACCTTTCATTTCTTTGATTTCTCTTCCTTTCTTTTTTTCCTTTCTTTCATTTCTTTCACTTACCTTTCATTTCTTTGATTTCTCTTCCTCTTTTGCTTTTTACACCTTTCATTTCTTTTTCTCTTCCTCTCTTTCTTTGCTCATTTCTTTCACTGTACACCTTTCATTTTCTTTGATTTCTCTTCCTTTCTTTCTTTCCTCATTTCTTTCCTGTACCTTTCATTTCTTTGATTTCTCTTCCTCTCTTTCTTTTGCTCATTTCTTTCCTGTACACCTTTCATTTCTTTGATTTCTCTTTCCTCTCTTTCTTTGCTCATTTCTTTTTTATTTCCTTTCATTTCTTTGATTTCTCTTCCTTTCATTTCTTTTTCTCTTCTCTTTTCTTTCTCCTTTCACCTTTCATTTCTTTGATTTCTCTTCCTTTCTTTTTCTTTCCTCGTTTTACTTTACACCTTTCATTTCTTTGTTTCTCTTCCTCTCTTTCTTTTCATTTCTTTTGTACACCTTTCATTTCTTTGATTTCTCTTTTTCTTTCTTTCCTTTTCTTTCACTGTACACCTTTCATTTCTTTGATTTCTCTTCCTCTCTTTCTTTTGCTTTTTTCTTTCTACTCCTTTTTCATTTCTTTGATTTCTCTTCCTCTCTTTCTTTCCTCATTTCTTTTCACTGTACACCTTTCATTTCTTTGATTTCTCTTCCTTTCTTTCTTTCCTCTTTTTCTTTCCTTTACACCTTTCATTTCTTTGATTTCTCTTCCTTTCTTTCTTTTCCTCATTTCTTTCTGTACACCTTTCATTTCTTTGATTTCTCTTTTCTCTTCTTTTCTTTCTTTCCTCGTTTCTTTCCTGATTTCTCACCTTTCATTTCTTTGATTTCTCTTCCTCTCTTTCTTTGCTCATTTCTTTCACTGTACACCTTTCATTTCTTTGATTTCTCTTCCTCTCTTTCTTTGCTCATTTCTTTTTTGCTACCTTTCATTTCTTTGATTTCTTTCCTCTCTTTCTTTTTCATTTCTTTGTACATTTCTCTTCCTCTCTTTCATTTCTTTCTTTGATTTCTCTTCCTCTCTTTCTTTGCTCATTTCTTTTCTTTGATTTCTCTTCTCTTCTTTTTCTTTGCTCGTTTCTTTCACTGTACACCTTTCATTTCTTTGATTTCTCTTCCTCTCTTTCTTTGCTCATTACTTTCACTGTACACCTTTCATTTCTTTGATTTCTCTTCCTTTCTTTCTTTGCCCACCTTTCATTTTCTTTGATTCTCTTCCTCTCTTTCACCGTTTCTTTCACCTTTTCTTTGATTTCTTCCTCTCTTTCTTTGCTCGTTTCTTTCACTGTACACCTTTCATTTCTTTGATTTCTCTTCCTCTCTTTCTTTGCTCGTTTCTTTCACTGTACACCTTTCATTTCTTTGATTTCTCTTCCTCTCTTTCTTTGCTCATTACTTTCACTGTACACCTTTCATTTCTTTGATTTCTCTTCCTCTCTTTCTTTGCTCATTACTTTCACTGTACACCTTTCATTTCTTTGATTTCTCTTCTTCTCTATCTTTGCTCGTTTCTTTCACTGTACACCTTTCATTTCTTTTTCATTCTTTCTCATGCAGACGTGATTTTTCCTTTCTGTAGTTATTTTTTTCACTTTTATTTTGCACTATGAATTTCTTTCTTTCTTTCCTACCTTCTTTAGTTCATTCTTTCTCTCATTCTTCCTTTTTCTATTATTCATTCGTTCTTTCTTTCTTTCTGTTCTTCATTTCTTTTCTTTTTTCTTTCACTCCTTCCTTTTCTCATTTCTTTTTTTTTTCTTTCTTTCTTTCCTTTCTTTTTTTTTCCTTTTTTTATTTTCTTTTTCTTCTTCGTTTTCTTTACTTTTCTGTCAATTTTTTTTCTTTCTTCAATTCATTTTCTTTCTTTCCTCAATATTTTTTTCTTTCTGAGTTTATTTATTTTCCTTTAATTATTTTTCTTTTTTCTTTCTTTTAGTCTTTCTTTCTTTATTTATTTCGCTTTTCTTTCTCTAATTCATTTTCTCTTATTCTTTAATTCTTTCTTTCTTTGTTTATTTAATTCTTACTCTGACTATATTTATTTATTCATTTATTTTCCTTCATTTCTTTATTAAATCTTCCTAATTACTGCTTTCTTTCTTATAATTCTTTCTTTTCTTGCGTGCATTGATTTCATATCGTCCCTAATTCTCTTCATTTATTTTTAATATTTATTTTTTTTATTTTTCTTACTCTTTACATTTCTTATATTTTATAAGTTTTTCCCTTTAAAATGTCTCTTTAAATGAATATGACAAAATGATTTTTCTATCGAACCAAAAATATATTGTTGCAATTCGTTGACATTAAATTCGAAAGAATGACGAAGAATTCCCTAAAACAACAGACACCAAAAAGAACAAGAATCAAATATAGCCTGAAAATTATCGAAAACTGGAAAAATGCTTCGACGATCTTTCTGAAATTAACTGCCACTTTGTAAAATGCCTGATTTTCTCTCGTGATCACGTAAAACAAGATATTTTTATGAATCTAATTTGTAACTTCCGCTACATTATGTGCAATGTTTCCATCATGTTGAAGCTTAAATAAGCATGGAATAATACAACACAAAATGTACGTTAACAAAATGTATTGAAACAAAGAATGGGTACACAATATTTACAGTTAGTTTGGTATATTCTTGGGAAGACTGTTCCTGCATAATGGGTTGACTAAATCGCAGTCAGGCAGAAGTCTCTGGATTCAATTTCTTAATCTCTACTATCTTCCCCGTCTTCCGGTACCAACCCATATTTATATGGTCGGTAGTCCGCTTATGTAAATTAGGTGTATCATACACAACACATCAGAATATGATAAATCTTTCCAAAAGTTCCTGTCATTTTTTGCACTAAATATCTTTTGGCCTTTTACCATACTTTTTTGTCTTTGTTCTGCTTTTCAGTCACACAAACCCAGTAAATATGTCACCCAGTACGTTCTCAAATTTCTCAGCTTTTCATTTAGCCCAATGAATGCTAAATTCTCTAATAACTCTTTCTTCATTATGTGTCACAATTATTTCAACTGTTCCTTTCTCATCCTAAGTAACAGTTAATTTGTAGTTACTACTTTTCTTAAAACTACCAGGTTCTTCTAATTCTTTGTCCCTGGCACCAAAAGCATTTGTCATTAGAAGTACATCTCTGTCGTTTCAAGTCATATAGATAATTAGATATTACAGTTCAGCAGAGTCTTTTTAGATGGGCATTTTCCAGTGTCTTAATAATTTGCTTAGTTTCTTGTGAGTACGTTTCGATGTGTGCTTTCGAATTTATGTTACATTTTCTATCTTCTGTAAATAATATATCAATGTAGTTAAATTTATGTACCTGCTTCATTTTGATATTCCCCAAAGGTACCTCCGTGTTAATTTTGCTGACAATCCTGTATTCAGTCTTGATTCTACTTGATCGAATGATCGACATGTGCCTTCACACTCAATCTATGTTTATGCTAGCAACTTAACACCATCTGAAATTCGATAGAGAACTAAAGATTTACCAGCTACAATCCCACCCAAAACATCATATTACCTGTGCCTTCTTAACATTTGTTAATATCCTCTGGTAGCCAGCGAGTTTAACTCTATCTATCTGGATCCTCGACAGTAAGAAGTTCTTCATCAGTGAACGGAACAGTTGGTGTTCGTGGATTCAGTTGTCCATTTCCTTTATTTGGGAAGAAAACGTACTCGTAAGCCTTGCCACTTTATATAGGATATAATATGTTGGTCTTCTTCGCTACTAAAAATTGCATCACTTGATAAAGATGAATTTAATTTATGACATCTCTCTATATAAAGTAACATGAACATGCAGTTAATGTGTTAAAACTTGTCATTAGAATTATACCGGCATTGCAAAAGAAATTGAAAACATATCATTAAAATATCTATTTGGATCGAACAGAATTCCAAGTAAAAAAATTAAATGCATGATATATATATATATATATATATATATATATATATATATATATATATATATATTATTTATTATATGAGATTAAAGCAAAACATGTTAAAAGTCTCTACACAATAGCTTTTATGTTTCACCACGCAAATTGTGCCTCCTCAGGCGATAGCAAATAAGTTGTGAGTAAAAAAAATATTTTAAATTTCAAAAGCAGATAACAAGCTAGCAAAATTAAAATGAGGCTTGTAAAAGGAAGAATTTTGATCATGGTAAAATTTGAAATATAATCCTAGACAAGGTCATAAGTGACAGACAAGAAATTAATGCAAATTGTAAGCGAGTGGCAACCATGTATCAAAGTTGTGAAACAAATGTAACTTGTACAATTTTATAAGAAGCTAAGAAGAAGATAATCAAGCGTATAAATAATTGTAACTAATATGTGTGCAATATTGATATTATTTATATAGTATATATACGCGGTACTTAGAAAGCACTCAATAACAGTGATGGATCTAACATATTTAGTTTGATTGATGTGAGTTTGTAACTCTGGGTTTCACGCCCTTTGCGATCGTCAGACAAACTGGTTAATTTTAAAACTTTGAATTTATTTATGGTTGTGTATATCGGTGTTTTATGGTAGTGGTACTGCTGTTTGCGCATTTTCTGTCAGAGATGTACTACATCGGTGCCACTGAGACACCATTCAAGAAAAGAAAATACAACCACGACCTCTCATTCTCTAACAGAAAATATTCAAACAGCACTATACTATCCACATATATATTACAACTAAAAGACAGAAATATTACACCAAGAATAAGCGGAGAAATATTGAAAATAGCACCTTCCTGCAACAACATAACAAAGAAATGCCTATTTTGCCTACATGAAAAAGTAGCAATAATTTATCAACAAACGAAATTACTAAACATAAAATCAGAAATAATTTCTAAATGCAGACATGAAAACAAATAACTGTTATCACAATTTATACCAAACCGGTAAAAATAAAAAAAAAACAACACTGTTATATAAACCACTATTGACACTATGAACACGAAAAGAGAAACCACTGACACCATCATTTATTTCTTAATTCAAACTATCATCATAATAATTGCAATTATTGTCGGTCCTCGGCTGTATAAAGCAGGCGCGTTTTTGTTTCTGAGTACTGGGTTTTTTGCTCGTGAGAAGATTGGACGTGTGACACTGTTTTGTCAGTAACCCTCCTCACGTTTTTCCTTATCTGCTACTATCAGTTGAGTCGTTGCGTTACCACCACAAGTAATTATCATATCTTTCTTACCATTTATCTCAACATTCAAACCATTATTTCATTCCCACTATTTCACCAGCACAATTACGATATACCGAATTAGTCTACAATTATACTCCCCACCACAAGCAAAATTAATACCACCGCATAAATACCAATAACTATTATAAATTAGAATTTCTACCATTTACATAAGCGCAATCTCCCAAAAAAAGCAAATAACCAGCATTAAAAGGAATAAAACAGTAGTAAAAAATAAAAATAACAAAACATTTATCATAGTCTTAGACAGTCTTAAGGAATGGGAAAAAACAGACGGATAGAATGTATGTGTGTGTGTGAGAATAATAACTATTATAAATTAGAATTTCTACCATTTACATAAGCGCAATCTCCCAAAAAAAGCAAATAACCAGCATTAAAAGGAATAAAACAGTAGTAAAAAATAAAAATAACAAAACATTTATCATAGTCTTAGACAGTCTTAAGGAATGGGAAAAAACAGACGGATAGAATGTATGTGTGTGTGTGAGAATAAATTACTCGGTGAACAAAACAGAAGAACGATTTATAAGTTGACAACACCACTTGTAATGAAAATTCGCTACACAATTTCAACATTGAATTCAGCCACCAATTGCGTACGTATGCACACAACAACGAATAGATGCGCATATACACCCAGTCCCACACTGTTTATACATGTTTATGTTTGTGTGAGCTGCAATGCATTGACATGAATGTGTGTGTGTTTACGTATGAGTAGCGTATCGACGACAATTTTTCCTCTGACTACCATAAACACCGTAAAGCCCAGGGTCACAAGCTCAAATCAACGTCCCTATATATATATATATATATATATATATATATATATATATATATATATATATATATAATTATTTATTTAAAAATATGATTACAACTCGCGACATAAGAGGTCTCTTGTTTCAAAACAAGAGCCGAAAACTTCAATATAATTATTTGAATTAAATTGAGTTAAAGAAAGCTCTGTTCCATCTTCAAGCGAAATTTTTTTGGAATAACTTATTTCAGAAATTTACTTGTTTTAATAATTGAAATCAAAATTTCCATGGTAACAGCTAGGGTGAATTACCCCTCCGTTCAACCAAATGGTTAGTATTAAACTAGGACATAAATTCTTAGCTCTAATTGATAAACACTTCCCCACCAATAGTAAGCTTAGTAATATATTTAACAAGAACACCCTAAAATTGAGTTACAGCTGCACCGAAAATCTAGAAAGTATAATAAAAAAAAACACAATAATAAAATCTTGAACAAACCCCCATGCCTGAATAGTATTAATAATAACCCAACACTTAAATCAGACAATAACAGGGAAAAATTATGTAATTGTAGAAACCCAGAAGACTGCCCATTAGAAAATAAATGCTGCATTAAATCTGTGGTATACCAATGTACTATATCATCCCCTGAGAGTCCTAGTACTAATATGATATACATCGGGTCCACGAAGAATGATTTTAAAGCTAGATGGAGGCAGCATAAATGCTCTTTCAACAATATAAATAAAAGAAACCAGACTTCCCTATCTAAATATTTTTGGCTTCTAAAGGAAATAAATAGGACACCTAAAGTAAAATGGAAAATTATAAACAGGACTAGAACATGTAAAACTTGGGATGACCCATGCCCTTTGTGCCTCCATGAGAAGCTGCATATTATTAAGTTTCTAAATAATAATAATCTATTAAACAATAGACATGAGTTAACGGTTTTCTGTCAACATCATCAAATCTATGGTTTGAATGATTAGCTAAAAACAAGCATACAATATAATAACTTCTATAATCCATAGCCAAAATAAATAGTTTAAATACCCTACAAAAAGATAACCCTTTATGAAGTCGTCAAAAAACAAAAGTTACGGCAGTTTTTATATGCACAAATCCCTTTCATAAAGAAATAAAATAAAAAAATAAATAAATCTCCATTAGGCTAAAACATCTTCCGTTTCAAATTTAGACACCACCACCTTACCCTGACTTGACATCTATGAAAGTAACTCTATACTGATACTTATTATTAACATCCAACACACGCCTACCCAATTTAAACAATTCATCCTTTCAAATTTAGGATCAGTATATAAATAGACATAATATGTCTATATTAATCAATGAAACATGTTAGAATGAATATATGATGTCTAAATATACATATATATGACGATATTGGCTCCCGAAAAGAAATTAATTCGGTCGAGTACTATGAGGAGAAAGCGTGAATTTGTAAACAATGACTATTAATGGATAATAATGCAAGACACTCTCAACAAATTGAGTTCTCTTGGTCCAAAAATAAATACGCAAAAATTCGCCTTTTTATCTCTATCGGGCGCCGATAGTGGTTAGAATCTACGAATGCCTAATCGGTCAGGTTTTGATCCCGGCTTGAAGCGGTCAGATGTATAGCCATATTGATGGGCTGTGATACAGCGAAATAGTCTGTATGTGGAGGACGATATATATATATATATATATATATAAAGTGTGTGTGTGTGTGCGTGAATCTGATCATGGGACTGAAGTAGTGTCAGTATATTCAGAACAGGTCTATTTGGCCAAGGCACGATACTCCTGGATGAATATTTACCGTGACATGTGAATGAAGCTGGCCAGTGAATCCTCCGACCACTCCCTGTCATGGGACTTATGAGAAATGATGATACCTGAAGGGCCTCAATAATAGGGTGTGTAAGCCAAGTGTGCTAAGCTTTGCTCCATATTGATCTGATATAATTGTTATTAATTAGCTTAACGCAGACTTAGCTTTGGCCACCGTTGCAATTACCCAACTCTACGCGGCTTTGTAAGGGATTAATATCTTCCCATCATACAAATCGTTGATGCACTATCGCTGTTTTTATGGAAAATGCTCTGACGATTGACAATCCTCCGACTAGTTCAGAGCATGGTACCACATAGTCCTCCCCCGTCACATACAACAGGACAAGTCATCCTCATTCCTTCCGTGTTCGATTAATAAGAAGTTCCATTCGAATTATTCTTTCCCAAAAACCGCCACTTTATGGACCAAACGCCCGAGTGGATGCTTCCCTGATCGCTCCAAGCTTAACTTCTCCAAATCTATTATCAACAGTTATCCTCATACTCTAGACATCAGCTTCTCCTTAACTTCATTTAGTAACACTGTACCTTGAGTGGCTCTGGGGGTTTATAATGAGTAAACAATTAGTTAAATACAAGGAGCCATGGTCTGTCAACTCTAATTTTACAACAAACTTAATAGTGATTACAGAATTTAGTACCGGCACATCTCCCCGTTCTTTTTAGTATAGGTTGATTGCTTGTTTCTTTTTTTATTTAATGTATGGAAGGTAAATTAATCGGCAATCGTTTGTTGTTGTTGTTTCAGACCATTTATTTCATTCTTTGTCAAAACCTATTTTTCTTTTCTTTTTATTTCGATTTGCTCCATAATTGATTCTATAGATGCAATCTACGAAGATGCGTTTTTGATAAACAATTTATTTCTATACCCATATAAGCTAAAACATTTATCAATAAAAACATTCTTTTTAGTACTAAAGCGATAATTCTTTTTCCGTGTGTTGTATTACAGTACGAAAGTTGAAAGTTTCGGAAAGATTTGTTGAAGGCTTCTGTGGAAACTGTATTCTCTCACTAAATCTGTTTAATCATATAATATGTCATTCCATTTTGAAAATGTATTTTAATACCGATCTGCGTCTTTCTTATTGGCTCTTAAATGAACATGCATCTGGCATTATCAATGCTATGGCCGGGTTGGTTGATATGGGCAGCTACAGGGAAAATGAATTCCGTGTCTGCCTCGCCGAAATAATTCCTTTTCTTGCATTTGTTGCAAAAAGTAAAGATATATTATTTGAACTGTCACAAGTCAAAGTCGTTTTTTTTTTTACTATGCGCTTTATATTTTTCTAAAGAATAAATTTATTTTTGCAAGTAAAGGGAGCCTATTGTCTTTCATGGAAAAATGCTTACAATTTTAAAGCAAATAAGCCCTTTATTAAATAGAATGATTGGATGTGTATTTTTGTATTTATTACTTTTTCAATCGTTATCCCCCAAGTAAGGTAATAGCGCCAGGAAGACTCAGTGGGTTACAGAGACTGAAAGAGAATGAGAAGACTTTAGTGAGGAGGGGTGGGGACAAATAAGGCATTAATGTATTAAAAGTTTTGAAGATTTCCAATTTCTTGCATCCCTGTCACATACATTTTTCAGAAATTTAAATACAACATCAATCACCATCTTCTATCTTCCTGAACCCTGTTTCATTATTTTCCATTCCTCGTCTCTCCTCACTAAAATCTTATTATTATATTTTACCCACTTTAACTTCCTTGCATTATCGTTTTAATTAAGTTGGAATTATTAAAATAAAAAAAAATAAAAAGAATGAATGTTCTTTTTTTAGAATAAGTTGAAAGAGCTACTGTATTGTGACCCAGAAAGAAGGCTGTAAATAGGAAAATTATTTTCCTTTTCCATACTTTTTTATTTTTTCTTTCTTTTGCCAATATTTATCATTTTATAATAGCCATTTTTAATTATTGTCTTTATTTTATTTAAAATCAATTTTGCAACATCATTATCATATTTTTGTTTTTATCTTTATTTGATGAGTAAGGATATTTCGGCTGCCAGGAGCGGTAACCGGAAACCGGAAAGAAGCCTTTCTCTTTTTTTGCTTTTATTTCGTTTTATTTTGTATTACTTCATTTTAAGAATATGTAATTTTATTTCAAATGTCGTTGTAAGAGAAGCGATAGCAAAACAGGGTTTATTAAGGGATATGTAATATTTTGAGGGTGTAATTTCAAACGAAATTTCGCTATGACATTTTTACATAGTTGGTTAAAGTGTTTCATGACGAAAATGAGTTGCGACTCAAAATGATCGAGATAAAAATTGAAGAAAACGCCTTACTTACTGACCATGTCGTTTGCTTCATAACTCCTATTCATACAAAGAAATTTCTTCATGAATGCTTTAACAGCTCCCGATTGAGTCATTAGGAGACAGTAAGATGCTATTCGTCTCTCTTTTGTTTGTTTGTGTAGATAAAAGTTTTATTTTAGATATAACCGTTTCAAGCAAAACAAGGCGATAATGCCACTAAGACTCAAGGATGTTACTGAAAGAGAGCGAGAGAATAAGAAGACTTTAGTGGGAAGAAAGAACGATAAATGAATAATTATCAGGAAGACAGAAGATGGAAGTTGACGTTGCATTTAAAATATTTGAATATTGAAGGTAGCAGGAAGGCAAGGAACCGGAAGAGATGTGGACAAGCGAGAGGTATGAAAAAAGAAACTATTAGAATAGAACTTACGGTTGCATCGAGATAGCTCATCAGTAAGACGATGAGATCTAATTGCCAATCTAGTATCACGCTTAATTCGTGCAGTTGAAGCACCAAGGGGGAAAACCCATAAAAACAACTACCATAAAAAAAACATTTATAGAAAAGACAGAGGAAAGTCGAGATGCTAGGTCACGACCAACAACCTTAGGGACTCTTTTTTTAAATTTTGTCGAGAATTTCGATATATATATATATATATATATATATATATATATATATATATATAGCAGGAACATCAGACCAGATATGTCAGCAAAATTCAATGTAGCGACGAATGGTAGATTTATAAATATTTCAGATGAATTCTAACTATCAAAATGGTCTGGTACAAGATGTGAATCAACTTTCTTAACAACAGGCGTAGAAATTAAATTCAGGGCAAGGCACCAGTGGCAAAAGTTTGCTTCAAAATTCACCTTCAGATGTTATTATTCTGATTATGGGATTTATAATCCGTTATTTTTTTTTCTCTTTACCGCTTTTCTTTGAAAGTTGTTAAGTAAATTCTTCAAAAGATTGAACGCGTTTGACGTGCGTCTTGCGTGTCACGTGATCAACTTGTCGTTGCAGTTGTTGTCAAACAAATTGATAGATACAACCAGTCGGATATGATGATTAATAGATTCTTCGGTCGAACAGTATGCTTCTCTGACAAAGAGTACACTCTTGATGTTACATTGATCTATAAGAAACATGTTTATTCGGCAGAAGAATCCATTAACGGTCACATTCAATGACACCAGATGTTATGTATATATATATATATGTATATATATATATATATATATATATATATATATATATATACCTGTTTTATGTCATTGGTTCTAACCTGCTATCTAGGCTTCATCCACTTTCCAACGCAGAAATGTGGTTTCCCACTGCTTTTTCTATAAGTATTTCATGGTAACTGTTTTGAGGAATTTCCCTTCATGTTACCGAGACTTTATGAATTTAAGCGCAGTACTAGATTGGCAGTAAGGTCTCATAATTTTACATTTGAAATGGCTAGATATAATTGTAAGCAGCATGCTATTCTTGGGTCAGTAAACCCATGCCTATTCATTGCCTTGCTTTGGCTGAAATGATTAAATATATATATATATATATATATATATATATATATATATATATATTGCAAATTAATTGAAACAATCGCTTTAGTTTCCTTTCTTTGATCATAAGGCTAGTTTTAGACTCACTGGAGTGACAGTGTGCAATCGATTTCTATTTTTTCCTCGGATTAGGTCATTTACTGTAGTGTGCAATAATATGAATCTATTTTCGGGATGTATGAGGAAATTTGTTTGGCCTTGAAAAATATTGCGTCATCCGTGTGTGCATCAGATTTTTATCACGACCAGACACTACTGTCTCGACTATTAATTAGTTGCCCTACAAAGCGTACGAAAATTTGTTACGCTATAGGAACACACTGGCAAGACTTACCAGAGAGCAAATTAAAGTACTACAGACTGGCCAGGAAACTCTCCTGATTTAAATCAAATCGAGAATCTGTGGCCGATCTGTAAGGAATGACTTCCTGAAATGGACATACTGAATAATAACATGTGCACTGGGTCATGTTTCATTGGGAAAATATGAAAAAAAGATAATAACGGAGTTATTAATTTTGTTTCAACTAATTTGCGCAAGGATATATATATATATATATATATATATATATATATATATATATATATATATATATAAAATAAAATATGACAATGTGTAAAAAGTACCTAAATAAAATCGTTAGATTATATGCAGAGAAAAAATAATAAATTTTAATTTCACAACAACCCTCGTTCGTTAGCATATGTAATCGTATCAACGTAACAAAGTCCGATGATGTCAAAAGGACGAACACTCGTCACACGTAAACTTTTCCCACTTTGTCATATATATATATATATATATATATATATATATATATATATATATATATTTCTTTATTTTTCTTTTGTGTATTTTTAATTGGTTGAATTTTTTTATATTTGGAATAGAATCAATTATATTTGGCTTATTGGTTGTTCATTTTCTTAATGCTGATATAGTCGGTGGCTGTAGTTAGTCAAACATAGCTTGTCCAATAGCTTACAACTACACCATTCGCTGCTCATCTTCATGCAACGGTGCCTAGCTATCTTCGATGAGGTATGTTTCAAAAGTTTTAATTATGCATACGATGCCTTCTGCAGTGATTTCAAATTATTTTTTCTGTAAGAAAAAAATTGAAATCATCCTATTTACTTTTCAGAATCAATAAAAACGGATGCAAATGACGATCCTCAAATAAAATCAAAATCAAAAATTGAAGTATTGGGCTGTTATTGAATTTTTGTGTCTGGAACTTTTTGCGCCTCAAGATATTCGTAATTATTTCTAAAATGTTGGCCATGTTGAAATGGGGGTTCAATATTCGGCATCTGGTTGTCGTTAGTGAAGAAGAACCGCATATACAATAAGAAACGAGAGGAGCATTGTGAAAAACTGCATTTCGTAAAAAATAACCTTTCACAAAATACAACTAACATGAACAGCTGAAAATAAGTTAAAATAAAGGACAAATAGGAAACGGATATCAATCTAACATGTTTCACTTTTATTAATGTAAACCATATATATATATATATATATATATATATAATGTAATGCCCTGCCACTCGTATCTGAGTATGCATGTCTAGTATGCAGCTAGTTAATCCCTATTTCAGACGCCCGTTCAGGCACATATTGTGTTTGTACAACACCCACGTAGATCTTCTGCAGTTTATAGTGCATCTATGCTGAGCTGAATATTAGTTACAGTTTTGAAGAGAGAAACCCATTGTCTAGCGTGATCAAAAGTCTGAATAAGGCCAGCGCGCTCAAAACTTAGATCAAACATCGACACCTGCCAAAATTCCGTATCACTCGTGCTATGGTTTTCAAGCACTTTTCAAAGAATCGCCCCTACAATCCGATAATATTAAGAAGTCACCTTCCTGATAAATCGATGATGACGAGATTCGAATCTGATTTCTTGGCCTCGGACTTTCTAACTATTTGCATACATACATAAATTCTTAAAGTCTAGGTACCATAGCAAAAAACGCACGTGAACAATTACCATGGATTGTGTTTTCCGTTCCAGGATGTTTCGTTGGAATTCCTAAAAAGTTACTAATGAAAGTGGGCTTGAAGAATTTTCCACTCACAAGTTACAATGAAGGTAACATTGACAGGGAGAACCATCGGCTAACCTACGAAACGAGCTTACGTAAATGGATGGTAGAACAGGGATAAGGGCGGATAGTAAGCAAGCAAACATTTTGCTTCAGCTGCAAAGAATATGAAGTTAAAGAAGAAGACTAGTGGCTTTAAGGTTTTTTTGAGCTTAAGGCACGTTTTTTACAACTTTTCTCGCCCTAGATAAGGCCCAAGATTCACTCAAAGTAGAGGTATACAGAAAACACCATTTATGAAGGTAAGTGGGGAAGCTGACGTAACTCGAGAGTTGAAAAGGTTAAAAATTTTAGCGATCGGTGAGACATTGTCTTGGTAACCGGTTCCACAAAGAAACGGTTCGATGTTCTTGGAAATTGTGGAGAGTCATAATCACTATACTCGGAGGGAGTAGCACATATGAAAAGGAATAAAATGGCTCACAAGGAGTAAAAAATATAGACGTAACTTGGTGTGAAAATGTATTCATTGTGACCTGCAAAAATGTCTGGGAGTTAACCACGTAACACGTCTATGACCAAAAAGAAACTGACATGTGAATTGACATTTAGGGGATTCCCTAAGTCTACTCCCGAAGACCACATCTAAACCTAATTGTAAAAAGACATTTTGACAGATAAATGCTACCGCTGTCCCAGGAAATGACGGAGTAGAATAGAAAGAAAATGTTTTCCGAGAAAATTAAAAAACAAAAAATTTAAAAAATCCCCTGGACCTTGCCAAATTACTAGAAATATTACGGAATGAGAGTTATTCCCATCATGATCGGCGTGCTTTGAACAGTGAGGAAGAACATTACAAAAACACCTGAAAATATGCAATTCGAATAAAACCATTGAGGATACTTTTTGACACCATTATTCAACCAATTTACTTCTTCTGTGTGCCATGTTCCTTCAAGACGTTGGTGATGATGGCTCTCCATAATTTCCTCTGCCCCGTAGCTCTGTTGCCATCTCTCTCAAACCCTGCTCCACCATTCATTCACTTATGCTCACCAGGTAGGTTATGCGTTACTTTCGTCTGTGTCTCTTACTTTCAATCTTTCCAAGTTCCCTTTCCTCATTATGTGCCCCAAATATTTCTACTGTCTCTTCTGTTAAGTAGAAATGTCCATTTTGCTTCCATTGTTTCTAAAACTTCATTGTTCCTCACCCAAGGTCCAAAATCCATTTAATGTAGAGATACTAAATGAAGTTTTTAATGACATAAACGAACGGGGTAATAACTACATCTTATGAGGATATGTAGATTAGAAACCGTGTGACAGTAGACATGAAGAAATTAAGATTGTAGTGATTGGGGAAGCATCCTCTTGGGAGCCTGTCTTACAAAGTGAAGCATGTGTCTGTGTCGAACTTACTTCTTACAAAGAAATTTGAAGTGAATTTGAATGAGTTTATGCCATATATGTGCCATAACAACTTTAAAGGTCTGAATTGGTGGAACTAAGAAATGCAGCTCGTTTGAACGCTTAGAAAATAGCAATTGAATAGCGAGAGGCTAAAAACGTTTCATCTGTGGGGAAATGCGTTGCAGATTGGACAAATCACTCACAAGGTCGGGTACAAGCTTTTCAACCCTGTCATAGCAGGACGGTGAGTGTACTGGGCAACACTAGATTTGTTTTGGAGGTATCGTTAAGAGCTTTGTTATGGATGTACCGTTACTAGATTTGTTTTGGAGGTATCCTTACGAGTTTTGATTCGGACAGAAGTTTACATTTCTTTTGGATGTACCGTTACTAGATTTGTTTGGAGATATCCTTTAGATCTATATTTTTTATGTAATGCTGATAGATTTGTTTGGGAGTAATCATTATTAGATCTGCTCCGGAGGTATCGTGAAAACATTGTTTTGGAGGTGTCATTATTCGCTTTATTTTGCAGGTAACACTAAGAGCCTTTTTTGCGGGGAAGTATCTTTAGTATATTTTTGTGAAGATACACAGTGGGGGAAACAAATATTCGTACACACACAAATTTTTTATTTATTGTATTTCTATCTAATGAATAAACAAATTTTTCTTATAATTAACTTTACACAGATGCATAAGTAAATATGCATAGAAAAGAGAAAGATTTTGATTTAATAGAAATAAATCCCATTTATCCATTTTAATGTGTGAAAAAAGAATACATAATCTTCATTTAATACTTTGTATAGTTTTTCACCCAATAAAACGGATAAATGCGATTTAAATCATTTTTTTCTGTTTCCTATGCATATTTAGTTAATATGTATTTGTGTACAGCTACATATAAAGTATGTTTATACATTAGTTGGAAATACAATAAAGTAAACATTTCTGTCTACGAATATTTGTTCGGTCCCCACTATATATTTGCGGTCACTTACCGTAATCCCCAATGCATAATACGCATGTTTTTCTAAAAAATAATAAGCAAAATTAGGAGTGAGTATTATGTACAGCTACAAAAATTCTTTAAAAAATTTCCGTTTCATAGGTCGATTTCAATTGCGAAATGACTACTCGGCACAAACATACGACAATTTGACATTCGACGATTGTGACCTCCATGAGGATGTCAAATAAGAATTATAATAAAACTAAATAATAGAATAATATTATTCTTTGTTTAAAACCATTTTTTTTAATAAGAGTAGAAAACGCCGGCCGTAATGAAATTGGAGAGGTACAATTTATAGAAGTTGATTACCAAACAAGGCCTGCGTATTATGCGTGCGTAGAAGCATTTTCCCACACTTTCAGTACAATTTTAGATGTTCATATTACAGAAGAAGGTGTATTATACATGGGGAAATACGGTAATTCCAAATGAAAATCGTAGGCTAAATCAGTGAGGACAGAATGAATTATATATTTACAAAAAGTAAATCAATATTGGTTCAAAATCTGATTGCATGCGAATGATGTTTTCTTTTTATTCCTTTCGGTCTTACGTCTCCTGACCTTCTTTAATTGCCTTCATTGTGACCTCGTTAAATACACCCTTTCTGGAACTGAGTGACTCTAAACTGATTAAAGAAAATGCAGCACGTATCTATATCCGGAGCAAAGTAGCAATGTCATTATATATACATATAATTAACCCACAGAGTTTTAATTTATTTTATTTTAATCTTCTTATTCGGTTGATTAGGAAGATGAAATCGACAAATTTCTACAGTTCTTCATGTATTTAAGCACACATGTAAGTTTTTAATAAGTGCTTATTTCGTTATAGAAATCCGGCATTCGGCAAAAGGTCAATACTCCAATGCCCAAAACCACAAGAATTCTTGAGCCAAATTTGCAGCTTAAGGCAATTATTAAAGATATTCTAGATTTAGAATATCCGAGTCAAGTACGATTTTCTGATCACAGTTTATGCATGTCCATAAGAAATAACATATCTCTCTTTCACTCACTCTATATATAAGTCTCTCTCTCTCTCTCTCTCTCTCTCTCTCTCCATAGATAGATAGATAGATAGATAGATAGATAGATAGATAGAAAGAATCAGAATGAGATAGATAGATAAATAGATAGATAGATAGATACACACACACACACACGTGTATATAGAGACAGAGAGTGGTGAATAGATAGACAGATAGATAGATAGATAGACACTCATATACATATATATATATATATATATATATATATATATATATATATATATAGAGAGAGAGAGAGAGAGGTGGGGGGATAGATAGATAGATAGATAGATAGATAGATAGATAGATAGATAGATAGATAGATAGATAGATAGATAGATAGATAGACAGATACACACATATATACAGAGAGATTGGTTAATAGATAGAGATAGATAGATAGATAGATAGATAGATAGATGATACACACACACACACATATATATATATATATATATATATATATATATATATAGAGAGAGAGAGAGAGAGAGAGAGAGAGGAATAGATAGATAGATAGATAGATAGATAGATAGATAGATAGATAGATAGATAGATAGATAGACACACACACATATATATACAGAGATTGGTTAATAGATAGATAGATAGATAGATAGATAGATAGATAGATAGATACACACACACTCATATATATATATATATATATATATATATATATATATATATATAGAGAGAGAGAGAGAGAGAGAGAGAGAGGGATAGAGGGATAGATAGATAGATAGATAGATAGATAGATAGATAGATAGATAGATAGATAGATAGATTACGTGAAATTACGTCATTTGAAAAGATAAAAATCCTAGATTACTTATGCAGAAATATGGCTAATGTAAATGCCAATTATATGCTATGTACAAACTATGTTTGCTTATTTTGAATGATTTTACTTTTACTGACTTCAAAAGCAAACTTTTATCTTACATGCAACTACAGAATTAATTTTCTAAATAAAATCCTAGATTACTCATACAGAAAATAAAGCCAATACTTTTACCAGAATAAATAAATATGGTCGTCATTTTATTAATTTACGTGTTAGTTTTCATTGGATAGTATTACATTTTATGATTTAAAATGCAGATTTGTTTTCATACACGTTACAAAAGAATTAATTGTATCGATAAAAATCCTAGATGACTTATCCCGAAAGTATAAACAAGACAATTTCTAAATTAATTATAATGGAAGTTGATGTCGGTTAAAATCGTGTCATATTGCAATGGATAATGAAACTGTTAATAGAAAGAAAAAAAAACAGCTTAAAAAAAAGAATTATACAAAAGTTAGAAAATAGGTTCGCGTATAATCCTCAATCGCTATGTAATTATAAGTTACAATTTCATGGAAAGTTTTCACTGTATAATAATACATAATATAGGATTATTAATTATATATGGTCTTTTGAACAGTAGAGATTTACCCTTTGTTTCTTGTTTAGAATTATACTTCCGGTTCCTTCTAAAGTCGACTTTAACTCCATACTTCTATCGTCACTGCCTTAACTCTGAACTTTTATTCACTATTTTTTATCAATAGTAATAGATAGAATCACCTATTGTCCGGTTTACACACCTCTCCGGACGTTTCAATAGGAGGTGAGGTTTATCTCTCGTTTCTTGTTAAGGATTAGGTTTCCAGTTCCTTCATAATATTTTCATTTTCTTTCACTTCCAGAAGCCGCTGTCATCGTAGTGGCATTATTTCATTGCTTGAGGTGAATTGATTAAAAAATAAATAGATAAAATAACCGTTATTTCAAATGCATTTTTCATAATTAGACAGCAAACAAATACGTTCTCCATCTAAGGAAATGACGCATATATAAACAGAGAAAAAGATTACATAAAATTTCAAATTAAAATTATAAATATTATATGAAAGAAATTAACATTAATATTAACTTTTTTTTTCTAGTTACTGACTTTAATTTTAAATTTTAAATATAATTTCAAAAGTGAAATCAAAGCAAAATATTATTCGGAAGGGAGATAAGGTGTTTTTATTGTCTGTTACTCAAAAAATACAAACAGTTTTCCGTTATATTTAATCAACATGAAATGTTAACGACGCCTTTGTTCCTCAGCATGTTTTATCCAATTCTTCCAATAATTAATTGGAAATTCAAGTTTTTTCTCTTTCTATAAGGAAGAGAATGGCTCAGGTCTTAAGAATATCAAATATGGCGATGGTTTTTCAAAAGATCACATTCTAGAATTATGTGTATCTTTTTTATTTCGTTTTTTCTTCTTTTTAATTGTGCCGTTTCACTGTCAAAACATTCCTTTAGAATTTTAAAATTTTTCAGAAGAATGTTAAATTTATCTATCTATCTAACTCTCTCTCTCTCCCTCTCTATCTTTCTTTCTCCCTCTCTGTCTACATATATATATATATATATATATATATATATATATTAAAAAGAAGAGAAGAGAGGTGCCGCAAACGTTTTTGGTTATAATGTGGATTTATTTAGAAAAAAATATTATGCTTTGTTTTACATAATTTTACTACGACACGTGTTTCTGGTCTCGCGACCGTCTTCAGGTAAAAGTGGAGATTTCTACATATTATTAAAAATAATTAATTTTTCTTCATGTTCAATGTGAAATATTCTCGATATGAGACATTCTCTGTTTGTGTGTTGGTAATCCGAATTTCTTTCGAGAATTGTCAATGAAGAGTTCTGCGCGAAGGGTCATAAAACAATTAAGGTTGGTCCAGCGAGTAGTTATCGGCATTTTATTTTTTAATGTTTTAGTGACCCCTATGTACTCTTGGATCTGTTTCCATTTTGGTGTGTTCCTGTCAGCATGCGTGTATGCTATATTTAAGGAATAAAGTTCTCAATAACAGAGCGAACGTAAATATAAAAGTGAACATTGAAGCCAACATTCAGAGGCGACAGACTGTTTAAACGCGTTTAGATGAGACAGTCAGTTGCCTGAGTTTTAACTTCGATGTTCATTTTTATATATATGGTGTGATCTTAACCTGAACCGTTATCTTTCACACATATCCACAAAAATTATCTCTGCTACTCTGTAACCCTCGACTTCGAGTGACTCACGTGCCTTGTATAGGGTGAACACCATGGTAAAAAACAAAACAACTCTCTTCTTCGAGATTTTTTAAATATATCTCTCTAGTTCTTCTGCTATAACTTAACCCATCTTTAAAAAGCTTTTTCTATTTTTTATTCTACTGTTTTTTTTTTTTACATTTTTTTCTTTTTCTTCTCCCTTTCTATTAAAACTGCCTTATTTATTCAGGCATTCGTTCTTCTTCTTCTTTTTTTATCATTCATTCAGTCACCCCATCATTCTTTTTTAACTTCATCACATCTCAGATATTTTTTATTCTTTTTCTTCTATTCCAAACAAATTTTCATTCATTCTCTTTTTCTTTATAAATCCACTCCTTACCTATATTTTTTCATATTTTTCATACCTCATTTAAATGTTTTTATTGATTATTTGATTTTTTTACAGCCCATTGCACGTTATTCAAAACCAGAAAATATTTTTAAATTTTATTTTTTTGTTGAGATAATATTGATTTACTGATACAAGTCCTACTAATAAACCAATGACTGGGAGGAGGAAATCATACTTTTCTCAAGTGTATTTGCGTGTGAGTGAGTATAATGAACCTGTCTCAAATTGGAATTCGCCTCTTCGTTAACCACACACTACCCATACATCTATAGCTTACAGCATCTGGTATTCTCAAGCGGCTACCCATCTAGGTACTGACTAGGCTCAATGTTGCTTAACTTCTGTGAACGCACAGGGACTGATGTTTCTGCATGATAAAACCGTAAGCCGCAACATGTTTTATCATTCGGCATTTCCTTCGCTTACTGATTATTCAATCATTAATTCATTCTTCTTCTTCTTCTTCTTCTTCTTCTTCTTCTTCTTCTTCTTCTTCTTCTTCTTCAAGATACCTCACGTACTTTCTTTTTCATTCATTCATTCTTTTTTCTCGTCTTCTTTTGTTCTTCTTTTTCTTCTTTTTTAACATGACTGACGACCCTTCTTCTTTATTCATTCTTATTCTTCTCTTCTTTTTCCTTTTTTTGCTTATTCTCCTTCATTCATTCATTCTTCTTCGACGTACCTCACGCACCTTCTTCATTCATTCATTCTTTTTCTTCTTTTGTTCAACATGCCTCACGCCCCTATTCAATTATTCATTTTTCTACTTTGTCGTTTTCTTCTTCTTCTTCTTCTTCTTCTTCTTCTTCTTCTTCTTCTTCTTCTTCTTCTTCTTCTTCAACGTAGTTCTCACACTTTCTGCTAAATTCATTATTTTTGTACTTGTTCTTTTCTTTTTCTTCTTAACCATGCCTCCCGCTGTTTATTCTTCATTCATTAATTCTTCTTCTTTTCAACGTTCCGCACGCAATTTCATTCATTCATTTACTTATTCTTCTTTTTCTTTTTTTTATTCGTCTTTTTCTTCACACCATTCGCTCTTTACTTCTCTTCCGCAATTCAACTATTCTTTCTTGTTTACTTAAAACTTTACTTTCTTCTTTTTTTTTCAGTCTCTTTCTTTTCCAGCTTTCTACATATTCATGCAACTGCACCGAATTAGGACCTGGTTTAAAATGTTGTACTTCCTGATCCAACTTCCATCTTTCCCAATCAGCAATCACATCCGCTGCACTTTTTTCGCTCCAACCACTGAAGGACACGTTTTTTTTCTACCTGTCATCTTACAGAGATTGTTATTCCACGTAAACATTCACAATACTTACTCGCCTTTTATGTGTATATTTGATTTGATTTGTCTGTTTAACGGCATATCAACACTTTATGGGTCATTTGATATCGAAATTTGCTTGGGAAATGAAGTAATAAAAATATGATCAATGTTCTTTTGCTTTTACAATTGAATACATAATACATGTTACTCAGCTCCTGTACATTTGTGAGGATATAATAACCTTTAACTACAGATAAATTTCTTTTCGGTAATTTCACTACAAATAGCTATTGTTAGTATTTTTATATAACATGTATGTCTTGCGTTTTTACTATAAACATATATTTTTATACTTTCATAGTGTTGTATTTTTGTTGAGTCGGGTTTAATATTTGTCCACAGATGGGTCCCCCAACAGGTGCTACCATCCCGGGGGAGGGTTGACCTAGCCTCGTTTTCATCTGTGATGAGGATTTCCCAGCATCCTGTGCGATATATGAGGACATATATTGCATAAAAGTTCAGGAAGCTTTTCTTTGTTTCTAGCGAATTTTTCAGTTTCTGAATACATTGCATAACATTTGAAAAGCATCTTTTGCCATCCGAATGCGTCTTCAGATTCTAGTCCAGCACTTTTTTCCGGAAAAGAAAGGTTTACTTTTATATATATGGAAAATGAAGTTCTCATCTCGAGGTATTTGTTAAAATATGACGAAATGGCCAAGCAACAGAATTTTCATAGGTGAAATTTTTTTTCAATGTGCTTGAGGATTTTCGGCTCCCAATCGTGGTTAAAAATGACAAAAAATATATTAAATTGCAGTTCAGCAATTTGTCTTTCTTTCTGTTGCTTCAAGTCTTCTCTTCATCTGTCCTGATATTATGCAGCATTCACTAACATATAGGAGTACCAATATTACATAACAGTTCAGCACTCTTTTCTTTGTTTCTGTTGCATTAAGAAACTTCTTCATCAGTGAGGAGGACTGATATAACATAAACTTTCTGCACTCGTTTTTTTTTCATTTTTTGCTTCGATTCTCTTCCTCAGCTGTGATGTGATTGTTCAGTATCCACTGTCATATAAGAGAACTGATGTTACATAACAGTTCAGTACTCTTTTCTGTTGCTTTAATTCTAATCTTCATCTGTGATGTTATTGTTCAGTATCTACTGTCATATGAGAAGACTGATATTACATCAGGTTTCAGTACTCCTTTCTGTTGCTACAATTCTCTTCTTCATATGTGAGGTAATTGGTTAGTGTACTCTATCATATATTGGGACTGACATTACATAAGCGTTTAGTACTTCTTTCTTTGTTTCTTTTGCTTCAATCCTCTTCATCTGCGAGAGGTGATTGTTCAGTATCCACTGTCATATATGAGGACTGATATTGCATAATTGTTCAGTAATCCTTTCTGTTGCTTCAATTCACTTCTTCATCTGCGAGGATATTGTTCAATACCTACTGTCATAAATATTACATAAGAGTTCAAAATTTTGGTTAAAAATTAGGCAATGTATTATATAAAAAATGGTTTTATTTAGATGGTTTATTTTAGCAGTTAACGTTGTTTCAGAAAAGTGGAACGATTATCTAAATTTACCTTGTCTCTCTAATGTAACCGTTAAACAACAAGTGCCGTACCCGAAGCAACACAATTAGACTAAAAGGCGAAAAGGTTAAAGGTGCGTCCTAATGCTTGCAGCAAAAGTGGGTAGACTCGGTATTTTTACATTCAACTGCATATTAAATCTGACTTTGTGTTTTATTTCTTGAGACAAATGAAATGAAACAACATTGTGAAAGAAACAACTGAAATGTCTGCTACCTCAGCTTTTATTTTTTTAACCGATGTGGTAGTCGAAATTTGATTGGCAGTTTCGAAATCACTTTTGATGTTTCGTAACAACTTTTTTTGCGGCAATGGCAATCAATTCTGGTTCTTTGCTTTTCCATGAGCAGCACTTGAGAGTGTGCTCGCAAGCGGTGAGCAGGTGATAGAAGCCAGCTGTCTACCCACATACACGGCATCGGTTAGATCTTATCGATTTCCGGAATTTCAGTATGTGTGCCTTGGGTAGGGGTTTACGAGTGATTTTATCTGAAAATCTTTGATGTCTCCCCAATCAATGTCCACGTTTCTTACTTCGAAATTCTGACCACTAGATGGAGTCGTTCTTTTTTTTTATATAAACACGTTTGGGAGCCCAAAAGTCCTCAACCTCACTTTCCCCATTAAAATTCTGATGTTTTGTTATTTGCTGCAGAAGTAAGTGCGGCGAAGATGCCTTCCAATCGCTAAGTAAATTATTAAGATGCAGGAAATAGTCCTTAGACTCAAAGAAGAGGGTATTGAACTGTTACTTAATATCAGTCCTCTTATGAAGAAGGAAAATAAAGCAACAGAAATGTGGTTCTACAGAAGGATGCTGAGAATACCATGGACCGAAGATGTGAGGAACGATTACATTTTAGAGAAAATGGAAACGAAAAGACACCTATACTTAACATCAGAAACATTTGGAAGTTCTACGGCGGATAATGAGGAGAGGAGTTTCGGAATATTTGGTACAGATAGGGCAGATTGGTTGGATGGTTGATTTTTGTTTGGTGGCAATTCTCCCACAATAGATTATTTGATATTGAAATCTAATGCATGCATTCAACCACAGATAAAATGTATTAATGGTAATTCTACTATAAAATGTATTGCTAGTCATTTTGCTGTAAAAACGTATTGTTTGGAATTTTATTATAAAAATGTGTTTTTGTACTTTCATAGTATTTCTGTTTTTGTTTGGAGGTGCCATATTTGCTCTACCTTGTCTCGTTAACTACAACTATCACCCTCCCTGTTAAATTACAAAAATTACACTACCCATCAATTTCTAATCCCATTTTTTCCTTTCATTTCGTTGTTGGAAGTTTTACCTGATGATCCGGTGTCCTTTAAAAAGAATTTTGGTGAAATAAATTATTGTAATGGTACCTTAAAGTCGTCTGTTTTTTTCATTAAATATATATATATATATATATATATATATATATATATATATATATATATATATATATATATATATATATATATATAAAAAAATATGTTGATTCCATATTTTACTGATTGCCTTTGGCATATCACTATTTTTGCGTTTGGAGATTATTATTTATTAAATCCTAACGCCTCAAAAATACAACACTTTTCTTTGAATCGTCTTAGAAAATAGATGATGTTAATCTCGAAGACAGTAACTCTTTGGGCATTCGGGCTTACGTTTTCCACTGACATGAAATGGAACGATTATTCATTCATTCATTCATTCATACGTTCATTCATTCTTCTTCTTCTTCTTCTTCTTCTTCAACTTACATCATGTACATTCGTTTTCATTCATTCATTCTTTTCCTTTATTTTTTCTTCACTTTTTTGTCTTTTCTTCTTCTTCACCCTCATTCATTCATTCATTAGTCTTCATCATCCTCATCATATTTTTCTTCTTCTTCAACGTACATCACGTACATTATTTTTCTTTCATTCAATCTTTTTCTTTCTTTTTTTCTTCTCTTCTTTTTCTTTTCTTATTCTTAAACCTCATTAATTCATTCTTCTTCTCCAACGTACCTTACGTACCTTCTTCATTCTTTTTCTTGTTTTTCTCTTCCAGTTCTACTTCTTTTTCTCTTTCTTCAACGTACCACACGTCCCTTCTTCATTCATTCATTTATTCTGTTTCAAGTCTGCGGTAAGACAACTTGGCTCACTATATCATGCTAGACAATTTTTCTCGATATAATCTCTTGCTTCTAACCTATTCATCTGTGTATTGAAGATTGCTGTTACATATGGTCTGGTTTTATTGCGATGTGTAGAGATTCTCGCCGAAATTCAAAGAATCTGGTATATTCCCTATCCTAACCGGCTTCAGTCACTTTCTCACTGCCGTGACGTAGAGAAATGGTTTCAAGACAAGTTGGATTGTAAAGATAATGAGTGTTTTTTCCTTGTTCTCGTATTCCGCAGGTGTTTTTAGCCTGTGAGTTCTAAAGTTGTTGGAACCACTGAAACAACTATCTCTTCGCTCTTTACAATCAGAGGCAACCTGCATAAATGTTTTATATGGAAAGTTAACTGCTTCAGCTTTGGTCTTCAATTTACCATTAAGTTATATATATATATATATATAGAGAGAGAGAGAGAGAGAGAGAGAGAGAGAGAGAAAAGAGAAAGAAAGACTGAGAGAGAGAGAGAGACATATAAATGTTTCTTTTGTTCGCTTGTATCTACATTTGCGTGTATGTGCACGAACGTAGAGGCAAAGTCATGAGCGAAAGAACGAGAAAAATAAGAAATAATGAAAGGCCAAATTATTAATTTATGGCTAAAATATCACGACGCGCCCATCATAAAACTACAAATAAAATGCAAGCAGGTGAAAGAACGCTTGTGAAAATCAAAGAGAATCACAAAATGACAAAATGTAAGGAAAAGCTCTCAAAATACGAACTGATAGCAGAGAATAGTGGCCAATATAGAAATAGATGGAATAATATTGAAATGGGTGATGTAATAGAGACGGTTACACAAAATAGTCGCTAATTTAGTAACAGGTGAAATAATAAAGAAGTGGTATCGCAAAATAGTGGTTCATATAGTAACACCAGCAAATAATATGGACGAGTAGGCCATAATATTTGCTGATATAGAAATAGGTGAAATTATAGAAACTAATATCTCACAATAGTAGTTAACTTAGTAACAGTTTAAATAATAAGGACGTGTAGTACAGAATAGTTGCTAATATTAAAATAGATGAACTAATAAAGACGGGGAGCACATAATATTCGGTTGATATAGAAATATGCGAAATAATAGAGGGATAACATAGAATATTGACTGATAAAGTTATAGATGATTGGAATTTCGAAGCCAACTCTTTATTTTGGCCAGATGAAAGGTACGCTTAGAAAATCATTTTGGTTAACGAGCTTCTCCCTCTAGATCAATTATGACTGAATAGTGAGTTTGATACACACTGGGTGCCCCATAAATTCGGCCTTGTGCCACATCTAAGCTACGCCTAGAAAAATGTAAGGGGACAACAACATTGTGTAATGGTTGCCAAGCTTGTCTTGCTAAATCAATTATGACTGAGTAGTGAGTTTGATCCTTACTGGGTGCTCCATATTTTCGGGCGTGTTGCACATCTAAGCTACTATTAGAAAATCACCTTATACCGCGTGCACGACGCTCTACACAATGATACACAAACGCCACCTTAGTGGTGAGGAGTGGTTAGTCCGGTTGTCCATTACCACAGAGTAATGACTTCACTTCTGACTGGGTACCGTATACTGTGATCATGTCTCAAAAATAATGTAAATAACAATACACACAAAAATATAGAGGTAAGTTAATTTATTCGTGCTGGATCGGATCGGAAAAATATCAAGAGTGAATTTCAAAGACTATATTTAGATTTCTGTACATTGATTTATTTAACCCCGTATGTGTCATATTCTGTTCCCATATCGCCATCTTTGAGGGAACTTCATGCTTCCATCCTCCTAGAACTTTCTGTGTGGTGAACAGATCAAAGTTGTTTTTAGATATGGAGGCACGGCGAAGTAATCGGTAGCTGCTCAGGAATTGAGAAATCGGTGAGTTCGTATTCAAGTCGAAACCACTCAAGCGAAAATACTCTTGCGAAACGGATGAATCCAACTGTTGACCCCCAGCTCCATAATTGGATCACCGAATTCAAAACCTATGGAGAGTCTTTTCGAGATCATGTGGCAAATTATGTAGCGATCGAAATAAGTCGTAATCCGAAAGGGAAAGGTCAGGTGAGTCTAGTAAATACATTTTTCCAGGATATACAGATATATATATATATATATACAATGTCAGCTTATTAGAAATACTTTAAATAACTTAAGCAGTACAGATTCGTACATTCGGAAATACGAGGGTACATCAGAAAATAAAAATAATTTACAAATTACACAATAAAGACAACAGATAGGTTCTGACGTGTGACACCACGCGTGCACAGAGAATGACTAACAGCTAGCCGCGTGCAGTATTGCATCGTTTTGTCAGGTGGTAAGGGGCAACACTCAGCGCTTGCACCATCTGTGCGCGGATAGAGTGAAATCTACAGAGACGTATTGCCGTATGGATCACGCATGATGAATCAACGAAAGGTGTATGAATGGGTAGAACGCTTTAAAGCGGAAAGAACAAGTGTAACGAACGAAAGACGATTTGGTCGCCCATCAACATCGCCCGCGGAAGATCGCGTCCAGAGCGTGGTTGTTGTGATGGGGAAAAGACCGACGCATTACGTTAGCACAGGTAGCGGTAATCGTGGGCATCGGCTATTGATCTGCACAGGCCATAGTCAATGATGACTTGGGGTACTGTGTACGTGGGGTGTTCAAACAAGCGAGCGGTACAGACTGTTAACTGATAATTTAGCAGACTATTATTTTAAGGGAAAGTGTATCTCAGCGCCAACTTTCAGAGGCTGACCTTCGCGTCAGATGTAAGACATAATAAGGAAGTCGATTTTGATTGGCTGAGTTAGTATGGGAGTGATACAGAAATGTTTTTGTGTGAATTGTTTCTTACCCGTCAAGCGATTCAGACGTGTTTTCTTTCGTGTCCTAAACGACTCCCCAGTGAAAGGGTCACCCTACTCATAGGATAGTTAAATAATTATATGTCGACATGGATAATAAAAATAGTTAACATTCTCTATGTTTGTGTCTTTTCAATATTTAAACGAAACAATTGGCGATCTCTGATCAAAAGAAAAAGCTGAGCGAAGATCATTCAATGCTGTCAATATGCAACGGAATGAAGCTGGTTGAACGATACTAAATACGGCGTTCAAGGGAACTAGGTATGTCCAAAATCAACATATTCATTTGTTCGTCATCAGTTGATATAAAGTTGTTGTATGGAAATTAACTTTACTTTTTAATTTACCCGCGTTAAATTGTAAATGTTAAAATATAAACACTGTGGTTAGAAAGGAAAATAAATTATCTATTTCAAAAGTGTCCTATTTAACATATTTCCAATTTTTAAATCCATAAGATTTGAATATTCGAAATATATTATTTCAAATTTTTATTAACTTACATTTTTTCGTATTGATCATATCATTCTTATTTAGTTATAAATATAATGGACTCATCGGTTGCGTTCTATGAAGATTCAGTTCTTAGAACGGAAAAGACAGTCTACCATATGATTTGACTATAGTGGTGAAATCTTGTGTAGAACCAACCACACTTTTTGAAATAACCGAATCGAGACAACCTGTGCACATTGTGTTCAAGAAGGTCTTCAAACGACCCTCCACGGGTTTCGAATTCATAGTTATTCTTCATCTAGACTGGTTGCCAACCAAAGCTAAAGAGCCCGGTTTACCCTACTATTTAACCCTTACCTAGGGTGTGAAGAGATATGTTCATACTTTCTCCAACGGTATTTGTACGTGTGTAACGAATTCGACCTCTGCTCCATGATTTCTCATTCCGAGCCGTGCATCGATATATAAGTTAATTACTCGGCGTAGCTTAGACGTGACACAAGGCTGAAAGTGAAGATCGAACTCTCTACTCACTCGTAATTGATCTAGCGAGATAAACTTCGTAACCATTACACCGTCGAAGTGCCAAAAAGACAAGCTTGTTAACCATTACACCATTAAAGCGCCAAAATTGCAATCTCTTATAATCCACCCAAATTCCTAAGGAGGAACAACGCTTAACAAATTATTATTTTGACTCTTAGTTAATGAAATGAGTTTGATTTTCAAGAGTGCTCAATCGATGTTGCCTTGTGCCAAACTAATCGTATTATATATCAATATCTTTGAGCTTTTATTAGAACGCGTGAAAGTTGATCTTTTTCCTCAAGATGATTTTCTAAACGTAGCTTAGATATGGAACAAGGTTGAAAGTGTGACGCACTCGGTGAGGGTCGAACTCACTAATCACTCGTAACTGATCTCTTGAGTCAAACTGGCTAGTTATTAAGGCAAATGCCATGGCCAATCTGCTAGAAAATTCCATATAGTTTCAATTCCTGTCGGAAGGCACAATTTTCCTTTTTCGGCAGCTTGGTATTAAATTTCACTGTTTAATAAAAAAGTAAAAAATGGGGATATCAATTGAAACACGTGTTTCCATTAAGAATATATATATATATATATATATATATATATATATATATATATATATATATATATATCATATTTCATTTGTTTTTTAATTAATTATTGGGTATGACTGACAAGAGAATTGAGATGTTAGAATTTAAATTAAATTTGATTTTAGAAATTAACTCATATGTTTAAAGTGTCAGTTTGAAATAAAGTTGATGTGAATAGCAAATGTTAAAAAGTACGTTTTCCTCTCTTTAATTTCTCGCGCATTCCCCTCCATGTGCATTCGAAACTTT
Organism: Acanthosepion pharaonis; assembly: GCA_903632075.3. Taxonomy (NCBI): domain Eukaryota; kingdom Metazoa; phylum Mollusca; class Cephalopoda; order Sepiida; family Sepiidae; genus Acanthosepion; species Acanthosepion pharaonis. The sequence continues at coordinate 1,664,340 of CAHIKZ030002335.1, forward strand.
CTCGGTCGGATCATGGTAAATTTAAATTAAGCAAATAATATATTAGATTAAACCTGAATGACTGCCGCCTGAAAGCAGTTCCGAGACAGAAACGTCAAATCAAATAAAACGCCAAAAAACACACACATATACACACACACATATAATTCCTTTCACACTCTTTGAGAAACACACGCAGACACACACACACACACACCTTTCCCGCTCTCTAAAAACAACACACACACACACACGTGCCCACATAACTTCTTTCCCGCTTTCTAAGGAACATACACACACACACACACACACACACGCAGGCGCACAGACACGCACGCGCACACACACGTATGTGAACATACGCACAGAAACACACACACACACATAATCCCTTTCCCGCTGTATGAAAAAAACACACTGACATATACATATGATTATCCCAAGTTACGATTACTTCATCAGTTTTCCGTACCAGTCTCTTTCGTTCTAGTTTGTTTTTGTTTTTTTAATGATGTTCACCCCAAAGAAGCCAGAAAAGTCACAAGTGGTTACTGGGTGTGAAAGAATTAGAAAACAGAAACTTTACTAAGGAGCGAGGACAGAAGAGTTATCCGGAGGACAGTAGAAAGCGGCTGACATTGCATTTAAATTTTTGAACATTAAAGAACTGGAAGGCATGAAGCCGGAAAGGAGTTCCACAGGCTAGAAGTGCAAAAAAAGAAACGCTTAGCATAGAATTTACGGTTAAATCTGGTCAGCTCAATTGTAAACTGATGAGTCCTCGTTGCCAGTCAAGTACTGCGCTTAAATTCATGTCTATCTTCCATAGTGAAGAGCTCATCTGAACAATTATCATTGAAAAGACACGGTGAGACATTTTCACAGCGCGTGGGAAAGTAACTGTCCCCAAATTAGTACTACTATTCTGTCTGCTTAAATGGTTGGTCAAATTTTGTAGACTTGAGTAAAATAAACAGAAGAGATATACATTTCAGTATAAGTAAATTAGTAAAATTGGTAGAAATCTTGAATACAGTCTTAAAAAAAAACTTTGTTATTCGTTGTTTATTTTTGCGTTTTTCAATTCTTTTGTCTTCTTTTCTTTCTTTTTTTCTTTTTTTTTTTTTACTCCTTACTGCTTAAGATTTAATAAAATTTAAGTACAGTAGTTTATACTAGAAAGGCCAAAGGTGCATTCCAAAAGCTAAGCAGAGTATTAAGAAACAGAAAATATTTCATTAGAAACAAGGGAAAGGGTATTGAACGGATGTGTAATATCAGTCTAACCGATATGGCAGTGAATTTCCTCAAAGATAAAGCAGAGACTTGAAGCAAGAGAAATCTGGTTTTACAGAATGATGCCGAGGATACCATGAGCCGAACAATGAGATGTTGGAGAGAATGAAAACAAAAAAGAATCTTATACTTAACATCAGGAAGAGGTGATTGAGATTTCTGGGTCACGTAATGAGGAAGGAGGGCTTAGAAAATCTGATACTCACAAGACGGATTGAGGGATAGTGGAATAGAGAAAAGCAGTGTGTAACATAATTGATAAGCTTCAGTGAATGGATGTTAGAACAGGGTTTAGGAGAAATAACAAAAAGACAAAACTTATTAAGGGTTTTGTGGTAGCACCTGTTAGAGTCCCAGCTACTACGAACTCAGTAAAATGAAAAAGTAGTTTTCACTCTCTTTGAAGAAAAAAGAATTACTAAATGATTTCAAGAAAATTAAATTTCGGCATGACATTAACCCATAAGAAGTTGATATCCCGTTAAACAAACAAAAACAAATGCGTTCTGAGCGTAGATTCTAAAGTCTCTATCTAAACTCTGAAATTTTATTTACTGGTTATTTATTTATTTATTAAGATATGTTCGCCAAACGTCCAGTTCACGCTCCTCCCAAGTCTTTTGAACAGGAGTAGAGGTGTATCCCTTGTTTCCTGTTTAGGATTTTTTTCTGTTTCTCTTAAACTTTACATCCAATGTATATTTCTAACTTTTCTACATAAATATTTATTATTTCCTGAATGGGAATAGATAGGTTCGCCTGTCGTCCGGTTCATACTCCACTCCGATTTTTTGAACAGGATTAGATGTTTATCCCTTTTTTTCCTGTTTAAGATTGGGTTTCCAGTTCCTTCTTAAGGCATGTGATTCTCTTTCACTCCTATATAGCTCCCTTTCGTCTTAGTGGCATTAACGCATTGAATAAAGACGTACAGCAATATTAGCGTAATATCGAAAAAAAACCTGCTATAGTTTGAAGGTAAGACTAAGAGTGATGGTTAACGAGTTACCTTAACAAGGTACTGTTCGTTCTGCCCTGTGAATTCGACCGGATTTTTTTCTCAAAATCATTTAATTCTAATCTGTAATGTAATTTTAATTTTTTTGTTGTTGTTGTTGTTATTGTTGTTCTTCTTCTTCATCTTCTCCTCCTTATTCTTCTCCTTATTCTTTTTCTCCTCCTCCTACTTCTGCTTCTTCTTTTTCTCCTTCTCCTCCTTCTGCTTCTTCTCCTTTTCCTCTTCCTACTCCTCTTCCTTCTCCTCTTCCTTCTTCTTTTTCTTCTTCTTCTTCTTCTTCTTTAAAGAAATTAATGTTGTGTGCTGTTATGTGAATGCAGATGAGCTAGTCTGTGTTCAGATCAATCAATGATTTCTACAGATTTGTGTGTACGAGGATAAAAGACCCAAAACTAAAGCCGTCAAGAACGATCTAACAGTTCTAATTCTTCGCTTAATTATCATAAGATACTAAAAAATTGATATATCACCGAACCTTATAGACTGGTAAAACAAAATCAAGTATGAAACACTTTCTAACAGCAGCAACAACAAAAATTGGTCGAACATGTAATTAGAAAAAAAATGTCCCTTGTTAACTGGGACAACAGATGGCGTGTTAATTTTAACGCCTACAAAACGAAACTGCTCTCTAATTGACATGGCTGATGCTAACCCCCAGGAGGGTGACTCACTGTGCCTTCTTTGGTTGATATGAAGTGGAATGACTATATTAAATCCATGGCTAGTTCATCTGCTATGAAGGTTGGTTCACTGGGTACAGCGAGACGATTTTCCTCGCCAGAGACGATCTTTTATACCTACCATTCATCCATGCTTACCGCTACTACTATATACATATATATATAGATAGATAGATAGATCATTGATAAAATCCGAAGAAACTGAAAGATTATTGGCCCTGATCTGGCATCTCGGCTTCAGTGACTTCCCCACCGCCGTAAGGTTGCCTTCCTTTGCATTTTCTATAATTACTTTCATGGTAATTGTTCGGATGAGCTCTTTGCTCTGAATTTATGCGTAGTAATAGACTAATGATGAAGTCTCAACAATTTACGGTTAAGTTAGCTAGATTAAAAGGTGATTCCACGCTCCTCAAGAACTCCCTATTATAAGCCTTGTTGCTGGATGCAGTTTATCGTCATACCTAGGACGCATGATCATGGGAGAATCAGAAGACTAATCAGAATTCATTACTGGCGGTCACAATATTAACAATATAAAATATGCAGGTGATATAGCGTTGATAGATGACAAAGATACAAATCAATACTACAGAAAAGCGAGAAGAAAGAACTAAACATCAATTACAAGAAGACAGAATTTATGGTGAGGAAGAGCACAAGATGCGAATACCAGTATTAAGGAAGTAGAAAAATTTACATATCCAGCAATTTTTTTAAAAAGAATATCGAAAATGAAAAACCGATAGTCAAAGTCGAATTGAAATAATGAAAGATGTCTTCGAAAAACTATTAGGAAACAGGAAAAAATTCCTCAGAAACAAGGAAAATAGTATTGGATATGTTATGTCGTGTCGGTCTTGCTATATGGCACTGAATGTTGGACAATGTCATCCCTGATGAAGAAGAGACTTGAAGCAGCAGAAATTGGGGATCTACTGAACGATGCTGAGAATACCATGGATCGAACATATAAGCAACGTCAAGGTTTTAAGATAAATAGTAACAAAAAGGACATTTATACTTTGAATCAATAAATGTCAGCTGGAATTTCTAGGATACATAATAAGGACAGAGGGCTTAGTAAATTTACACTCAGAGAACATAATGAAGTAAAAGTGACAGAAGAAATTAGCGTATAACCTACCTGACGATCTTGTGTAAATTACTGGCAGATTACATGATAGGATGTTGTGGGGAGCCATGCTCGCCAGCGTCCTGAAGGAACCACCAATGAAGCTATAAAAAGACAAGTCACCCCAAATTTCAAGCTGTCCATACTTTAACGCAGTGACTGTTGTTTTATTTTCCTACAAATTTCCTCATTGCTCACATGTTTCGTCCATGTTTTTCTCAGTATCCTCCAAGAGAACAACATTTCCGTTTCTCCGTTTCTTTTTCATCTTTGAGGAAATTGTCCAGTATTCCCTAACAATTTTCTTTGCTTCTAAAGAATCTTCTTTGTTCCTTAGTACTTTTGCTAACACACACGCTAGAGTAATGGATAGCGACTCTAATTGAGGAATTAGAGCCGAATTCGAATCCCAGTCAAGTTAACTGCGTTCATTTACATGTTAATACCCTTAGGAAATGTATGTATCTATCTCTTCCCCATAGTTATGGGTTAAACAGCAGGGAAGACTGGATACAAAAGCCTTAGTGGGCTGTCTAAAAGAAAAAAACTCGTAATTCAAAACCACCTGCTAGCTTGGCAAAGACTAGACGAAGGTAAATTCAAAAAGAAATCCATCTCGCATGTCGTCTCGAACTGACCCCCCCCCGCAACACATACACACACACACACACACTACTCTCGACAGAAACTAAGAGACACCAAGTGCTAAGTATAGTGGTTCGAACAAACACAACACTGGGACGGCACGGCGCCGTGAACCTCTCTCTGATTTCGGTCCATGGATGTATCACCTATGGCATTTCAGACGATAATGAGTACATTTTGCAAGGCATTTTTCGTTGTTCTAATACGCCTTCGGATTTTTGAGACATGTTTTCCATTGTCTTTTATGACATTTCTCAAATTAATTTCTCTACTTTCAAAAGTCACTATCTTGTGTTTTAGATTTATTAAATTACATCTCGCATTCTTCTTTGTTTCTAACGAAATTTTCTTAATTGTTCTTTTTTTGTTAATAATCTATTTTGCATTTTAAAATGATTACGTGACCGGAGATTGGATGCTGATCTCGACTCGAATCAAGCCCTAAAATCTCAATAGCGGGGGAATTTTCAGGTTACAGTCAATACCTAGAAAACCAAACTAGTTACATTGCATCATCACTGATTAGATCTCGTCTATCAACATTCACGCAGGGAAACACCTTCTGCCTTGAGCGCCTATTGGGCCTTAAACTCGTTGAACCAATATATATGATCTTTCACTAAAGTTATTACCTGCCTCTTCCTGCTATCCTCTACCTTTACAAGAACCAGTTCAAGCCGAAAAGAAGCTATATAAGGGCAAGAATCCAGAAGTGTCTCCGTCTACAGCCCATTTCTCACGGGCGAAAGATCACGTCTCTCATTGTTCTTTTTTTTACTTCCACTGAATTACATTTATTAGTTCCACCAGTTCTAACTTTCACAGCTAACACCCGCCATGCTATGCACATTGTAGCGAACCACGCTCATTCTCTCTGTATTTCATTGGTGAGAAGTTCTAATCGATCAGCTTCTTCCCACGTACCGCTGCTCTGTGGAACCGACTCTCAAGATAAGGTTTTCTCGATCACCACAATCATAACCTGTTCAATTCTAGGGTTAACCGTTATCTTCCACACACAACAGCAAAAATTGTGCCTCTTATGCTGTAACCCTCTATCGCGAGTGGTTCCCAGGCCTTGTATAGAATGAATTCATTTATTATTCTAAGTTACTGAAAGCCAAGATGATGAATCGCTTTTTGTAGCCTCGGTTCGTTCAAAATCTGTTACCATCATCGACTTCCGATGGGTAACCATTTTAAGTATATTCCGGTTTCCGGTCATTTTTAGATGTTTTTGCTTTTCATATTTTGTCTTTTTTGTGCTCATTTTTAGTCGAGATATGTACTAATAATTTTTTTTTACCTTAACAGCTGCAACGATTACCTTTAAGTGGCAATTAGTTTTCTCTGCCAATAATTTTCTTTGTTTATCTTTCTGTGACTGTATTCACACATTTCGTCCGCATTCAAAACGAGTCGATTCTGCCTTGCATTTTCCACTTTATTATGATTAGTTTTCAATGCTTTCGGATTTATACAAGCGAAATCATTGCGAGCGACCAATATTGATCAACGGGAGTGGGGGGAGGGAATACACACTGAAAATAACAAATATATATTTTTTAAAAAAGAAGACAAAAGGGGCATTGTAGATGAAATAATTGAATCTTTCTTCTTTTATTTGCCGTGTTCTTTCAGGACGTAGGTGATCATGGACCTCCACATCTTCCTGTAGCTCTTAATAAGTTTTGTCTGTTCGTTATTTCTTCCTGACCTTGTTTCGCCATCCACTTTCTCAAGCCGATTCAGTATGTCTTTCTTTCCCTCTATCCACCCTGTAAGTATCAGATTTCCCAAGCCATCCTTCCTCATTACGTTTTCCATAAATTTCAGGTGCATCTTCCTGGTGTTAAGCATAAGTTTCCTCTTTGTTCCCTTCTCTTCAAAATTTTGTCGTTGCTACATGTTCAGCCGAACCTTTACTTAGCATCCTTCTGTAAAACCACACTTCTGTTGCTTTGTGTCACTTCTTCATTGTCCATACAGGAGGACAGATATCACGTAACATTTCAGTATTCTTTTCTTTCTTTCCAACAAAACATTTCTGTCTCTTAATACCCTGCTTAGCTTTTGGAATGCATCTTTGGCCATCCCAATATATCTTTGGATGTCAGTGTCGCACGTTCCGTCCTCTGTCCACTTCCCAGATATTTACATTTTTGTATCTACTTGATTTTACGGTCCACGACCTGTAAATTGCATTTTGGCTCATCATTTTGCTGATAAACATGCATTCTGGCTTCTTGTAGTTTATGCTTAGTCCCTTCTTCTCGCTCTCCTTCGCTACCTTCTGTAAAAGGTTTTGTAGTTTCCTTTTCGTTTCTCCTATCAACACTGTGTCATCTGCATATCTTATGTTGTTAAGATTGTAACAGATAAATAGTCTTTTATTATTTCATTTTCAAGGGAAATGCATGTAATCAATCAAGAAATGTCAAAATAGTTAACGTTATTAGATAACTAAATGAAGACTAAGACTGTTACTATAAACTCCTACCGTTTCTGTTTGACTGAAGGTGACAAATGCCTGACACAGATGGGACGTCAAGTAACAATGATATATTCTGTTAGAGTATCAGTCGGATACAAAATACTTTTAACGAAAACAAAGATAACAAGAAGGTACCGTGAACAATTTATTAAAACCTACATCAAATGCTGCAGCAGGACATCTGCACAATGTTTTTTTTATTCAACCGCATTCGACCGTCATCTCTCAACTACGGGAAAACCAACTCTGTTTAATGACGAACACAAAAACTCAACGAACGGCCTGCGGAAGACGACAAACGCCGGCGTGATCGGGCGTGACTAGGTACTAGATTGCCAACGAGGTGTCATCATTTTACTGTTGTTTTACTAGTTTTAGCCATAGGTTCTATTTCAATAGACTCCTCTCTCGCACTTTTCACCCCTGGAACTCTCTTCCAACTATCTTCTTTTATGTGAACTACGATCTTTAAAAATTTAAATGAAATATCAGTCGTTATCTGCTGCCTCCTTGAAATCGTTCTTTTATTGTCCTGTGTGATTTATTTCACTCTCAATAACCCATTGCATCTTTGTGGAGTGTTATCGCCTGAATTGATAAAAAATAATTTCTTGTAGAGTCCTTTTAATTAAATTAGTCATATTCGCTGTTCTTGTATCAATGTGTAAAAACCAGGAAAATCATACAATACAAATATGTTTAATAACTATTTTTAATAGCATTTCCTATCAGGACATAGTGTATCATATCTCTTCACATGTTTCTTTTATTTATTATCTACGAAATAATAGAGAACATCACTCGAAAATACGAAAACTTAAGGAATCAGCACATATGCTAGGCCACAAAATTCGCCCAAACCAGCCAAACTTAGAAATAAATCCAATATGGGAACCAGTAATCCGCAGTGCTAGAGAAAAGTAAGTATAACAAAATATATTCTCTGATAAAAATGGCTTCTGAGTCATTAAGTTTATAAGACCCAAAAATTCATGGACAGCTGTCCCCAAGGACATAAGGCGTTGGTGGGATCCAGTGACTTCACCCAAAGAGTTGTGGGTTCAATAACTGCCTACTGCAGTGGTAAAGAAAAACTGGGGGGGGGTGAGTAAAAGGAAGATAATTGAGACATCCGGAAGAGGCATGGAACATGGAACTAGAACAATCTACCCCAGTGGGCAAAATAAATGGTTCAGCTCGAAATTCCAATCACCTGAAGAAGGAAAGAGCATACTGCTGAAACGTCGCGAATATGGCAACAGTCCGAACAATGTAAATAATGTAAATAATTACAATAGCTCATCTCAGAAAATATACAGAGATATTGTATTTTCTCTATTTTGAATTTAGGGTTTCCCCTGCTACTAAGCTGGATGCCACCCTTGACTAAAGATGTGGACACATTGGTTGGTTTTATGTACCACTCTAGAAAGCACCTGACTCCTTTGCAAGAGTGGGACCAAACCCAAAATTGGTAAAAGATGTCTAGTCTAGTCGAAATTGTCAGTTGTATAAACCGCTTTCTCAGATTGTTAATTAAAAATGTCTTTGAGCGAGTGAAGCCTATAGATTTTTGGTAAAGACCACACTTCTCCGAACCTTGTGAACTGGCGTTACAGGATCACAAAGAACTGTACGAAATGACAAAAACACTTAATATGACATGTAACTCGAAGCGAAAATATTGAGATAATCAAAACATTACTTCAAATATAAGGTTAGGAAGGAAGCTTGAATAGGAACATTTTAGAGTGTTTGGTTGTCAATCTGAGGAAATGCCGAAGATTTAAAAAGAGTTGGATGAGTCTAATGGTGATTGCGAAGATATGGAAACTCGAGAAAACTCACTCTGATCGTTTTGATAAGAAAAGAACCCCCGAATTTGTTGGCGAGGGTTTCAGACTCAACACTGAGGCCTACATCTAGTTTCTTGAGAAAGTCATACTGGGTCAACAGGGTGGCTGCTAGAAGACCTTATGTCTAACAACAGGACTCTGCACCATGCCACACAAACAGGAGAACCCAGTCATGGCTGCCAGAAAATTTCTCTGACTAGACCAGCTATTATATCTGGCCACCTAACACTCCAGCTTGCAACCCACTTGATTATTATGTGTAGGACACAGTTAAGCGAGGGATCAACAAAATTCCTGAAATATTTCGAAAGATGAACTGAAGGCAAAGATTATAGCAGCATTCACCGACTTCACCAAAAGAACCATCCAGAAGAGATGCAGGAGATTTCCGAAATCGTCCGGAGGCCATGTTTGAAGCCAATGGAGATTTTATTTAATAAATTTATTCTTTAGTATTACAAGTTATTTTTGTGTAATTTTTGGTAAATATATCTGTTAAAATGAGATGTCAGTGTTATTTTCATTTTTGCGTAATATAGGCGATAATTTATCCATCGCACCCTGCATAACTATTGTCATAGCCTTAACTATGAAAAGAAAGCTACGAAATTTCTTCTTGAACTCGTCGTATGACATTTCAGTTTTAATGTATAAAGAGAATATGGAGCGGAGGTCACAGCGAAAATGAATTAATGCCTGTCGCGTTGGAGACGTCATTTCATTAATGTCAGGTTTACTAATTGTATTTTCTGCAGCTTCTAAATCCATTAGCTCATCATTGAGAAACATTCTCGCATTATGATTTCATATTTGCAGACATGTGTGCGACAGATATCGGTCTTCCTAGCGTCTGCATGAGAAGAATTCTTTGTATTTCGGGTTATTTTTGTCACTCTTCACCCCTTTATGCGTTCATTTTGTCAGCGACTTGAAGCTGACTTGATGAAAGGTGACGCTACTCTCTGTGCCTATGTGTGTCTTATTTCATGATTATGCATAATTTGTTTCTTCAGATTCTCTGAATTAACGCTCATTGACAAAAGAGCATCCACCAGGACTTGAAATGCCAAAAAAAAAACGTCTTTAATAGATCATCATCATCATCATCAACTTCGTCATCCCCATAACGAGGTGTGATCGCAAGATCGATGCGCAGCTGGACACCTCACCATATTTCCTCCACATATCTGAGATGAAGGCCGGGAAGAAATTCGTTCATGCGTAACATGTCTTAGGCAAGCAGATCTTGTGGATACCATCTGTTTCCAGTTCAAAACGCAATCGAAGTCCTGAAATTCGAAGGTTCTCTTTGATCACAGACCTTTGATTTCTATCTTGGCTGCTGGCTTCAATCTAGGTAGCTCTCCTCTCAGAGACACCGTGACATGACCGCACCGGCAACATGCATAGATATTCAGAACAGTCTAACCGATTGTGCTACGCGGCCGTTGACTCTACCAAAAGGTTCATGTCGAGACACCCTCCTAGCCAGAAAAGCCTGGTTGGGAAACAGGTTGAATGAATATCGGTGTAGTTAACATTTTAATTTCTACTTGCGTTGCATACAGTATCATTTCACTAGGAAATAATTTCTTTTATCCAAAAAAAAAAAAATTTCCTGTTATATTAATATATCTTTCTGAATCATTTCACTCCAGTCAAGGGAATAAAGCCACTAAAATGCAAGTAGTTACTGACTAGTAGTTAGTGAGTATGAGAAAAACTATTATTAAGGAGAGAGAACTATAAATGAACAAGAAATAAAAAGACAGAAGATATCGATTGCCATTGCATTTACATTTTACAAGACTAAAGTTGATTTTTAAGCAAGAAACCAGAAGAGAGTTCCAGAAGCAAGAAGTGTTATAGAAGAAATTGTTCCATCTCGCCATTTCAAATATATAATAAGTCGCCAATCTAATACTGTACTTAAATTCATAAAATTTGGATACCATAGAGGAAAATTCATCAGAACAATTACCATGAAAGGGAAGCTACATTACGGTGATGGAAAATTGACTGAAGCCGAGATGCCATGACCAGATTCTTCTTTGGATTTTATTAAGAATCTAAATATATAGCAAGAACACCAGACCATATGTGGCATTAATATTTAGCGCAAGGACGAATAGTAGACTTATAAATATGTAAGATGGATTCAAGTCACAGCAGCAGATCTAGCAATTCATTCAATATAAACTTTACACTTCATGTCAGCGAATCAAGACGACGCAACGAATCAGTCTTCTGGAGTTTAGTATCAGCGATGCTGATGGAAAACAGAAATGCAGGTTTCTCAGATAATTGTCAGAATAGAGTTCCGTTTTAGAATCTTTAAAATTAAACCAGTTAACAGCGAATTGTAGGTTAATTTTTACATCAGTTACCAATTTGACCATATCGAACTGATCAGACTTACTATGAAGACTGGAGTAAATAGTTGTGTCATCAGCATAGATAACGAGTTGAAAACTGATTTCATAATATCAATTAAAAATAGAGTAGGTCTAAGGATAGAGCCCTGAAGAACACATGCATTACTACAGAATAATCTACAAGAGTTACTATACAGGACGTTTCATAGAAAATCATGTCCACTTGTTCTTGGCGTTATGTCGACACATTTTTAGAACCTATATTCAGTGCACTCATCTTCCTTTATAATGGCTTTCATTTAATATTTTTAATATTAAAATTTACCCAGTACCCAAGCTCGAGAGCCAGTCAAGGTTACTATTGAAATAATTTTGATGAAAGAGTGAAGATTAGTTAAATAAACTGGACAGATAGGCAAGTTAAGGTTTTAGAACCAGGAGAGCATACACGCCAGTGTCTTTTCTACAAAGCAGTTCTTGTTCGGGAAAAAAAAAGATCAGCGTATAACTTTCTTCTTGCATTTGGTAGACAGGGTAGAAATGAAGATGATTCGATTCAATTAAATAGCTTAGCTTGCCTTACCTTTAAATGTCGGAAACAGATGAAACTCAAGGATGGAACCCATGTGAACAGATGTTATGAAAATAGCGGCAGGCTAACAAACATATTATAATGTTTTCTGTGAAAAATCTGCTGAGTGGAGAATGTATCCGACCCCCACTCCCAACCACGTGAAAAATTATGAACTCTCTATCAAGGACGAGAAATAATCAGTGAGCAGCAACAGGTAAAATATATTACAAGCCAGTTTATTCTACTTAAGTGCCAACGTAATATGTGTGATTGCTGACAGAAAATATACATTTACTTGCATTCCCAGTACAATAGTTTTAAACTGATACTTATTGACACTTTTAGTTAAAAATAATTTTTAACTGAAGATTAATTATAAATAAATATTGAGGATCTTTCTATACATATGTCAATAAAAATACACTTTTGGCACGAAAGTTTCCTGCATTAACAAAAAATACTCAAACTAGACTAGAAATGTTCATTATTTTACAAAAGGAATTGTGTGGAATTACTTACAATTTAATAGCTGAGCCAAATATGAAATTCAAATTAGATTCAAAATCGTGATATTTTTCAGGATATGAGGTTTGAAATGAGGATGATTTGTTTCGCACGAATTCGCAAGCTAAGACACATACGCATGTACTGAAAGGTGTTATTTAAAAACATATTACTATGCGATATATGTGCGCATTTCCACAAGATGATAACTGTGCATATTTCAACACGTTTTCATATAAAATACATGTACGTATTTAAACATGTCTTTCTATACGATAAATGTGTGGATTTCAAAACGTCTTTCTATGCTATACGCCTGTGTATTTCAACACGGCTTCCAATACGATACGTGTGCGGATTTCAAAACCGTCTTCCTATATGATACGTGTGTGGATTTCAACAAATTTTAATATACGATACCTGTGCGAATTTCAACAGGATTTCCAATACGATACCTGTTCCAATTTAAGCACGCCTTCTTGTAAGATAGATGGCCGAATTTTAACACACATTCCTAAAAGATAAGTGTGCCAATTTCAACACCTCTTCCTATACGATACGTGTGCCAACTTCTACAGGCCTTCCTATACGATACCACAGAGGATTGCAATATGTCGTCATATAGGATGCGTCACATCTGTAGGAAATGAGCTGGAGTTTGGAATATGTCTTCTCCAAATGATTTTGAATTCTATCGAAGTTGGAAAGTTAAGATTATGTAGCTCCAGGGCTGATATGACACTCAGTTTTATGTCTTAATCAGACTTGTAAATATAAACGCATGTCAAGAGGAATATATTGTTTCCTGGAGTGATAGAATACGCCGACTATTTTTCAGGACATCTTCAGTATGATAAAATTTGAGCCTTGACTTGAAAGTGTAAAAATTGTCGCGTTAATGGAAGCGCCCAAGCGGAAGTCTATTCCACAATTGTGCAATTGTTAGGAAAAGTTTTCCGAATAGAACATATTTACATTTTTAACACGAAGTACCAAAAATTGCAGGGTACCAGTCGACTTCAAGAAATTTTTGCTAAATATTGTGAATTAGGCTGATATCTACCGTATAGGTCCCCCTAAACATGCGGTAGGCTACGAGTGACCCAAAACTTAGGCCCACAGGTAAATGGAGTTAGTCTACAATATACAATAACCTGTGCCAAAACTAAATATATTACACCATTTACCTATATATTGAGATACTAAATGTAATATGTTTCTATATGGGTTGTATAAAAAACAATCTACATCACACACCAGTAGGTACTGTGTACTGTATTGGTTGTGCTTAGCGAACATTTAAAATTCGTCAAGTTCACTGATAAACACATTAAAGTTAAAATCAACTCTTATAAAATAATAATACTGTAGATTACACATCATATCAGGTAGATTTTTTATAGTACTGCGAAATATCGTATGTTAATTGGTGTTGTAATTGTTAAGGGTACTGTCCCAGTTGTTTACAACTTGGTGGTAAATGATAACATTTTATCCCCACCATATAAGTCGACCTTTATATTAAACAAATTTTTAAGAAATATTTTAAGCTTGACATCTCGACTTGTACCCCGTAATTTACGATAAATGAGGGTAATTCATCTACATGAAAGAATGCGCTAGCTTTAAATGGCTTAATTGGTAGAAGTAAAGATTGGCGCGCTCATCTAAAGAGTTTCTATAGAAATACCGATAGGTAAGGCTAGGCTTGCAAAGTTGCGTATGTAGATTGCAGAGTGGAGAATAAGTTATCACTTATAAGACCGCGTAATGATTATGAAGATGGAAAGGGAAGAATGTGTAGCTCCAGTCTGAATATGGCTTCAATACTCCATTCTTAGTTTAAACGGACTCTTGTAAATATAAATCATATTAGGAGGAGTCTGGTGGTCCCTGGAGTGATAGAATGCGGCAACTAATTTTAGAGGCATATTAAGGCATATAAGTTGTATATATATATTCACTTGGGGCCTGGAGTTATCTTGAGACTAGAAGTTCAAAAATGAAGTCATTTTGAGTGAAATCGTTAAACGTGATTGGAGAAAACTCGGGATCTGAATGCTGATGATGATATGTACTCTGCTTTTGGGGATATTTCACAAGCCAGTTCATTTTTACCATTCAGCCTTACTTGTATATATAAAATCAAGGCAGGAAGAGTCCTGGAGTCATAGAATGCGCCGACTATTTTTTCAGGCATCTTAAAGCAAAGGACGCCTGAAAATATATAATATATAAAAGGTTTGACTTGGGAACTGGAGTCATCTTGAGCTCCAAACTTTAAAGGGCCTTGTCTTATTTAGAGAGAAAAAATTAATAGCATCCGAAAAACAACTCAAGTTCTGAACGCTAATGATGAAACTGGCTTTGCTTTTAAGGGATTGAAACTTACAAGCCAGTTTATTCTACTGTTCAGCCTTTAGTGTCAACGTAATGTCTATGACTGTTGGTAGAAAGTATACATTTACTTATCTTTTTGCATTCTTAGTATAGTTTAAGTTAACACTTTACACATTTTGACATTATACGCTAAATTATGCGAAAATTCTATAAAACGTTGTGAATCTTTATATACGTATATCAATAAAAATACACTTTTTTCACGATAATTTAACCAGATCAAACGTGGAATAAGGACAGGTGCTTCCTGGTCCGATTGAATGAGCCGATCATTTGTCCTGCATCTGTAACAAGGAATTCTAAATATGAGTTCCACGATGTCTGGTGTGAACTTGAAACATAGTTAACGTTCAAATTAAACCATGGATCCCCATTTTCAGTACAAGTTTGCTTTTTGTAATTACAGAGTAGAACGTAGAAATCAAAGAAAGGTGTGTTTATTTCACCATTTTTGCAAAGAAAAATTATTAAAGAACAAGCTCTTTTCTTGCAATGTTCAAAGCGCTCTCCGTCGTGATCAATGAACAATGGCATTCGATTAGCTCGATATCAATTACCCCAAACTCTGCATTGATTTAAGCTTTCGATTTCTAAATGGTACGAGGCTTTTCACGATAAAATATTTCCTGAGCTTCCAAAAAAGAAAAATGAACGTTTGATTTCTAGCGAGCGTGATCAATGGATCAACTTTCAAGAAAAAGATGTTCATCAAGCCATTCATGAAAGAATTTACTAAGAAAAATGAATATTAACAACATGACGATTTTTTTTTATTTAATTTATTGTTTATATTTCTCGTTTTTCTTTTTTATATGCACTTTTCTTTGTTTTAATGTTGATTTTTACCTAGAGTGCGTGAGTTTTCGTGCGTATATGCATGCGCATGCGCGAGTCTATGGGCACACGCGTGCGCCCATACACTCCAGTAAGTGCGTACAGGTAGAACCTTCTGGTTATTTCACTTTGCGTCGCTCTTCTTGTCACATTATACTCTCTCTCTATTGGTTTTAATTTTTATTTGAGTTGTAGCAATTTTGAATATATATACATACATATATATATATATATATGTGTATATATATATATATATATATATATATATATATATATATATATATATATATATATATATTCAAATTTATAACATATGTATGTTATAAAATTTATAACATATGCATGTTATGAAATCACTAAAAAAATTGCAATTTTGTTTCCACACTTTTGGTGTCTTGTCATGTGATGGTGTTGAATCGAAAATAAACAGTTTTAAAAGATCAAAAAGCCAGTCAAAACCCCTCAGTAGGGAACACTTTGTTACGTAACTTATGATGACCAATCAGAATACAAGTATACGTAAATTTAAAATTAAAACTTCAAGCATAAATGCACTAATAAATCTACACAAACCAACCATCAATATTTTACATACACAAACAAACGTATCTTCTAGCAAAGAGGTCTTTAATAAGCATAGTGAATTTTACAATTCTGCCCTTGGAATTAGTGGTTATAAAGATACTACTATTCAGTACAGAGATCCCGTTAGTTATAACCATAATAATAAGAGAACATCTAGGAAAATCATTTTCCCAACACTAATCTGCTTCGTAAGATATTTAATAAAAAGATACTCAGGTGAAGCTACACAGTTCCAACCATGTTTCAAAAATAGAAGCTAAAAACCGCGAATTTAATTTTGCAATTAAATTAAAAGCATTAATAAAAATATCTATAAGAACACCGGATTTTATATCTTACTGTTCTTTCTTTTTATTTATATATATATATATATATATATTTCGCCCCCATTAGCTTCACATTTTTACCAGCGAAGTAGAATCGCCTTTAGAGAGTCCTCCTACATATCACTATTGAATCGGATTACCGGCAGCTTAATGGGCGTTCTCATCCACTTTTCCTTCTCCATAAAGGTATTAGTATATGGGGAAAAGTGTCGCTCAACTGCCCCCCCCCTCTGTAACAAGTAAAAATCTACTACGGGTTATGGTATGAAAAGTTCAGTCTTTACTGGAATGGATCTAACCTCATCTTCGACATCTAAGACAATGATAATAAAGTTTTAAAATTTCAACTTATGAATTTGGAACTGGCTGGAGTTCCTCTCCGTGTATCTTTGTGTTTTTGTTATCTTAATAGCTTTCGAGAAGTAGAAATTATATATATATATATATATATATATATATATATATATATGTCGGTTTCCTGGGGACTTATCGGCCTGACCCTCATACGTCGAACGCGACGGGAGAGTCGATTATATATATATATATATATATATATATATATATAGGGGTGCGTGTGTGTTTGTGTGTACAATGATCAAACACTAATATTCCATGGTTATAATTTATTACATTGTAATCGTAATCACGATCAATTCATCAGACCTACAATTTCAAAAGCTGAATTGGGTTGTTATCATGATTCCAATGTGATAAATTATAACCATGGAATATTAGTGTTTGACCCTTTTATATTATATTCTTGCTCTGTACTGTACATTGAGCTCTACCTGGATTTTATCCTCTCGAATATATATATATATATATATATATATATATATATATATATATATATATACAAGTATATAATTGGTGTATACGGAATGAATTCCAATAACCAACAATTACTATTCTTAAAAGAGTGCTCAATACAAAAGTAGAGCAGATATAATTATTTATTTAGAAAATTTATAACATAAACATGTTATAAAATAACTACAAAAATAGCCATTTTGTTTCAGCACGCCCGGTGTCTTACCAAGTGATCACTTGATAAGACACCGTGAGTGTTGAAACAAAATGGCTATTTTGTAGTGCTTTTATAACATGTTTATGTTATAAATTTTCTAAATAAATAATTATATATATATATATATATATATATATATATATATTGATCACTAATATTATCAATATCTATCTATCTATCTACACACACACACACACACATATATATATATATATATATATATATATATATATGCTGCAAATAAGTATAAACAATACAAATCATGTTTCTAATGTCCTTCATTTCTTCTTCTTTTGTTAACTTATTTTCGTGAGTTGTCGTGCTTTTAGACAGCCATGAATTGTTTGCGTAATAACATAAATAATTGCAATGATTTGTTATAATTTGAATCAGTTTTGCGTTGTTATTCGGATTAATGAGTTACCGGTGATTGACATCGGCCACTCATAATTGTCAACGTCCCTTCTGCTTCGTGTCCATGTGCAGTCGCATCAACATAAACAGTGTCCTGAGTATGGCGATAAACTACATCCGGCAGCAAGGTATCTGAACGGGAGGTTTTGAGGAGCGTAGAACTACTTCAATTGCTGTTGATCGCAGGTCCAGTCTGACTCAGGGTGGTTTCACCTGTTAGGGTCCCAGCTATGGACAAATAGTTAACCCCAAGACAGGGGTCAAAGTAGTATGAAAATAGATTTTTATAGTAAAAATTCCAGCAATGCATTTTAAAAATTTACTCTCGACAAACACCTTCTTGACAAAAATACGTCATTGAAACCTGATCTACTAACTAATCTTTTAAAAAGAATACCTATTCTATTCATACGAACCTAGCCTAAAAATCTTGAAGCCATTAAATAACGCATTGAGGTGTTGATATGCCGTCAAAAAATAAACCAAACCATCAACGTAATCATCAATTTAGTCCTTTTTTGCCTTCTATCACAATGGAGAGTAATTCATTGCACCTTCTCGGTTTAACGTTTTCCACTGACATGAAGCGAAACGATTATATCTTAGGGGCTTTATTTCCTTGTTTTGTGTAAAATTATTTTTTTTTTAATTCATCAAGTAATAACAATATTGTTTTCTCGGTCATAGTTTTTTAATTATTCATAAAGCAACGAGGAAAAACGGGTAATTACAGGAATAAAATGTTATTTTAATTTGATTCGAATGCATTTTTAGAATTGAATGAAGAGAATTTCTGCCTATTCAATTTCGCAATTCTAAATAATCAATTTATTAGAATTTAAATGTTTTTCGAGGAAGTCCGATTAAATTACATATGCGGGGATGTTAGAATAGGGAGTATTTTTTTTTCAAAATTAATAAGCGCCGGTGATTTACGATTATTACAGACCTAAAAGACCGAGCTATATACGAGGTTTGATCAAAAAGTATCACGACTCTTGATATAAAACGAAAACTACAAAACATATCAATTCTGTATTTAATCTCCTTCAAAATAGCCACCCTTCTGAAGCCACACGCACTATCCATTGACGTTTCCATTGATGGAAGCATTCCTAGGACTCTTTTTGTGAGGATACGATCAACTGCCTCGTCGCATTCTTTTGGTTTACACCGACGTCTTGAAATCTTGAACCTTTCAAATTGAATTTAAATTTTGGAAAGAGGAAAAAGTTGGCCAAAATGTTGCTGAGCAAGCTAAGCTGAGTGGGCAAATGCGTTATTATGGTGGGGTTGCAATTCACTAGACGCATACAATTTTGTCCTTTTTTTTCCGACGGGCAACATCCCGCAAACGCTGCAACACATTAGGATAGCATTCCTTGTTTACTGTATGACCAAGCAGACCATACTCATAATGAACAATGTCCTTGTAGTTTAACAGTGTCTTCACATTGCTTCGACTTATTTGTGCTTCCTTTGGTCTTTCTCTGCGTGGACTGAGACTTGCTTTCGAGGTCACAGACATAGACCCACGATTCATCACCTGTTATGCCCGTTTCAAAAAGTTTTCAGTTGTGTGGTGACACGACCGCACTCTACACACATTCCTTCG
Organism: Acanthosepion pharaonis; assembly: GCA_903632075.3. Lineage (NCBI taxonomy): Eukaryota > Metazoa > Mollusca > Cephalopoda > Sepiida > Sepiidae > Acanthosepion > Acanthosepion pharaonis. The sequence continues at coordinate 1,684,100 of CAHIKZ030002335.1, forward strand.
AGCTCTATAAACAACGGAAATAAGTTAGAGCGTTATAACTTAGTGTGCGTGCGCGACAGAATTTAAGGTTAATCTGCGTTAGGTGACTTTCTCTCGTACTCCGTTATCATAGCAACAGTCCCGATACTTTTTGAACAGACCTGGTATTAACCCGACGACAGAGCCAGTTATAAAGAATGATGAAATATTGATTGATTGATTTGTTTGTTTGTTTTTATTGCTTATCAACCATTTGCGACTTATTTAAAGCTAGAAAATATTTTTATGCTCTAAGAATTTGTGGAGATAATAATGATTTCCAGATACATGTCCTACTTGGGATGAAATAAGATACATAGCCTCGTGGATTAAAGCTGTTGGTTGCTGGGTGATTTTGTTTAGCGACATATTAATCTCTATTGTTATTTAATGCAAAAACCTAAATATTTTGTATGTTTTTAACTAAATATCTTTTGAACACAATTTTATGATTTCACCTAAATATATTTTGAAAATAATTTAATGGCTTCAACTAAATATATTTTGAAGTCATTTGTATGCCTTCATCTAAATATATATTTTAAACACTTGTTGGCTTCAACTAAATATATTTTGAACGCAATTTTATGGTTTCAACTAAATATGTCGTGAACGCAATTTTATGCTTTGAACTAAATATATTTTGAACACAATTTTAGGGCTCCAACTAAATATATTTTAAAAGCAATTTATGGCTTCAACTAAATATATTTTGAACGCGGTTATATACTTTCAACTACAGATAAAATCTATGTTTTAGTTATTTTGGTATAAAATGTATTGTTGGCCATTTTACTATAAATATTTATTGTTAGCATTTTTTATAGAGAAATATATGGTTGGAATTATTCCTATAATATTATACGTTTATGCATTCATGGTGTTTCGTTTATGTTTGGTGGGTTCATTATTTGCCCATAGCTGGGAGCCTAACAGGTACTACTAACCCCAGATCATGTTTGAGTCTTGGAACAACAGCAAATAAGATGTGAGTCCGCGATTCTCAAAGCCTCCCATCTCCCGATCCGAGGCCTTGCTCAGGATATAGTTTGTTGTCATACCCAGGATAAGTGAATTAAAGCGTTAGTTTTATATATATATATATATATATATATATATATATATATATATATATATATATATATATATATATATATGATGAAAATTTATCAGAGTTAAACCTGAAGAAAACATTTATAAATATAAATGACAATAGGAAAACTGTAGTTATTACTGATGACGCATTTCGTCAATGTGGACTTTCTCAAAGAAAGCGAAAAACTTTTTTTTTGTTTTTTGCTTTGAGAAAGTCCACATTAGACGAAACGCGTCAGCAATAATTACAGTTTTCCAATTGTCATATATATATATATATATATATATATATATATATATATATATATATATATATATATATATATATATATATATATATATATATATATATTTCCCTGGCAAGTGTGAATTCACTCGATCGGCTTGTATTAAATAGTATTCGGTTCGAAATTCCAGGAAGGTTATAGATTAAGAAGACAGACGCCTGAAAAATGGAGATTTTGATTGATTTATCTATTAGTTCTTTAAGGTTTATTAACCTTTCTCCAGGATATTTAAAGTGAGTAATTACTTTGTAAGATTTTTTTTTAAATGATAATGATTTACTAATACAATTCTAACTAATTAAGTTGGGGGAGAAAGATAATTTCGCGTAATTGAATATAACCAACTCAACTCGTATTTGAACTCGACTCTCCAATTTCCAATTCCGAGCCGTCATCTACAATTATCAGACGCATATCTCTAGGCTTACAGCACCTCGTATTCCCAAATGGTCACCCACCTAGATACGGATCAGTTTCGACGTTGCTTACATTCGGTGTTTGCAAGAGAACCAGTGGTTCACCGAAAAGATAAAGGAAGACAAAAGCACTCCATTCATCACAACAAATAAAACAAAAACAAAAAAAAAACACAGATAATCTAAAGGATTATAAATAACCAGGTGATTATCACTTCCTAATTGAATAATTTCTTACCATATCAATTTGCCTGAAGCATACCAGACAACCTGGCCATTTGGTTGCGAAAATGTATCTGTCATGACTAAATAGAAGAGACATAGGAACAGTCAATAGCCGATGTTGAGTTTGATGTCTTCAGTGGACAGGTCGATCTCTTATGACCTTTTAAAGACCCCTTTGGATACATGCGTCCTGCTGACATAATAACTGCCACTGTAAAATACGTTAACATGCGAGACGTAATTGTTTACGTCGACGTACTCATAAACACCTTTCATGATTCCTCTTAAAACGCGTCTAGAATATTAATGGATTTTAAGGCATTTTGCCATTCTTTGTCTCTATGTGCGTGTGTTTGTATCGTCCAGAATAAGGCCAACTTAGTGTTCGAAGAACGTACAACGTCCATTTGCGCAAGCTCAGGTTATGCGTTGTTTTCCTCTATCCCTCTTGCCTTCAATCTGTCCTAACAGATCTTCTTCCTTCAGTACCGTTTCCATTCATGGCATAGGTGATCATGGCTCTCCACAATTTTCTCTCCTTTGTAGCTCTTAATAAATTTTGTCTTTTTCCTATTTCTCCTTAACCTTGTTCCGTTATCCATTAAGTATCAGATTTTCCAAGGCCACTTTCCTCATTATATAGCCTAGAAATTACTTATGTTAAGTATAAGGGTTCTTTTTTTTCAGTCCATAGAATTCTCAACATCCTTCTGTAGAACCACATTTCTTTTAATTCAAGTCTCTTCTTCATCTTTGAGGAGATTATCCAGTTTTCACTGCAGTCTAGGAGGGTTGATATTACATTACAGTTCACTACCCTTTTCTTTCTTTCGAACGAGTCTTTTTGATTTTTAATACTTTGCTTAGCTTCTAGAAGACATCTTTCGCTATTTCAATGCGCCTTCGGATTCCAGTTTAGCACTTTCCACCCTCTATTAAAACACTTCTTAGACATTTAAATTGTTGTGCTAGGTTGATTTGGTGATTTCCAATTTGTAATTCATGTGTTGGGTTGTTTAGCTGACAACCGTACATTAAGTCTTGTTGTGTTTAGTCCTTAGACTTTTATCCCTTGTTACTTGTTTAGGATAATGTATCTGGTTCCTTTAAAATTGTTTCTCATTCTCTTTCATTCCCAGTACTAACTTGCATCTTTGTGACATTGCTTTGCGGGAATTGATTAAAAAAAAAGGATATGTCTTCTCACCGGATTTACTCAATCTAGACTGTGAGGCGATTCTGAGATAATTAGAAATCCTACCAGGAATCATTTTTGATTCATTATTCAATCTTAACACCAATTATTAGCATCAAAATTTTTGTCAGAGAATTAAGGCTTAAGAATTTGTGCACTAAAATTAGTTTACATTAGGTGTGGGGGGGGGCTAGGAAAGTCGGTTCGTTACGTCATGTTAGATAATTTTTCTCGACAGAATCTATCTTACACATTTAGAACTCTACCATTCGTCCATGCACTGAATATTAGAAATTCTTGATAAAATCCAAAGAAGAATCTGCAATGTTATTGGAGCTGACCTGGCATCTCAGCTTCAGTCACTTCCCCACAGTTGGAACGTAGATTTTCTCTTCTTTTTCTATATTTCCATGGAAATCTTATGATAATCTTCTCTCTGTAGTAGCTATAATATATTAATTTAAGCGCTATACGAGATTGGCTTCAAGGTTTCATCATTTTACGGTTTAACTGGTTAGATGTAGCCGTAAGTTCTACGACAACATTTCTTCCCTCGCACTTCCGCTTTCTTGCTTTCTAGTCAACTTTGATCTTCAAATATTAAATGTAATGTCAATCGTTATATTCTCTCTTCTTGATTCCTATTCTTTTATTGTTCTCTTTCCTGAATAATGTTTTTTTTTTTCATATTCTCTTACACTCACCTTGCGTCTTAATGGATTTATTACATTTTTAGGTAAAAAGATTAAAAAAAAACAGTAGATTAGTGCAAATGACTTTCTGTGGTTGGAGCCCAGGCATTTTTGCCCCACCTTGACAAATGAATACAACGATCTAAGCATTAGCTTTTTACGGAAAAATATTAGTTTGAAACAGGAGAGGATTTTGAATCGAAAGATTATATTCTTGCAAATATTCAAGAGTAAATGTAAGAAGAAAAATAAAAACATTCAAAATCATAACTGACACCAGAATTCGAACCTCGAACCCAAGGCACCCTTGAGAAATATGTTAACCATCAAAGAGCGCCTTTCTCAAATGGATGGAATCAAAATCTTAGTGATGTTGGAACATAAATGAATTACAGTTAAAAAGAAGCAACTCTGTAATGGACAGGGGACATGCCGCTAATTTAAAAATGTAATACACAATAGATATAAAAAGTCTGTTCATTGGCCTAAATTAGACCCGTAATGCTGGATTATATGAAGTATGAAACACGAATAAAAAGCCTTTTTTTTATTTTGCAGCAAGCGCGGCAATGGGCAAAAGGCAAACACAATCTAAAGGCAACTTATGAGATCCTTACGGGTGCGAGATCTTATGAGATTCATACGAGATCTTATGAGATTCATACGAGATCTTATGAAATCCTTACGCCGAGCAAATAAAGTTTGAAAACATCTTTTTGTTTCTTTTTATTCCCATTGATTGTTTAAATGCTTATAAACTATATAACGCTGTTAGGGTTAGTTCCACTAACATCAGCTTCAAACGTACTAATATGGCTGTCAGTATACTGCATTGAATCCCCATAATGAATAAGAATATTTTCACAGCGTCAAAACTAAAATGAAAATACTAAACACCTGCATTTTTATTCATATATAGATTAAAAGTAAAAGCTGCTTTACCGAATATATACTGTGTGCTATAGATAAATTGTCGTTTAAATGACGCAAAAAAGAAAATAGTACTGCCATTTCATATATATTTCAGATATATTTACCAAAATTTCACAAAAAAAATCTTGAAATACTAAAGAATAAATTTATTCAAGAAAATCGCCATTGACTTCAATGACGCCCTCCAAACGACTTCGAAATCTTCTCCAACTCCTCTGGACGGCCTCCTTGTTTAAATTGGTGAATTCTGACATAATCCTTGCCTTCAATTCAGTATCAATAAGAGTTTTGTTGGTTTTTCAACTCTGACCCTCGCATAATAACCAAGCGTTTTGCAGTCTGGGGAAATAGGTGGCGACATATAAGGAATGAATTGGTCGCTGAAAATGACTGACAACCATTAATGGAATCTCCTGCTTGCCAGACATAGGTTCTTCCAACAGATCCCCCCATCCCTTCTCATATGCCCTGAAGCTCCGTTTAAGTGAAACTTAGGTAGGTTGTTTCTGGCTTATTAGAATTTATTTTACACACACACACACACACACACACACACACACACACACACACACACACACACACATAAGTTCTGTCCGAATTTTGAATAAAGAAAACAAGTGACCAAATGTTATAGTTAATTACAGATTCAATCAACAATGTATTTTCCCTGATTATCTATGACTTCCTTCCATCTATTAACAAGCTTACTAATTCCATTACTGTAAAATTCTTTTGACTTTGATTCGAAAAACTCACAAATGTCAGTTTTAACCTCTTCCTGTGTTACAAAACCTGTTTCTTCCAAATGATTCCGTAAGCTACGAAACAAATGGTAGTCTGAAGGAGCAAGATCGGGAGAATAAGGTGGATGAGGAATTTTCTCCTAACCAAGTTCTTCGATCTTTTGTGACGTGATTCTTGCTGTGTGGGGTCGCGCATTGTCCTGATGAAACATCACCCCTTTTCGATCCACTAGAGCAGGTCTTTTTTTCCTCAAAGCTTGGTTGAAACGCTCTAATTTCTGACAGTATATTTGACCATTAATTGTTGCATTAGGTGATAAGAATTCAAAGTGGATTATTCCTTGGCGATCCCACCAGATTGAAAGAAGAACCTTTTGCACATGAAGTTCCCTTCTCGGCTGTGGCTGGGGTCCTTCCCCTTTACCAAGCCACTGTCTACGACGCTTAACATTTCGATAAAAGATCCATTTTTCATCGCCAGTCACAAGTCTATCCAAAAAAGGTGAATCAAGTTGGCGAGAATGGAGAGAAGAGCAGGTGTCAACTCGAGATTTGAGGTTGTTTTCAGACAATTTATGAGGCACCTATTTTCAAAGTTGAGGAACTTTTCCAAGTTGTTGAAGATGACGATGAACAGTTGTATGGTTTGAACTGAAAACTACTGCCAATTCCTCAACTGATAAAGCAGGATTTTCTTCAAGGGCTCCTTCAAGAAGCTTTTCATCAAACTCAACTGGACATCCTGTTCGATCTTCATCTTCAAGGGTGAGATCTCCAACTCTGAATTTTGCAAACCATCTTCTGCAAGTTCTTTCATTCACACATTCCTCTCCATAAACTGAGTGAATATTTCTAGCCGCTTCGGCTGCTGAGTTTCCTTTCTTGAACTCATAAAGCATTATGTGCCTCAAATGATTCTTGGGTACTTCCATGTTAGCAGGGTTTTAATCAAACAAAATTTAATTTTATTGTTCTCTGAAATAAAATTTGATCAGTTTAAATGCATCTACACATAAAAATAATGTTCAGCTCCATTAGACATTACAAAATACTCTTTAAATTTCGTTCATTTTAACAAAAAGTTAAAATTTGGACAGAACTTATGGGATGACCTGATATATATATATATATATATATATATATATATATATATATATGTGTGTGTGTGTGTGTGTGTGTGTGTGTGTGTGTGTGTGTGTGTGTGTGTGTGTGTGTGTGTGTGTGTGTGTAATTATATAGAAAAATAGGAAAGAACCGTTAGGTTAATAATCCAAATTTCTATAGTATTTTTATTTTTATTTTTAAAAAACAGTGCTCAATACACAAGTAGAGTCTATATTATAATTATTTAAAATAAAAACGATTTGATCACTACGTAAGAGTTCTCATGTTTCAAAAACTGAAGCTAAAAACTTTTTTTTTTTAAATTAAAGCAGCTAGTTCTGTTTCATCCTCAAGCGAATTTTGGAATAACTAATTTTGAAATTTACGGAGTTTTATAAGCATATACATTCATCATATTAATTTCTATGGATATGGAGAAAGCTAATCATTTTAATAGGGTATTCATTTTCACTGACAACTGTTGTATCAAGATATTAGTTACTTTAGAAGTCAAGGTAGGGTTGGGGTGTCTTTTTTCAAACGAATGTTGACATCCGTTCAACGCATAGCGTCTGGTCTATTTCAACGACAGAAATTTTGGGGCACATTTGTTACGCTGTTAAATAAATATATATATATATATATATATATATATATATATATATATATATATATATATATATATATATATACACACACACACTCACTCATATATATATATATATATATATATATATATATATATGAATGAGAAATCGATTTTGTTACATTTCAAAATTGCCACCAGGAATACTTAGAGAAACCTCAATGAAATCAAATAAAATATATAAAAACAAACGTGATTTTTTGCAAAACAGCCACTACATGCATTAGTTGCTTACCCTAATGAGTCTGGTTTTAATTAAAATATTCTACTCTTATTAAAAGAGAAAGCAATTTACTAAGATGAAGATGGATAGAAAGTGCTTTAATCGTTAAATTATCCACATTAATTGAGTTTCTTACAACATTTCACATTTCTTGGCAGATTTACACTTACCCGAATATGAGTTATTTATTAACAAAACTGATGGAAGCGTGAACAACAACAAAAGAAACTGAATAAAATCGTCTAGACAAATGTTTCCCAGTTATGTTTCTTTCATGTTAAAGGGTGGGGGGAACTAGGAGTTTTTATTTAATTTGAAGAACAGTGAACAAATCAGAGGTGGGATCGGTGGACATCCATACATTTTTTTTTTTCAGATTTTCAAAAATTATTGAATGTTGGCTTTGTTATTAATTGTAGTGGTATTTGCGGCATAAATCAACCCACGCATTTTTTTTACTTTACGAATGTGTAAGAAAGCAAAAAGCAAACAAGAGAAAGAACACAAGAAAATAATTTTTATAACAGGTACAATATTTATATTTATAAATGACAAGTTTTTTTTTACAATAACAATGATATGAGTTCCTTCCCTTTGACTGGGCTAAAGTTTTTACCACAATTTTTTTTTTATCGGAGCTCACAAAAAGCTGAATTATCTTGTCGTTCAAAATGTTTACTGAAAGAGAGTTTAAAGAATCTTGTAAAGCTGAAAATATGTTGATAAACTTTTAGCTTCAAAGAAGTTGGAGGAGTGAATGTTCCGTTTGTTTTCGTTGCTCGTAGTTGAATATATTGTTCGTACTTATTTTTCGTAAGATTCAGTAAAGTGATAAATAGTTTTTAAGTTGCAGAAGTTGGTGAGTGAGTTGTTTCGTTGAAATTGTAGCTTGAATTTCAGTGAAGTTATTTCATGTTAAACAACTTGATGTTCTAACTTTGTACTACGCTGCAGTAATGATTCAATCGTCGTGAACTCGTTTAGCAAATGCTAGTCGTCGTAAATTCTCACTAACTGGGTTCGCTCGTATCTTCAATTTTATGTTTTTTAATCACATGACAGGATTCTGAAAGCATTGTTTTTTCGTCAGGTCAAAAACTAGGTTGATGTTATTCGGACGTAGTGCTGAGCAGGTAAATTGTTTTTTTAACATCTGTTAACCACTCAGAAAGCGCCTGACAAAAGTCTGGAGCCTGATATGTTTTGTGGTGTTTATTGAGAACAATGCACGTGAAGATATACGAGATAATTTTTATATTTATTGTCCAATGAGAAGTCCAGGTTTTCAGAAACATGTATGAAGATGTGATCCGCTTTTTGCACGAAAATCGACATTGATGAAAAAGTGGTAGCGGACAGCTAAATTCATCATTCTAAAAACAACATTTCCACCATTGTTGACTGATTAGCATGTTTCATCCTACTGGAAATAAAGAGAAATATTTCATCATTCTAATAACAATCTTTCCAACAGTACTGATTGTTGAAGAGGATGTTTTGTCATCCTGATAATAAAGATCAGATATTTTATCATTCTAAAACAAGATTTACACAAATGATGAATGATTGATATGGATGTTTCATTCTCCTTGAAATAAAGATAAATATTTCAACATTATAAAAACAAACTTTCCCCCAATGGTGATTGAAGATGAGGCTGTTTTATCCTCCCAGAAATAAAGATGAATATTTCACCATTTTAATAACAACCTATCCACTAGTTGTGATAAATTATAAGGATGTTACATCCTCTTAAAATAAAAATCAAATATTTCATCATTCTAAAATCAACCTATCTATTAGTTATGATAGATGATATGGATGTTTCACCCACATGGAAATGAAGATAAATATTTCATCAATGCAAAAACAAACTTTCTACCAGTGATGATTAATGATAAGACGGTATCATCATCTTGATAATAAAGATAATTATTTCGTTATTCTAAAAATCTGAAACTTCGTCATTATAAAAATGACCTTTCCATCACGAATAGTAGAAATACTAAAAAGAACAACAGTGAACAATCATTTTATCTCCGTAAAAATCCGCAGTTGATGTATCAAATGCCACTAGGACCGACGAAATTCTCGGAACAGTCAAAGACAGATAAGCATAAACTTTTAAAGAAAAAAAAAATACAATAATATTAAGAATATTTTTAACGCACATAATACCGATATTTTAATTGACTCCACGAAAAAAAAATGAACCTCTGACCGTCGTTTGAACCGGTGTGCCTTACCCCTCGGCTACAACGGGCGTTACAGTTCAGCAACGCTTCATTTTCCCTTTTAAGAAAAGTACACTTCACCATTCAGATATATTTCATGCAATGAATCTGCACAGTTTTTTATACGAAACGTAAACTGAACAATTTCTAAAGAATTCATGGATTTATTTTAATACGACATTTTTATTCCTTAAAGTTATTATTGTGGGCGCGGTCTGGTTTCGCACGCATGCCTCTGTGTCTTTGTTCCCTAATTTTTTAAGTTCTCTAAGATAAATGTAAACCTGATGTCTAACTGATCTAAGGGAAGCTACTCTAAAATTTAATTCTACACAGTTATTTCCCGTAACCTAAAAAAAAATCTCTTCTTAAATTGCAAAAAAATAATGTCGATTCACGCTGTTATCCTTATTTCTTCTGTGACATTCACAATGTTTCAGTCGTTGTACGCCCCAGCGTTTTTCAGGTGATATTAGTTAGAACTTGCTGGATTTAGAAGTAAATGAGAAGGCAGTTTTTTGATTAATTATGCCGTTCGCCTGAAAACATTACGTTCCAGCGGCTACATGATGCTCACCAGAAGATATTATGGTCCACCAGATACATATGAACAGCCAGAAGACGTTACGGTTCACCGATTACATGCGACCCGCCAGAAGAATTTACGGTCAACCGGCTACATGCGTCCCACCAGAATACATTACGGACCACCGTAATTTTTTTTTTTTTTTGGTGGGGGTTTTTATTGGTTAAGCCGACTTCACGCGTATTTCATCTTTTAAAGCAGTGTTCGCGAGTAAATTTATGTGCGTATGTGTATTAGGATTTTAGTTTGTTTATACAAGTTTCAAATGATAATGTTTATTCGTCAAAGTATGTGTGTGTCTTTGTGTATGTGTGCGTCTGTATAGTAGGCGTTATAAAATATGGTGATAGTTGTTTGCCTATTGATTTTATTTTTACGTAACACCTTATGTCGTGCTCGTAGCATTAGATAGGCATATTTAAATTCTTTAAGTATGAATTTTATGCAAGTTAGTGAAGTAAATAAAGTGTGTTTGACTTGTATTTATAGACGGTAAGAATTGCGTTCTTTTTTTTTTAAATTAAGGTGGCATAACCATTGAAAAGTAAATAAGACAAAAATTAAAAATAAAATTTTTCTCTTTCTTCATTTTTCTCATTATGTCATTCTCCGATGAAGCTTTAATAAAGGCGAAACAGGTTAGATTGATAAACCTTTCCTATTTGTTGCTTATCCTATCATTACGATCAATATTTAATCTATATTTTATATAGATGTCTGTATATTTATTTGATTTACCCACCTCTCTCTCTCTCACGAAATTTTATTTATGATTTATTTATATATATATATATATATATATATATATTATAAATTAATTGATTTAAAATATGTTACACAGTTCTAACCATGTTTCAAAAATGGAAGCTAAAAAAAAATATCTATAAGAACACCGGATTATATATCTTACTGTTCTTTCTTTTTATTTTTACATATACATATATATATATATATATATATATATATATATATATATATATATATATATATATATATATATATATATATATATATATTGTGTATATTTAGGCAGCAATCAAAGATGACAATTTCTTTTCACTATATCAACCAATACATGGAACAATAATCATAGTCTGTTTTTGTTACATGAAAAATTTCAAAGCAACGACTAGTGTATACGAGACGCGAAAATCGCGTCGTATCTCGTGACGTCACACGTGACCACGGGAAGGTGAAAACGAGAAGTATTAAATATTGGAAGCCGTTTGTATAAACGACTGCGTCTAGCATGAAACAGACTGTCGCCTCTAAGTGTTGACTTCAATGTTCACTTTTACACAAACTCTGTCTCTGATATTGAGCACTTTATCCCATAAATATAGCACATCTTAAGACTATATATCTTCATATATATATATATATATATATATATATATATATATATATATATGTGTGTGTGTGTGTGTGTGTGTGTGTTGTATGTAAGCAGGTTCTTATCAACCGAGTGTTACTCCGAAAAGGATGTGGAACAGAGAATAAAAGATGCACACGGGATATTTCTAATACTAGTCAAAAGTGTCTTCAACAACAAAGACCTGATATTAGTAACAAAAATGATGTCTTATAATGCTGTTGTCACTTCAACATTGTTGTATGGTTGAGAAAGTTGGACTCTATATCGTCACGACATCCAATAATCAGAACGCTTTCATCAGCAAAAGATTTAGCCAATCATGAACATCAAATGGAATTACTATGTGACTAACACCAATGTCCTGAACGAAGCCAGTATTCAAAGCATTGAACGACTGAACATTAAACTTCGACGGTCGGGACATGTAGCATAAATGGAAGAGTCAAGGTTTCCATAAATCTTATTCAGTGATCTCACGGGGTTGCTTTCTTTGAAGATACAAAGATCTACTCAGAACATCACTAAAAGTGAATGAGCTTAAGCTTAAAACGTTTGAAACACAAGACCAAGACAGTGCCACCAAGCGGTTTTCTCACCATCGAAACTAAAATATTTGAATCCATCAGAAAAGGAAGAAGTCAATCGACAAGAGAGAAAGGCTCGATAAAATCGATCTCCTCCTCCCCCAGTATTACCATGCAGTTCATACCATCTGAACTTCCAAGCAAGAATTGGATTACAACGACACAATTCTAAAGGAAACGATCAGCAAAGAAATTAAATTGTTGGATGCATGATAAATCTGACGATATATATACATACTCTACTATGTGTTCCGAGAAAAAGGACTCAAAATATGTTAAAAATTCAGAATCTGAATCCAGAATCTGCATACAGTATCTAGATTTAGAACTAAACGCATCAAACACCTCGATGTATGGATCAGTTATAACACATTTAGCTTAGGAGATAAGGAAAATGAACCTCATCGTAGATCTGACCATGAACTACCACCAATACAAAACACAATCCTCAGGGATGCCACATGTCTTGAGAGATTATTGGGCCTTGAACTAAGCCACAACCTCAAGTGGAACTTGTACATACGTTCCATCTCAAAAGATGAAGCAAAAATGTTTGATTCCCTGTACCGCTCCAGTAAGTACCTGTTCCCCGTGTTTTCCTCTAATTTTACAAGAGCCAGTTTAAGCCGAAAAGAGGCCATATCAGGCCTAAAATAGAGTCCTACTGTCATATTTGGGCAGGAGCTGCTCTGTCCTCACTTCCAGTTTCGATAAAGTCCGAAAGTAGCTCCGCATCCATGTTAGTGACAATTACTTTTCATCCTGCAATCTCTTCTTTCATAGACGGTATATGGCAAGGCTAACACTTATTCTAACGCTACTTCCATGGTACTTTCGTTGGGAGAAATACATTCCTTGGTTTCACGAGTTCTAACCTTCTCGCCATGACATTCACATTGTAGCGAAGCATCCTCATTCCCTCCGTATTCCATTGGTGGCAAATAAATTCCACTCGAACAGATTATTCCTGCGAACCGATGTTTCCCTGATCACTACAATCTTAAACTGTTCAATCTAGGATTAACCGTTATCTTCCCGCATAATCTGCGCATCTTACTCTTTAACACTCTACCTAGAGTGGCTCCTGGGTCTTGTACAGGGTGCATTTCCCTGTAAAAAAAAATTAGCCCAACACCGCAAATTGCTAAAAAGCAGATGCATTAAGCTGAAAACTCGAATCATGTTCTTCATCATAATTATTCTTCGAATTCCCTATGGTTGTTCGGAACTCCATTGACAATCCCTTTCCACACGGTTCGGTCCTGGAATGCTGTCCCCAGATCCCCAATATCCAACTATGAGTCCTGAGCTATGGTGCCTGGGAAAGTCAATTTTCCTGAGAAAACACTTCCAGAACAATGCCATTGGAATAAGGATGAAACGATTTCCCTCTCCGCTCGCTGGCAATGGCCAACAAACTGTAACCATTTTTCTTTGAGCTTAGGACAGATTCGTCTCAGTTCTCCGTAAATTGGGTTAAGCGTTGCATGGGATCTCCAAATGATATTCGAGATTTTTCTAAGTAGATTTATGTATGTTCTATGAAGTGATGTTCTTAAATAGTCTCGCCAGATCGAAACATTCATGTAGATGTCATGCATGGCGCCAAACCCGTTCAGGAATATCTAAACTGTCAGCTGTATAAGACCTTTTCTCAGAACCATGTTTTAAAATGGTTTTGATCGAGTGAAGCATATTGGTAATGGTGAATACCACACTTCTTTGAGCCTTGTGGACTGGCGCTACAAAATCACATCTGTACCAAATAACAGAAACCGCTTCACTAAAGGATTTTCAACAACAGCAAAAACTAAAATGGATATCAGATGTAACTCAATCAAAATGGTGACATTCCATAATACATCAAATCAAAAAAGCTTAGTAAAGAATCTACCGATAGTGCTTGAAAAAGCAGTAACAGCTACTGCAACTGAGAAACGAATTCTGAAAAATTATTTTAATGGAAAAATTTCATAAATTTAAACTGAAAGCAGTAATGCCTGCTTGGTCAATGAGTACTGAATATTACCATTATTGTTATTATATCAAATTTGACACATGTACACGCATTCGCATACACATACACCAGCATACGCACACAAACACACAGTCACGCACACAAACGCACATACCTATACGTACGCACACAGCAAAAAGAAAAAAAATCAACATATCCCCAATAATAGTAGCGTCCCAATTAGCGTATAAATTAATTACGTCAAACTTAGCATAAAAATAATGAAGAACGTGAGAATCCGCAGTCAGTCGAGAAAAAAGGTTTGAGAAACTCTAGTCTAGGAGGTGACTTCTTGATAATATCCGGCTGGGAAGATGATCCAAGCGAGCCGCGCCGTTGTAAAATAAATGATAACCATACCACGTGTTTATTCAAGCCTTGAGAATGAAATTGGCGAGATGTAAGGAGAGGTTAATTTGGAGGAAATTGGATCAACTACATATCACACCAAATTATTCTCTCCCTCCCTCTCTCTCTTTCTCTCTCACTCTCTTTCTCTCTCACACTTTCTCTCTCTCCCTCCTTTTCTCTCACTCTCTTTCGCACTTTCTCTCTCTTTCTTCCTCTTTTTCTCCCGCCTCTCTCTCTCTTGGAAAGTGAAAGTACGGCTCGCTCGGCATAGTTCTAGTATAAACGCATGGTTCTGTAGGTGTTGAAGAAAAGCAAAGAATAACTTTGCTGTTTTCACGTATGTGACGGTCGAGCAAATGGGCATATTTGGAAAAAAAGCTATGACTTACATTACAATAGATATATATATCTGTACATATTTTTGTTGTCCATTTTTTAATGTTCATTCTAGCATTATTTAACCGTTTATTTGTTTATGTAGTCATCAGGTAACGATCGATTGGTATTTGACATTTCATCTAATAAGGTTGCGATTACAATTTAACGCATGTCTTCCATCGAAGAAATGATTAATATAAAAAACTGTGTAAGAAATAAACAAAAATCAAGAGAAATTCGAACAGATGCTGAAATAATAGTGCTGACACATTCTCTAATTTTGAAATCATTAATATTGCAATTTTGCCGTTATTCATGGTAACGAAAATTCTTTTTTTCTTTTACCTTGAGCTCCTTAATAAAAATCCAAAGAAGAATCAGCAATATTATTGGTCCTAATCTGGTGACTCGGTTTCAGTCACTTTCCGTCTGCCGTAAGGTTGCTTCTCTGTGTCTTTTCTATAAATATTTTCATGTTAATTGTTAAGATGAGCTCTTCGCTATGGTACCTAGACTGTTTGAATTTAAAAGCAGTACTAGACTGGGCGTCTTGAGTATAACGATAAACATCCGGCAACAAGCATCTGGTCGTGAGGTTATGAGGAGCGTGGAACCACCTCTTAATTGCTGTTGTTCCTAGGTCAACCTTGATCGGGATGGTAGCACCTGTTAAAGTCCCAGCTATGAGCAAATAGTTAACTGGATTCAAAACACTAAGAAAGTAATAGATTTTTATAGTAAAAATACCAGCAATACATTTTTGAACGAAAAAAATATATTACCAGTAATACATTTGACTCTCGACAAAAATCCGTCAATACAAACTGATTTCTTACAAGGAATACATATTCTATTCATACGAACCTATCCTGAAAATCTTGTTGACATTAAATAACTCATTAAAGTTGATAGACAGTAAAACAAAATAAGCCAAATAAACCTAGACTGGCGTCGAGATCTCATCATACAGTTGATGTGACTAGATGTAACCGTAAATTCTATGCTAACAGTTTATTTTCTCGCACTTCTCGCTTGTGGAACTCCCTCCTGGCTCTATGCTTTCCAGCCAACTTTAATCTGTAAAAATGTTTTAAAGGCAATGTCAATCGCTATCTACTGTTATCCTCATTAATCTTTCCTCCTCCTGTTCATCATTAATGTTTCTATTCCTAATTCTTCCACGCCCCTTGTGTCTTAGTGGCTTTACTGCCTTGCATGGGGTGATAGTGATTAATAGAGTATACCTGACGAAGAAAATAATATATATCGATAGAAAAGTTTCGGAAATAAGAGAAACATGAAACAGAATGAATTGAATCATTCATTGAACTCTTAGATTGAAGTAGCCTCTTCTCAAAATTATAGATGCCATCTTTTGAATCATTACAGAACCGGTTTTATATCAACTACATCTAATGTACTATTGGTTATCGATGAGAAAAACGGATTGGTGCCTCAAGTTCTTAGTCCGATAGCAGCCGTTTCATTCGCTTTCACACAAATTCATTTGGAAAGGCATGAATCCATCTTTTCTGTCTCGTCCAGCTTGAGATTAATATAAGCTCAAGCAGTGTTCTCTAGCTTTCATTGATAACCAATATCGAAGAAGGAAAACTATGAATTCAGAACTGGTTCTTTTAGCAACCCCATTCCTTTAAAACCTATTTGCTATGGAACCCACAGCAGCCACCCTTAGCGTGGTTAGGCTGTGGCCCTAACAGCAGCAAAACATAGCAGTACTCTTCCATAAGTAAGCGTGCTTCCTATCTAGAAAGACCGATAACTTTATTATTGGCCACTATCAAGGTTAACAATGGGGGTAAAAGCTTATCATCCTTAATGTTGCTTGGGAGAGAATTTAGTCATGGCGGACCGATTTTCCCTAAGTGATCATTTAACCACTCTCTTCACCATCATTAAGCAGAGTTAAATGCATTGTTCAATGCCGTTGACAAAATAAGTCGTCAAAATAGCTGTTTTTGAAAAGCGCAATTTTATTCACGTGTGGTTCTACAAAAAGATGCTGACGGTACCATGGACCGAAAATGAGAGAAACGACGAGGTTTTAGAGAAAATTAAAACAAAAGGGAAACAGTTGAAATTTCTCGAGAACATAGTGAGGAAAGAGGACTTGGAAAATCTGATACTCAGAGGACCTATTAAAGGTAAGAGGGATAGGGGAAAACAACTCATAACCTACTTCCTGAGATTGAGTAAATTGATCGCAGAACAAGGTTTAGGAGAAATAATAAAAAAAAAATTAAAAACAGCCAGGGAGGACAGGAAATTGTGAAGCGCCATGATCACCTGAAAAGACCCAGCTCATAAAGAATATGTATATCTCGAGATTCTTGACAAAATTCAAAGAGGGGCATCTGGCATCTCGATTTCAGTCACTTTGTCACCGAAATGACAGGGCTTCCCTCTGTCTTTTCTACAAATATTTCATGGCAGCTGATGAGCCTTTTGACCAGATGTCTCAACTATATGAATTTAAGCGTGTTACTAGACTGACAACTGCAGAACGAGCTAGATGCTACCGCAAGTTCTACTCTAATAGTTTCTTTTCTAACATTTCTCGCCTATGGAATTCCCTTCCGATTTCTTGCATCCCTGCCAACTACAATCTCCAAAAACTTAAATGAAACATCAATAGCCAACTTCTGTGTTCCCGGTCATTGTTGTTTTATTGTTCTTTCCTCACTTCAATTTATTAAAGTCTTCTCATTCTCTTTCACTCACCGTAAATCCCCGCGTCAGTAATAAAAATATACCGGATAAATGCTTTAATTCATTATATATGAACTACATCCGGCAACAAGACTTCTGATTGGAAGATTGGTGTATTGAGGAGCATAGAACCACCTTTTAATTGAAGTTATTCCCACGGCTACCCTGACTCGTGGTGGTAGTACCTGTTAGGGTCTCATTTATGGGCAAAAAGTGAACCCCCAAAGAAAAACAAAACACTATGAAAGTATAAAAATACATTTTATAGTAGAAATATTACCAATTTTTATATAAAAATTAATAACAATACATATTTATATTAAAATTACCAACAATAAATCAATCAACATTAAATAACACTTTCATGATATTAATTCATATAATATCCTACAATTTCTTAAACAAATAAAACTGTACTCTAAAATAACAAAACTATAACATAAAACACACATATTACCGCCTCTAGTTATTATGACCAGAAAATATATATATGCACAAAAGCTGAGTATCATCTAGCAATTGCGAAAGCAGAGTAACATACATCATATTTTCATTACTTCAAATTAAATTTCGGCATTAAATAACCCATGGGGAGTTGATGTGCCGTTAAACAAACAAATCAATCAATCACTCATAAAACCTCCTCATTGTTCGGTCCGTGGTATTCTCAGTATCCTTCTGTAGAACCACATATTTGTTCCTTCAAGTTTTGAAATGCTTGATAAGATTTGTATATCTATGAATGCTGAAAAGTTTTGAGCTCGACTCATGCCCCGGGTTAATATTGCAATTCTGTTTTTTTTAAATAGTTCGAACCGAGAACTTTTCAGAATCTCATCGTATTCACCAAGCATGGCTATGCTTATTTAATCCTGGGTAGGACGAGGAACTACATCCAGCAGCAAGGCCTCTGATCAGTAGATTAGAGGCTTTGAGGAGCGTGGAAACAGCTCTCAATTGATGATGTTCCCAGGTTCACTTAATTTAATATTAACTAATATCCAACAATTTCTTAAAGAAATCAAACTGTATTCCTAAATATAATAACTACAACAAAATCACATATATTACAGCCTCTAATAATTATGTCCATAAACACAAGTTCTTTATATATATATATATATATATATATATATATATATATATATATATGTGTGTGTGTGTGTGTGTGTGTGTGTGTGTGTGTGTGTGTGTGTGCATGTGTGTGTGTTTTTAACTTATACATATATAAACATATGCAGGCAGTTTCGGATATGACGTATGTATGTATACGGGTCTACATAAACCCAAAATTTTAAAAAAAATTAATCAGTTTGTCTGACGATCGCTAAAGCGTGAAACCCAGGTCACAAACTCACATCTATCCAACAAAATATATATATATATATATATATATATATATATATATATATATATATATATAAAGTGGGCTGATGAATGCATCTAGCATGAAACAGACTGTCACCTCTTAGTGTTGACTTCTATGTTCACTTTTTTATATATATATATATATATATATATATATATATATATATATATATATATATACCAAAAACACAAAAGTTTTAATCATCAAATGATTCTTCGCAGTTAGGATGAAAACCATTTTGCTTGGGAAAATGTAAACAAATGGTAGCCATTTCTACAAAATACCTTGGAGGTCTCAAAGTTACAGGACAGAATGAATTTTAAAATGAGTAAGAAGTATTATTTAACAGATAAAGTGAAATTTTTATGATTTCTGAGGTATATATATATATATATATATATATATATATATATATATGTGTGTGTGTGTGTGTGTGTGTGTGTGTGTGTGTGTGTGTGTGTGTGTGTGTGTGTGTGTGAAAAGTGTGAAAAGTGTATATATATATATATATATATATAATTATTTATATATTATATGTGCGGTACTTATTAGAAAGCGCTCAATATCAGAGATAGAGCTAACATATTTGGTTGGATTGATGTGAGTTTGTGACCCTGGGTTTCATGCTTTTGCAGAAATAGAACAACATGTCCACTCCAGGGAAATTGCCAACTTACGAACACAATATACAAGGCCAACGTAAGTGCAAACAACAGCATAATGTACTACATTGGTGCCACTGAAGGTCCATTCCAGAAGAGGAATAACAATCACAACCTTTCATTTACCAACAGGAAATACGCGAAGCACTACACTATCCACATACATATGGCAGCAAAAAGACAGAAATATCACACCAACAATAAGCTAGAAAATATTGAAAAAAGCTCCTGCCTACAGCAACATTACAAAAAATGCCTACTTTGCCTACACAAGTAGCAATAATATCACACACCCCGCAAAAGAATTTACTAAACGAAAGATAATCTCCAAATGTAGGCATGAGAACAAGTACCTATTATCCGAATTTATACCAAGCGGATAAAAAAAACACCACCAAGCACTCTTTAATTCAAGCTACCATCACAATAATTACATTTATTGTTATTATCATTGCACCACCATTAGTAATCACTTCTACCACTTTACAATGGCTATTAGCTACTAATATTATCATTACCGCCAACCACCAACACCATTACTACCACATCACATCTACTATTAACATATAAATCCACTATAATTATTAACGTAAATTACT
The DNA here is from genome assembly GCA_903632075.3 of Acanthosepion pharaonis. Taxonomy (NCBI): domain Eukaryota; kingdom Metazoa; phylum Mollusca; class Cephalopoda; order Sepiida; family Sepiidae; genus Acanthosepion; species Acanthosepion pharaonis. The sequence goes on from CAHIKZ030002335.1 coordinate 1,704,562, forward strand.
CCCACTCCTCCAGTATATTTAATACCACCAAATAAAAACCAATAAGATCAGAGAAAATTTCCAAATGTAGGCATGAGAATAAATACCTATTATCAGGATTTATACCAAAATAAATAAATAAATAAATATATGAAATAAAATAAAATAAAACACCAACAATCACTCTTTCGTTCAAGCTAGCACCATCATTCTCCCACCACCATTACTAAGCATTTCTACCAATTTACAAGAACTATTAGCTACTTATATTATCATTGTCTCCAATCCCCTTACAACATTACTATCACATCACATCATATAAACCCGCTATAATTATTAACGTAAACTACCCCCTCCCCCAGAATATTTAATACCAACATAAAAATAACCAATAAGGATTACAAACCGAAATTTCTACCAGTTACATATACACAGTCATTAAAAACAAGCAAATAACCAGCTTTAAAATAATAACAAATAAACTTGCTTTAAAAATTATAATAAAAATAATAGTCAATTTTACCTATCATAATTTTACACAGACCCCACCATACCTTTATACATACATGCGAGGAAATATTATTCTGCGAAAAAATAGAAAAATGCTCTGATTGTTGACATGTATACATTTACGAGAAATTCACGAGAAATTTTCGCTACAATTCCAATCTTTGATTTTCAACATACAAATGCGTATGTATAGACACACCAACCATATGCATACATATGTCAAATCTAAAACTGTACACATATGTTTATATCTGTATGAGTCCCGGCGGACGAGCAAGTGTGTATTTGTGTCTGCGTACCTCATCGGGTGTACGGACATGCATCTATGTTTACGTTAGCATGATGACACCACGACGACGATTCCCCCCACACGCAATCTACATAAACACAAAATTTATAAAAAAATAATCAGTTTGTCTGACGATCGCAAAAGCGTGAAACCCAGGGTCACAAACTCACATCAATCCAACCAAATATATAACTATATATATATATATATATGTGTGTGTGTGTGTGTGTGTGTGTGTATATATATATATATATATATATATATATATATATATATATATATATATATATATGGTTAATACTCATAGTTGAATATCAGACCAGGAAACAGTGGTATTAAAAAGTGTTCAATACACGTATGAAAAATAAAATTAACACGAACTTTTAACTTTAAAAATCAGGAGATCAGATGAAACCGCTACCTCGGTTTCAACCTTACGCTATCCTCAGGCGATTTTTATCAAATGGCCTCTTAACGCTTTATTTAAATAAAAACAAAAACAAAAGCAAGAATATTATAAATGTTTCGGTGACGGGTTGTAGCTGAAATGTATATTTTTATAGTATTTTTAAAGTTAAACATATATATATATATATTGCAGGGCGGGGGATGCTGTTAAATTTTCTTTATGCTTTGTCTGTTTAAGTTATGTTTTATTTTTGTGTTGTTTTGAATAGGATCGTTTATTCCGAGCCTTCGAATATTGAATGCGACTGGAATTCGCGTGACCATTTTTATGTTAAATAACGTTTAACATTGCAATTCTACTGTTATATATATATATATATATATATATATATATATATATATATATATATATATATATCATTTTAAACGTTATTTTTATGAATGTCTTTCAATATCTTTTCATATATTTTAATGTGATTCAAATTTTAAAAAATATATTTTCTACCTGAGGTACTGTCAATTTTCGGACACATATAGGATTATGTATATCGATATATATTTATTATAGTTACAAAAGTGCTTACAAATGACGCAGCTTTTATTCCATACGTGGGAAAGATTAGAAGTAATGGTCCCGCCCTCATTTTAGCAAGACATATTAAAAAAAGATTTTAGTATTTTTAAGTATAACACGTAATGTTAGTATATTTAAGCATGAAAAGTTTAAAACATGCTATCGATACATTACAAAATATTAAAAAAGAACTTTTATCGCAGAAAACATATAACAAAGCAATCTAATAGCAATCTAAATACGAAAGAAGAAATTAAAATAGAGAAATTAGCCAACATTTATAAAGTAATAAGATAGAATGTAAGACTAAAATTGCTAACACTTTTCATTTTGCAGGGTGTGACACCATTTGGGAAGCAAAAAAGGAAGAAAAGAAGGGAAAGAAATGAAATTTTGATAGTGACAAATGGTGAAAGGTTTCATTGCCATTGCAGAAAATTCTAAATAGATAAAAATTGACTGTGTCGTGTTGGCGGACTTATATTATCGGGAATAGATAACAGCCACTTGGTGCTGGCGAAAATCTAATTGACAAATTCCAGATCGGCTAGCTAAACTCCGGGACAGAATAGATAAACATTTAACTGTGTCACAGGACTGCCTGACCACACACGAGCTAAAGAAAACAAAGGAAAATAGGTTAAGTCTTTGTCGAGGGAAAAATATCGTTAGACAGGGTCTGGGTTTTGTTAGAATGTAGCGATAAGAGCGAAACAATATTATCGGAGAGGTTGGCCGTAATTGCTGGACGACCACCCACTCTGATAATTGGCGAAAATCTGACTGAAGTCCAGATGAGAATTGAGGTTATCACACTACTGGTCGCATTGTTCTGTTGGCGGCCAGAGAAGAAGAGAGGATAGAAAAGAAAAGAAGGAAAGGAAATAGAAAAAAAAAAAGAGGAGATAATTCTTTTTTTCTTTTGAGCAAGATATTTTTTTTTAAGAAACAAGGCTAGTCTGGTCACGCCCACACTGTTGATCGACCATTGGATGAATGTTAACGAGAGCCAGGCGGAGGTGATCATGTGATGCAGGGGAGGAGGCCTGCTACTACTCCTTAGAGAGGATAGGTATAAGATGTTACTGCGAAGAAGTGGGAGGATCGTTGACGCCCTCTGAAGCTAGGGGTAAGAGAAGACTTCCAAAAATGGAAATAATAAATTTTTCCTGACCGAAAACAAAAAAAGGGGATTGTGGATTTGGAATTATCAAGGAACCTCAAACCCCAACAAAGCCCAGCCCGGTTTTGGTCGGCGTCCATATAAGCAAAGTCGCAGCGAGCGAAAATCAGAGTTTCCGAGAGAGTTTCCCAGTTCAGTCCAGTTCGGATCAGCATCCAGTTCGCAGTTGAAGTCCCGCCTCGCATTAGCTGACTTGTAAGATTCGCGCAACTTCCGAACTCACCTTCAATCCAAGAACAATTTATTTTTGAAGAGCGACTTAGATCTATACCACCAAAATAAGTTTTACGACTATCGCCTGAAGACACACCAAGAACCAATTTCTTAAAGAACAGACAACTTAAGATGTTAAAACTCACCTAACAAAAACAACGTGTCACAATCCATATAGCGGGTCGGGAGATAGACGCAGTCCTATGTATCCAGCAACCAGATATAAAGTATTATTATGCTTTTTTTGATACCTTGAACATTTGAGTTATTATTTTATTTTCTTTTACACATATTTGTGCGATACCACCCTCATTTGAACTCAGCTTGCATTACGGCCCCAACGACTGATTGATTTCGTCTGCCTAAGATCAATTCACAACGTGGGTAGGCAGACTGGAGATCAACGCATTTACTTTGGTAACCAGACGTTGAAAGCGAGTTGGGAACGACGAGGCTGATATCGGATCTGACCAGATTCCCATCCGAATCACCAAAAGGTTACCAAGCCAGTTGGTCGTCACAGGACGGGACAACACGACTGACGCAGACAGGCGGACGTCACGTTTGGAGCGGCGACACCCGAACGAAGCAGGGAGGAGCGAGCGAAGGCTGTAGGGACGTCACAACGGGAACTAATTTAGTCTAAATAAGGCTAAATATTTTATAGTGTATGGATTATTAAAATGGCTAAGGGAAGTAACCACTCACAAATTTACTACCTTATGCCGATTTACCTCCCTTTACATAGACTGTGACATAAAATATAAAATTACACAACGGTAATTATTATATATTTCTATAAACCTCATTTTTAGTGGGTGCACATATTTCAGTTGATGCCAAGGTATTTTTGGGTTTTTTTTGTTGTTTTTTCTTAAATATTGGAATTAATTCGAAACAGCCTAGTTCAAGAAATGCTGCAAAAGAAAAATGTACTCACCAGGAAAATAATTCCTTTAAGAAAATTTGAACGGCACATTTCAACTATTGCAGTGGTTTCCCTTCTCAGAAAAATGTGTTCAGGTTCACTCCCACTCAACAGGTATATTTTTCTAATGTCAGAATTTTCGATCTAGGCCCTGTGGTATAATTTCACGAGTGCCCATTAAAAATAACGTTTATATAATAAATTGATTGAATGCTATTATAAAATAAATCGATTTTATGGTCTACACAATATATATATATATATATATATATATATATATATATATATATATATATATATATATGCAATCGTCAGACAGCGAGTGCTGGGTTTTACTAGAAAAACCATAAAGAATAAATAAATATATAAAAAAAATGAAAATAAATAAAAAGTAAAATAAATTAATCCAAATAAATAAATAAACAAGCCACCCCCGCCAAAATAACCACCAGAATGGATTAACCACAAATGCACGACTGACCCATATATATAAATAGTCGGGAAAAAAGCCAACACTTGCAGCCTGACGATTGCGTCTAGCATCAGACAGTTTGTCGTCTCTGGATGTTGACTTCAATGGTCACTTTTATATTTATATTTACATAAGATATTTATGGGATAAAGTGCTCTGATATTGAGCACATTATCCCATAAATATAACACACTTTAAAACTATTTTCTTCATATATATATATATATATATATATATATATATATATTAGTGGTTGGACAAAATAATGGAAACACCTGGAAACAAATGTATTTTAATATGGTGTAGGACCACCTATGTCAGTAATTACGGCTTGAATTTCATAAGGTATGGACTCATACAAATTTTGAATGCTTTCCAGAGAAATTTCTGTCCATTCTTCTGCCAAAAGAGTCTCAAGTTCTTTCAGTAATGATGTTGGAGGATATCGACTCGTTATTTGTTGTTGTTTTTTTCTAAAATGCACCATAAATGTTCAATAATATTGATATCTTGGGATTGTGGTGGCTACATAAGTGGGTCTCCATCACTAGAATGTTCTTCGTGCCACTCAGATACAATTTTAGCTGTGTGAATTAGTGCATTATCATCCTGAAAGATTGCGTTTCCCACAAGAAACAGTTCCGTGACCATAAGATGTCGGAAATAAGCTAAAGAATGACTCACTGTTCTATGGACCAGTTCTGTAGGTTTGTACTCCACTCTAAATACCTAGCCATATTGCTTTGTGAAAGGAGTGATTTTCTGATTGCAGCCCTCCAATGAAATCCTACTTTGTACATGTTTCACTTTTATTAAAGCTTCATTAGAGAATATTATATTTAGAAAAAGAAAAAATGAACTGTGTTTCTTTTTTTTTTATTCTTTTTGTGTTATTTTATTTTCAAACAGCTAATCAGTTTTCACGCGCATTCGTCTTTTTAAACCTACGTTAGTATATGTGGTATATGTAGCATATGTAGCATTCCGATTTCAAGGAGACGCGACTCGTCCGCCCAAAATTTCAAGAATATAACGGATTCCAAGCCGACCTGAAAAACTGTAAATATTGCTTTATGTGTGTAAGTGTATTTATTTTTTATGTGAGATGATAATGTATATTCGTGTCTATATGTGTGTGTGTCTAGTAGATTTTTTTTTCGTGTGTTCATTTGGGGACGTACATACCGCGTCTGTTTTAGAGAAACAAACGTTAAATTCTTTAAGAATGGCTTCAGAAAGGATGTTGATGCCATGTTTTTGATGTGTGTGCTTATAGTTGGTAATATTGTTATTAGTAGGCTCTCGAAATACTTTCTTCGTAAAAAAATGATGTTCGTTTTAATTAGGGCAACATTAATAAAATAAAATTGAATATCTTCCAGCTGATTTTTTTTAAAGTTTAATAAAAGTGAAATATGCTAGATTGATAGCATTTCCTATTTGTTGTTGATCTTATCCTGTCGGATTCCGATCCATATTTCATCCTAACTATATATATATGCCAATGTCACTGTGTCACACTTTTTCAACTTTATTCCTAGAGGGCGGAGACCAACATATAATACCATTTTGGAATTAGGCCGACTTCCTAATCAAAAATAAAAGCATTCTGTGCCTGATATGGATCAGCAATCCTGAAATTTTGTTTTCACAAGTTTTCATTACTACGAATTGTTTTCAGATTCCACTGATTAAATTTTTTAAAGAGACACAACTCTCTAACATTCAATAGCTCATGCTTAAATGAAAAAAATAATCAAATTGGAGTGTTTCAAACTAAAATTGTTCGTGTTTTCAACTTTACTCTTAAAGATCGTAGCCTAACAATATCATATCATTTTGGGATCAGGCCGACTCTGTAATCACAAATTAAAAACAATCCGGATCTGAACCCGCATTCCTGAAATTTGGGATTCCTAAATTTTCATTACTGCCATTGCTTTCGACGATTTTTGTAGCTTTTTTTTTTTTTTTTGAGATTAATTTTTTATTTGGGAACAATTGAATTTTTATAACTTGGAAATAAATTTGAGAATAATCGAAATTAATGGCGAAATCCAGCAAAAATCACTCATGAAACATAACTAATTTTTTGTACAGAAAGTAAGGACCTGCGTACATCAAATTTTCTTTAAATTAAGTGGCGACAGAAGAATTATCTTTGAACTTTTAAAAGGTAAGTTTCAATATTGATGCAATAATTAAATGTAGCGATCATTTTTGAGTTCTTATGTAGTTTATTGTTGCCTAACTCATCTATTCGTCCCTACTTATTGTGATGAAGACAGAATCAAGAGCCCAATATATATATTGCTATGAACATTGTAATATTATCTTTAATGGGATACTTGTTTGACTTGTTATCCGTGTTTTCTTTTATCTTATTAAACAGCGAAATTAATAACAACCACTCTAGAATAAAAAAAAAAGATCTCCCTTGAAAAGAGAGATGCAGTTTCGATTCTTGTCGAAGGCACAATTTTTCTTTAGCAGTTTTTTTTTTTTTTTTTTCGAATGAGGTCGGTGGTAATTAATTTTACTGTTATATAAAATTAAAATTGCTTAAAAAAACAGACCTAACAAATCAAAACGTGTCGTCACTAAAAATAAGGTTTTGTATTAACACGAAATAATGTCGCATAAAATTCCTTTCAAAATATATTTCTATAATGTCCATAATATAAACCTGGATTTTAATGTAAAACGTAAAACATCTAAGTTATCATTCGGCTAAAAGACGACACGGATAGTAAGGAATGTATGTGAGTAGTAGTCTGTGTGTATGTCCGTATGTGTCAGTAAGTTTCTCTTAGAGTTTTCATCTGTTATTTAAGGCAATGACGTGTGAGCACGCACACACACAGAAACACACACAAAGTGCCGTGTTTTAGCTGAATGATAACATCTCCGTTAAGAAACAAATTTGTCGTAAATTTTTTTGTATGTAGTTTCGCTAAATAAATAAGTAAATAACGGAGGCTAAAAGGTGTTGCTTCTGGACAGGCGGCGCGCGGTAGGAACATTGAGTCAAACTCGCAGAGCACAGATGGCGGCCATATGGGAGTTTGACCAGATAACGATACACGGCTTATCAGATACATGTTCTGGAGAAGGTACTTGCCGACTTGGACCAGGAGGTAATCAAAAAAAAAGTGATGTCAGAGAGGACTGAGATTCGAAACCCAATTCTGGGCCGATTAGGCTTATACCAACAATGATCAGAGGAAAGAGTTCCACACATTTTTTTTAAATTTTATTTGATTACATTCGAATGTTGTCAAAACTATTCCGATAATATTCGTATGACTAAGCTTTCTCTTTCTGTCCATATATCTCTATCTGTTTATCTGTGGCATACTATTAACACATTTATTTATTTATCTCATTCTGTTCATATCTATCTATCTATATATATATATATATATATATATATATATATATATATATATATATATATATATATATATATATATATATATATATATATATAAGCTACAATCCTGTTAATATCTATCTATCTACCAATTCAATCCTGTTCATAACTATCTAGCTAGCTATCTATCTAGCTATCTCATTCTGTTCATAACTATATATCTTATTTTGCTCATCTCTATCACATTATGTTCCTATCTATTTATGCTGCTCATATCTATTCTGTTCATATCTATCTATCTCATTTTGTTCATAACTATCAGATCTATCTATCTATCTATCTATCTATCTATCTATCTATCTATCTATCTATCTCATTCTGCTCATTTCTATCTATCTCACTAACGCAGTCTGTTCATATCTATCTATCTTTCCATCCATCTATCTATCTATCTATCTATCTATCTATCTATCTATCTATCTATCTATCTATCTCATTCTGTTCTTTTCTTTCTATCTATCTATCTATCTATCTATCTATCTATCTATCTATCTATCTATCTATCTATCTTAGTCTGCTTATATTTATGTACCCCCTTGTCTATTTATCTATGCTTCAGTTTATACCTGTCTATTTAAGTTAATGCATATCTATCTATCTATCTATCTATCTATATTTATTTATTTATTTATATAAAAATATATATATATGTGTGTGTGTTTGTTTGTGTTTGTGTATGTGTAGAAACAAAGAGAAACATGGATAACTAGAGAAAGAGAAAGATATACACATGTATGTTAGAAGAAGAGTTGGAAAGTATCAAGGTCCGATCTGAAGGGATGCTTTTTCATTATGATGCCTAACGCATCAATCGACCCTGTGGGTGATGAACTATTTCCAACCATACAACCCCTTTTCGTCAACTAACCTGATGAATATTTATGAGCTTTCCTCAAATGAAAAGTTTTGAAAGGGCAATAACATTTTTGCCCATGGATATAAATTTCAAAATAAAATATTTGCAATTGCCTTAATAAATTTACTTCTTGTCTTACAATGATTCTTCGCAATTTTAAAAAGTCGACTATTAAAATTAACCGACACAAAATGTTTGTTGTTTTAATAATGTTTACCTTGGATCACAGTCGCTGCCGATATTCACAAAGAGTCTATTTTTGTGCATAATTCTGTACCTGTGTCACTTGAAGACTTAAGAAAAAAACGTAGTACAGGTAAGTAGAATTGAAAATAATAAAATCAAGATGACGATTTCTACATTGAAAAAAGAAAGAAAAATATTATTAGTCAACTGCAATCATTGTTAGAAAGAGCAATAAGAGTTACTGGACTTGAAATGTCGAATTTCCTGAAAAATTAATTTTATAGAAAGATTCTATAAATTTTAACCAACAATAACACTGACTGTTCTCTTAATGAATGTCGAATATTTTCTTATAAGGAAACTGTTATTCTCACAATTAGAATTACCATCTACGTATCTTTTTACAAAAAGCTTCACCTTGTACAAAGCCCGGAGGTAGAGGGTTAGCTTAATGGGTAGTTTGTACGGCTTGGACGGGAAGATAACGGTTGACTCAAGACTAGAACAGGTTAAGATTCTAGTGATCGGGGAAACATCCTCTCAGAAGACGGTTCCACAGGGCAGTGGTTCACAGGAAGAAGCTGTTTGCGTGTAACTCCTTGTCGATGGCATACGGAGGGAATGTGATTGGTTTGTTTTTATGTAAGTGGCATGAAGGGTCCTGGCCGTGAAGGCTATGCCTGTTGGAACCAAGGAATGTAGTTTGTCCGTGTACTTTCCATGGAAATAGAAATAGAGCATGTGACCCCTGTTAAGAACCACTGATTTAATGACTTACACTTATGAGACGTGTTTATGTTGCACCCAGTACATGATAAATTATATTTATATATATAAAATATACCTAGATAATTATCGGGAGTGTCATATTACTTGTAGCAACTTTGCCTGCAAGAAACAGGATATACCGTTAACAATTTCCAAACCTTTACTATTTGTATTTATAAGCATTAAGAATCCTTTAATTTTTGTTTTTATTATACGTACGTCATTTTTCCTTCAAACAAACGAAACACGGATATATATCATCAATTTTATATCCGCCATCATCTATTTCGATTAGCATATTTTATATTTGCTCTACGAGACATTGTACTCTATTTTGTTGCTAATAATATACAGGGTGCGGTAGAAATAACTAATGGTAAAACATTAGCGGCTATGGTGACTTCAAGTTAGTGGTTCTCAACCTTTTTCTATTTATGGCCCCCTTTTTTTGAGGAGGGGGGTAATAAAGAAAATCTATTCATTACCCCCTCCTAGCTGTTTACTTTACATAGCTGTATCAAACTTACAGCAACCCGGACGAAGCAACCCGGACGAAGCTTTGCCGAAGGGCAAGGTTTCGTTCGGGGAGGTTGACAGTTCTCGAACCCACCTAGGCGGGTTCGAAGGCTATATTTTTGGCCGGGCCTACGGCCAAAAATATAGCCTTCTATCTATCTATATAGATAGGTGAAAAGAAGAAAAATGAAAAATTGGCGAAAAATAGAAGAAAAAGGACAAAGAAGGAAAGTAAAGAGAAGAAAAAGGAAAAAAAGGAAGAAGAAATGGAATAAACAAAATAAGAAGAAAAGGAAGAAAAAGAAGAGGAGCTCAAACAAAAAGAATAGTTTTTTTAAGATGATGAGAAAGAAGGTAAAAATAAACAAAATCTCAAGAAAAGAAGAAATTTAGCCCCCAAAAGTAAGAATTGGTTGGTGACTGAATCCAAATCTTTTAATGCAAAAGAAAATAGCAAATTGAAAAGGAAAGAGAATGAAAATTATCGAATATAATTTAATAAGAAAAAAATCCTGTAGCAGTTTGCAAAAAAGCACAAAATTGAAATCCCTTTGAAAGAAATTATTTCTAAATATACAAAACCTATTGATAACAAAACGAGTGGCATTGATCCCCACGAGGGGAATCAGGATGGCATGACGCATGTGCTTTCTTTCTTGGGCAAGACTCACTTGTTTGTCGGATCAAGGGGAGGCGGGGATGTCCACAAAGAGATGAAGTTAAAGCAGCTGGCGAGCCACCTGACCGGCTTCGGACAAAAACCAGATCTAATATCCTCGGCTTTGGGCTGATAAGACGACTAAGAATATACGAGTTTAACCAACCCTACTTAGGGACAAGAAGGAACAAGGTAAAAAAGAAGATAATGATATATCTTTTGAAGGAAAAGTATGTTACTTGATTCCAAGACGTCTTTAACTGTTTTATTAATCATTTCATACCAAGCAAGGCAATAAAGCCACTAAGATGCAAATAGTGATTGAATGTTAGAGAATATGATAAAAAACTAATATTAAGGAGAGTGGACAATAAAAGAACAAGAATTAAGAATTAATATCGATTAACAGTGAATTTAAATTTTGGAAGATCAAAGTTGACAGAGAAGCCGGAAGAAAGTTCCACAAGCGAGGAGTGCTATAGAAGAAACTATTAGCATAGAACTTACGGTTACATCTAGGTAACATTTTCTTCTATCGTACTTCTTGCTTATACGAAAGTTTGTACCAAATAAACGATATGCAGATGAACGACTCGGGATGAAAATTTGGAGAGACTAGTTTGAGATCTAATCAGATTCCTAATATTCACTAGCGCGTAAATGCCATTAGAAAAGATAAGAATTCATCCCCCCACTTATAATAGGACTTGTATTTGCAAAAATCATTGTTATTCTTAAAGAATTGGTAATGCAATATTCACACGCAGAAAAAGGTTTATTCTTGCAATGCCAAATATATTTCGGGTTTAAATAATCCCGACAAATCGAATAAGAAGACATAACCGATTTAAAAAAAAGACCTGATTTAACGTTTGACTTTCTCTATACGGTTTCATAATTTTATATGTGGATACTGTGGAGTATCTAACTTAATCTCTTCTCGTCTCTAGCAGGTTGGTTGGAAACCCGTTTAGTAGGAAAACTCTGAATTCTAAACACCCTACAGAGGGCTGGGCTCCGTTAGGCTATCCTACCCTAGACACACCACTTCTACAGCGGCAGATGTACATGAGGTGCTCCTACGACTCGAAAGAGTTATGGGACATGTGATTGCCAATTTTGTAACAGATGTTTTCGCTTTTGTTTAAGAAAATGTACAAAACATTTATTTTTAAAAGAGAATTTTCACATAGCAAATGTTCAGGGTATTCGGGCGAAATTTGACAATTTTTAAGGGAAACAAAGTGAATATCTAGTGACATACAGGTTATAAAAATCAAAAGACAATACACTCAAAGATAAAACCTTCAGCATCTACCACGGCCTCGATCCGACTACAGAATCTGGCAAATGCGGCCTTCACGGTGTCCCTAGGGATAGACTCAAACACCACCTTAATCTTGCCGATCAGGTGGGCCTTGGTGGTACAGGCAGTGCGATTGGTGTCTTTCTCAACCCATAATAATCCGTGGGATTACGATCACGGGAGTTGGGGGGGTGCAGACATTGGGGCTGTTGAAGTAGTAAATATTAGTTGACAACCACTTCTGTCTCTTCCTGGAGTTGTGGCCGAGAAATGAATTTTGCTGCCACACATATGGTCTTCCAAGGTTTGACCACGGTGTTCAACAACTCCATATAGCCATCCGAATTGTTCCTGAGACCCTGGTAAAAGATGTGAGGTGGTATATCAACTACATTAGAGACACACTCCAAAACGTCATAGTTTGGGGAAACTTGGTCTTCATGACACGAGAAATGGCATATGGTTTGTAGGCAAGCCATCTATTATTTTGGGTGTTTCTGACAAAAAATATTTTAATCAGAGAAGAACCAGATGGTCCCTGGGTCAACAGGATGTTTCACCTTGTTTAGGAGTTTCTTTGCCTTTGTTAGACAGTTTTCTCCAGCCTTTCTGTAAGAAGTTGACCATTACATCTCTTGTATGACTGGTAGCGGAGGTCCTCATTCAAGGCCAGCTTTATGGTGGAAATTGTAACACCCATTTTCTGTGCCAAAGCCCACATTCCCTTACTTGGGTCTTCCATCATTTCCTCCTGCAAGTTGTTGCATGAAATTTGGCGTACGGGGGCAACCAGAACGTCTGTACTGTTCCTTCCTGCATGGCCTCATAGTCTCCCTTGCAGCTCTCCATTTCACGTCTGATTTTCTTTCCCGGTGTTCAAAGATCATTGAATAACTCACTTATGCGGCGTTTTGATGCCCACTACGAATTATTATGATGCAGGTTGCGCTTTTTCAATATTCAGGTGTTACTTCCACTCGTCCATGTCTGCGAACTTTGTCAAATTTAAAACTGAGGTGATTAGATTTCACAATGCCGTTCACTGTTTACAGATATTCTAAACTAATTTGAAAAAAATAAAAACATTAAACTCCCGAACATCCTTTATATAAAATATCATAATACCAAATTGGCTAAATTCGGCTTTCATAGGGTAAAAGTTCATCTGATCTTATAAATGAGGGCTAATACGCATATATAAATTTGGCAGGAGTCACTTTCAATATATTCCAATAATGTAAGTTTTGTTAACCACTTACTATATTTTCCGTATGCTAAAACACTACACGTGGTAAGAGGCACTAGGTAGGTTTTGGGAAATAAAGTATTTGAAAAAAATAATAGCTTACCGTACTAGCAAGACCAAGTTGCCGATTCTACGGAGTCATTTTCAATCTGTCATAATAAATTTTACATTTTTGACTTATTATTAAATATTTGTGGTTATTATTAATTGGATTAGTCCGTAAGTACTGTATTGACTATGCATGTGTATTATTACAGTAATTAACATTGCCTAATTTAGTAAAATAGGGAATATAATATATAGAGTAAGTTTGTACACAGGGTGGGGGGGACTCTTTAGCTAGTCGGAACAAACTGCATTTATACTTGCGCCATCAAAACCCATCACTCTGATAGAATTCAAAAAATAAAATCGTTATTATGGTATTGCTTTATTCCATAATACCTATATATATATATATATATATATATATATATATATATATATATATATATATATATATACCCAAGGAGTATACGGAATAAATTCCAATAAGCAACAATTACTATTCTTAAAAGAGTGCTCAGTACATAATAGAGCAGATATAATTATTTATTTAAAAATTATAACATAAATATGTTATAAAATCACTACAAAAATAGCCATTTTGTTTCAACACCTCCAGTGTCTTATCAAGTGATGATGTTGAATGTAGAATAAATGGTTTTAAAGATTTCAAATTAATTAACGATCCATCGCAAGGGAAAACGCTGTTACATAAGCTAGAATGACCAATCAAAACACAAGTATATATATATATATATATATATATATATATATATATATATATATATATATAGCGCCAGTTTACATTTTATGATATCATCCAACCACTGACCATTTACATATACAGGAATCATTCGTATTATTGCGTTATCGATTAGTGCGCTAAAAGTTTTACATGCCAAAAGTTCGATTAGTGCATACGTAATACACGATTACTGCGGTAAAACATTCTTCAGGTTAACCATAGTAATTGAAAATTGAATTTTTTATAGTTTCCGCTTGATTAAAAATTTTCAAATGGAAAATGGGTAATTATTGTATTTATCAAGTATCACGTTATCTAAGTAATGACAATAGGGTTAAAAAGAAAAATGGATGATTTATTTAAATTCAGAAATTTACATTTATTAAAAAATATCGAAATATAAATGATGTATTCATTTACTATGAAAAAGATTATAAATAAAATTTTCAGTTTAAATATTAATGATTATATATATAGAAAATATGAAAAGGCAATTTCTTAATGCCGTCAATTATATGAAGAAGAGAAGATAACCATGCCGAAAATCAATCATAAAAAATCAGATTAATAAAAATTTATTCCGAGAATTTTTATTGTATCTTCCTCTATAGACCTATACTTTGATTAAAAGTACGCAAATTCTAAATTAATTGTGAATGAGACTAAAATTTCAGGTACAAATTACATCATTTCCAATAAGTTATGTTCGATTAATGCGTTTTCGATTAGTGCGTATCTTTTAATGTACACATTAACCGCATACAGTATTGATTGCATATGAATGATAATTGCCGGCTTATATTATATGTATGTCGTGATTGTTTGCATTTATATTTTATGGCATTTTTCAGGGAGAAAATGCGTCTGAGCAGATAGAAAACATGGTATGTGAAACAAAACTTACTTAAAAAGCTGTAATTGACAGTTTGATTTCAGTAGAAGTATTCAGAGTTGTTCAAGACTGAAGTTCATGAGGTTTGGCAAACTCTTCTCTACAAGTTGACCTTTCATTGCTGAAAACACAGGGTGATTTTGAGGTGCATTTTTCATGAAAAAAAACTGCGTCTTATCATGCAGGAAATACGGTAGACAGTAGTAAATTATTAAGATGCTTCATAATTCTGGTTGGTCCATTCGGGATTTAGTTGGTAATGTGCGTGTGCGTGTCTAGAAGGCATTTTATGACTACCTACCTGCAACGACAACCGGTGTAACGTAAATTCTTTCACTCCCACGCAAACATACTCCATTCACCATACGGACACTACCAGACAGAAATAAAATACCGACACACACATTCTCGACCAAATCCCGTATTGACCAAACTAGAAATATGATAAACATACACACAAGGATTATGCAACCGAACGCTGCCAGACAAATCCACATAAAATCTACTTAAACAATCTAAAACAAACAACACAAAAGTATAAAAAAAAAAAATGAATTTCTTTTTCTCTTTCTTATTTCATTTAGATGAAGCTTAAATAAAAGCGAAACCTGTTAAATTTATAAACGTTTCGTATTTGTTCCTTACTTGCGGACACATCAAGTTGAAACACCGGCACCCCTAGTATCAACAGGTTAACCAACATCGAATCTGCTCAGTACCCTGGTAATCGGTCAGTTAAATCGTCGGGAAGTTTCAGATGTGTGTATGTGTGTGCGTGCGTGTATGTGTTTATGACGTTATTTCTGACTTTTGATATTGAAAATTTAATCAGAAAAAGTCATACATAACTTTCCTACATAAGGCAAATTTAGCAAAAAATTAGAACGCGTAACATTTGCAATCGTAATAAAAACATAAAATCAAATCAACATTAACTTAGTCAACCGTAACCAGATGTACCCAAATTATAAACTAAATGTGAAAATGTTGCTCATATGTCAGGAAGCTTGACAGCAAATCTGCAACGGCTGCACAGACAAGAACATGACGTTTTAGGCAAACGAGGGAATAATATAAGATTCAAGGCTCTAGATGGACGAGAGGATTAAATCGTTGGTTAGTGAATTTGGTGATCTAATCCCTGGGAAAGTAGTACGGATATAGATATAGGCAATACGATATGCGCAATAACATATAAAAATAAGTTAAAATTTTCAGCGTTGCGTATCTATGCATAATATGAATCAAGCCGGGCTTCTCGGCTTGACGGTCGAAGTCTCTGCCTCTGAGCAGAGGGGAACCCGGACGACGCTCCGCCGAAGATACAGATACTGTATCTATATTGTTATTTTCCGCTTTATAGACATATATAATTACATTATCATATATATATATATATATATATATATAGTAAACGGTCACAAACAATGCATACAGTGAGAATCGAACTACTTATTTAGTTATAATGATCTCTTATACCAATTTACTAACATTTGTACCTTTCTTTATTGGTCCAACCTTTCATATATATATATATATATATATATATATATATATATGGAGATGTTGTTTTGTTTCACTCTCTCGTCGCAGGTGCCTGAATTGCAAACGATAAAACACGGCTGTTATTGTGGTATGGAATTGAAATCTTTACAAATGCAATAATGTCGATAAGAAAGAGATCTGATACCCCAGTGAAACGTTTGACCTTAACCCTGATCAGGTTTGTTATTTGTCATCTAACCGTGCGGCCCACATCTAACCAGATTGGGTTCCTCTGTGCACAGCTTAGGATAACGGAGATGTAACACAGCTTGTTGGTCGTTCGAGAAGACGAAGATCAGCACGTGCTGATCTTGGCCAGGTGGTAGAGATTTGCGATAGGATGGGAATTTACCGAGAATCCTCTCGAAGCCTTTACGGGATCAAAGCGTGCAATTATATTACTTTATTGCATACACGAGAAGCGGGTTGAAAATGTATCTAATGTCATTTTCAGTCTTGGTACCTCAATAAAACAAAATTAAAAAATTTTAAAAAAGCATGCGCACAATATATGTCAAGTTTTAAACAATACTAATTCTATATTTTTGCAGGGAGGGGGGTCTTCTTTTATGTGCCGTGTCTTTCTTGGAACTCTTTATAAGTTTTGTCTTTTTAGATATTATCCCAAACTTTGTTCTTCCATCCATTTTTAAAGCTCATGAAGTATCTTACACCATGCTTTCCTCTGTCTTTCTTTCTCACAATCTGATCCTTACGTCGAGATATTTAGTAATTTCGCTTTGATAGCTCACTAAGTATTTATAAAAGACAAAATATTTATATTAAAACGCTGTCTTGTTTTAAAAAAATGCCAATAAATGTTCTAAATATAAACAATTATATTCAAATGTGAATGCATTTCTAGAATATTTGTGTGTCGTGTACCCGTGTACATCTATAACAGCAGTAGCCGTTGCGATTGTGAGATTTATTCTTCTTTATGTACCGTAGGCGATCATGGCCCTCCACATCTTCCTGTCCGTTGTAGCTCTTAATAAGTTTAGTCTTTTTGTTATTTCTCCCAAAATCTGTTCGACCATCAAGCCCATCAATTATGTTAGGCGCTGGTTTCCTCTTTCTCTCTTTTCCTCTGTCCTGTGAGGATCTGATTTTCCAAGCCGTCCTTCCCCGTTAAGTGCCCCAGAAATTTCAACTGCCTCTTCCTTATTTTAAGCATAAGTTTCCTTTTTGTTTCCATTTCCTCCAAAACCTCGTTGTTGCTCAAATGTTCGGACCATGTTATCTTCAGCATCTTTCTGCTTCTTCAAGTCTCTTCTTCATCTTTGAGGAGATTGTCCAACATTCGTTGCCATACAAGAGAACAAATATCACGAAACAGTTTAGTACAGATTTCCATGAAAGCAATAAAAGTGCACATTAAAACAAGAAGAAAGATCAATAACAAAAAAGACGATTATCAAAAAAAAAATTACCGTGAAGTGGTAATATCGACGAGCTGCAATGTGATAAAAAAAATAACAGCTAAACCGGCAGTTTACCAGGTCTTACAACTAAGACATGTTCACACTACTGAAGAAGACCAATTGAAAATTTCAATTGATGGCGTTGCAATATGTTTACCTTAAGTACATCTGTTTTAATCTTTCCAGCCAAATTTAATCTTGAAAAATATAAATGCAATGTCAATCGCTAAATACTGTCCTCCTGATTACTCTTCTTTAATTCTCGCCCCTTAGAAATGTTTCTGTTTTTCATTCTTCCACACCCAGTAAGACCTTGTGTCTCAGCTTTATTGCCTTCTTGTGGAGAACTCGATAAAAAAAATCAAATTTGATCTTTGGTTTCCATATAGAATTTTTCTCGTTGTTTATATAAATTTTCATTTTTGGTATTTATATAAAACTTGATCTTTGAATTTCATATTATATTTTCATTTTGGTGGACATCTTTCTTTTCTATATGTACAATATATATATATATATATATATATATATATATATATATATATATATATATATATATATATATATATATATATAAGTGAACAAACAACGCACATGCGCGAAATGAAAATATAAAAATGATTATAATTTGCAAATACAATATATATAATATATTATTTGGCTATTCATTTATTTTAAGAAGCATGTTCCAATCCTGCCAGTGAGAATAAAGTTTTCATTAATAATATTTCAGGCCGGTAGACGAAAATAAATAAATATACTGTTTCATAAATAAATATCCACTAAAAATAACGTTTAAAGTGATAAACAATCGGACGGATTAATAAAAATCCATTACTTTCCTTAGAAAGATTCGATTTATCTACAATTGGATACCCAGTTGTGCAGATATGATAAATTTTGAAGGGAAAATGTGTAGATAGATTGTTCGGTCAGTTATTGACCAACACACCACTCACCAAGTCTGAGAACGACCATATTCCTCAGCCACTTGATTTACGGGATGTACTAAGGGCTCTTTTAAGAAATGCTGGTACAACCATGCCTCTTCTTTTAGGGCACAGAAACGCAAGTATAATGCGAAACAGGCGGACTATGGAAATTGAAAGAAAAACATGGTAAGAGTCCGAGTATAGAGTGAAGGAGAGTATGATCTTGTAGAACGAGAAGCCGCAGATGTAGGTTATATCAGGAGGTGATGTTGGCGATAACTTCAGGACAGTGTAGTGTAGACCCCGGATGATGACATATAAATCCTTGTGTAAATTAATTAGAACAAAACGAATAATTTCGTTATTATATACTTTTTCGTATTTTTCCAATGAAACATGACCCAATGCACATGTTAGTACTTCGTAATGTCTATTTCACGAAGTTGTTCCTTGAAGATTGACAACAGATTCTCGATCGGATTTAAATTAGGAGAGTTTCCGGGCCAATCTATAGTACTTGGATTTGCTCACTGGTAAGGCTTTCCATTGTGTTCGTACAACGTTACAATTTTTTTACGCTTACTTGGAGTAACGTCTATCTCTGACAATGGCGTTGGACAACTAATCGATAGTCGAGACAATAGTGTTTGTTGCAATCGTGGATGAAGCAATATTTTTCAAGGCCAAATAAATTTCATAGTATACACCGAAAATAAATTCATATTACTAGACACCAATGAAAATGATCTAACCTGAAGGAAAAACAGAAATCGATTACACCCTGTCAATCCAGTGAATCTAAAACTGGTCGTATATTGAAAGAAAAGAAACTAAAGCTGTTTCTGCAATTAATTTGCACAAGGGTATAGTATAATATATATTTTTCCGCACCTCCTGCCCGGAACTGAGGCAGAATAAAATTGGTGTGCTTTGATGAGCACTTGCTACCTAGCCAACTGACGACGACCTCCTCGCGTAGTCGCAACCATGGTAGTGCTGTAGGATATAGTGTTTTACCTATTTTTTATATATATATATATATATATATATATATATATATATATATATATATATATGTTAAGTCATGAAAAACTTGGTAATCCGTATGGGTAGTCTCAAGGAGGATGAAATCCTGAGAGCTCAATGTAAATCCATATATATATATATATATATATATATATATATATATATATATATATATATTCTAGGATAAGGAACATATCGGAAACATTTAGAAATTTAACGTGTTTCGATTCAATATGGACTTCAGCAGAAAATGAAATATCAAGGAGAAAAGTAAATGCCAGCCTAATTAGAAAAGAACATAATTTATTATGTAGAAAATTAGAAATTGAAAAAGGATACAATTTATTAGGTAGAAAATACTTAGAAAGAATTCTGATTAATATTTTCCTATCAATAGACAAACCCCAAACACACTTTATTCTATCACCAACCTTTATCAAATCAATAAGTAAAGAATCTAATATATTCTTTCACTCTCGCACAAAATACCCACCAATCAGCATACGTGCACTACCCGAGAGAAATAGAACGGCTTGGTAGACGCTCCAATGCATATAAGCACATATATTATCCACCATTTCCCCTATAGACCAAGATTACAATATTGTGATACACAAACAAACAAGAATTATACAGACGAACGCTGTTTGACACAAGAAATATACGTGAGGTTTTCTTCAACTATGAAAACAAACAAGACAAAAATGAATCATACGAGAATTCATTTTTCTCCTCCATATTTCATTTTCTGATGAAGATTATAAAAAGGCGAAAGGCTTTTATTTCATTATTCTGTCGGATTCTAATCCATATTTGATCCATGTTTGATCGTAGTTTACACACACACACACACACACACACACACACACACACACACACACACACATATATATATATATATATATATATAATAAAATATAATAAATATATATATATATATACACGTGTGTGTATGTGTGCGTGCGTATTTATTATGTGCAAGATTATTATTGAAGGTAAAAGAAAATATTCATTTGACTAATGTCAACTACACAACTAAAATGGACATCGCATATTACTCGAAAAAAAAAATCAAGATGGTGATGTTCCACACTACTTCTAGCAAAATGTTCGAAAGATAGTTGCACTGGCTGCTTGGTCAATGAATGCCTAATGTTTCCTTACAAAGAAACAGCTCATATTACTATTATCATTATTGAATCGTGGAAAAGAGTTTTATTTTTCATTTTGTGAGTTTTTATAAAACGGTATTTCTGTGTAGTATTACCTGATATTACCGTGTGTTGCAAGTTTGGATGTGCGGGTGGTGTAATGAATAATAGGTGAAAATTATTTATCGGTGATCCGAGTTCCAATTCCTGTCGGGTTCGTTATATTCACCTTCCCACAAATGTCCTTGAGAAAGGTAGGAATCCACCTCTTCGCCCCACCAGTTTGGGGTTAATTAGTAAAAATTGTATCAGTAGATCATTGTTATCGAAAAAAATATTACAATTTAAAAATATTTTCTTCTTTAAATAAGCTGCAAAATATTGATACGTCGTAAAAAACAAATCAATGAATCAAAATATTGTTTAATTCTATTACATTTTTATTGCAGATACAAACATGCGCGTGTGTGTGTATGTGTTAGGTTGGAAGAGAAAGTCTTGTTGCCTTGATGATCACAGGAGGAAATTCTTCGATATTTACGTTGAAATGTCCATTCATTTTGTTGTCTTGGTGTATTGGCCAATAACTGACCGTTCTTTGCATATTATTTAATGTGAGTGAATTTTGTATTGATTTTTACCCTTTTAAAATGAGTGAATGAAGCCGAGATGCCATATCAAGGCCAATAACAACTCAAGATGCTTCTCTGGATTTTATCTGGAATCTCTAAATATATATTAGGAACACCAGACCAGATTTGGCAGCAATATTAAGGAGGAATGTTAGGCTTAATAATATGTAAGATAGATTCTGAGGAGAAAAAATTGTCTAACACGCCACAAGAAACCAAGTTTCCTACCAGCAGATCTAGCAATGGATTCAATATAACTTTTCCACTTCATGTCAGCGGAAAACTTTACACCCAGAAGGCGCAATGAGTCAATCTCTGGGACCATATGTGGCAGCAATTTTCAAAACATATTATTTACACATGCTTGCATATGTTTATAGTGTATATGATTACGTTCAAACGAGTCGCTTTGACGTGTGTCGTTTCAGCATCCTCGTTAACAACGTTATCTGTATTCAGATGGAATGGTTCACTACGAACTGACCAATGACAATCTCCATCGTTTGACGTCACAACGTCTTTTATTTTATTTTTTCCTTTCCCATGTGTTGATTCTTAGAACATTTGATGAAAGGTCTTGCCTGGAATTTCAACAAAAACTTAAGCAAATCAGAAATGACAAAAACCATGGCATTAGCTATTTTTTTTTTACTCCAAACTTGGCAAATAAATGACGTTTGACGTAATTATAGATTTTACTTCAGTAGAATTTCTTTTTTATTTTCTATTTATCCGATTGTTTATTCATTCGTACCTAGCATGTTGGTGCAGTCTTGCAAAAGCAGACCGTTTTTCGTAATTCCCACTCAATGTCTATGTAATAATTCAACAACGTTTTAACAAGTTGATAATTTTTTCTTAAGACAATTATTTCTTTTTTTTAAAATCATTTCACCGCAATCAAGGCAATAAGGTCACAGAGGCACAAGGGGTAACTGAGTGTGAAAGACTAAGAAAAAGAAAAAATTATCAAGGAACGAGGACAATAAAAGAAGAGAAATCAAGAAGACAGTGGATAACGATTGAAAATGCATTTAAACTTTTGAAGATCAAAGTTGGGCAGGAATAGAGTTCCACAAGCGAGAGAAGAAACTGTTAGCATAGAACCTACGGTTACATCTAGCTATTTCAACTGTAAAATGATGAGATCATGTTGCCAATCTAGTACTGCAATTAAATTCATAAAGTCTAGATACCATAGTGAATGATTCATCAGAACAATTACTATCAAAATATTTGTAGAAAAGGCGCAGGGAAGCTACGATGCCAGGTCAGGACTAATAACATTGCAGATTTTTATTTGGATTTTATCAAGAATCTCTAAATATATTAACAGCAACACCAGACCATATATGACAGCGAGATTCTGGCGAGAAAAATTTTCTTGCACGATACAGTGAACAGACTTTTCTAGTATCAGACATAGCAATTGATACAATATAATTTTCCCATTCTGTCTGTGGAAAACGTTGGGCCTGTCCTGGTTAGCATCAGTCATGCTGATGGAAGGCAGAACGGGCTCTCTCAGATGATTAATAGAAAGCAGTTTTATTTTGCAGGCGTTAAAAGCCGTTCCGTACCCCAGTGAACAGCAGCTTTTAGATCACTTTTGAGATTAGCTGCCAATTTGACCGTATTGAACCAATGAAACTTACTATTTTTATGATAGACTTTCAATATTTCAGAATTTCTTTTCATTTATATTTCAATTCTTCTCTTTTATGAATCGCTGCTTTATGAAAGAAGCTCACGAGTGGATACTTTTGCGAACGATACACTCTTGAACCTCACCTTGTGAAGGGTCAATCGTTACCAATCCTCCAGATACACAGAATCTTCACTTTCTCCACCCTTTTCTTAAATTCATATCATGCCTCTCATTCCTTCTCTCTCTCTCTCTCTCTCTCTCTATATATATATATATATATATATATATATATATATATATATATATATATATATATTTATTAAATACTAGTAAAAAAAATCTATGAGATGGCGTGCGTCAGGAGATTTTTAAAACTACTGCCGGCTTGCCAGGCCTATCTCATCAGTCGGGCATTTTGGGAACTGGTACATAGTGACGTCATCTTGACGATAGGAATTGTTGGAAAGAAATCAACTTTACATCGCAATGTCACATTATGGCATTGAGAAGTTAAATCATGATGTAATATATTATACAGAGCGATTTTCAATAAACAATACAAATTTCAAACAGTTGTCTTATAATTTGTGCCCAGCATTATTATGGTGTTATATAAACGTTTATTTATATATATATATATATATATATATATATATATATATATATATATATATATATATATATTGTTTTTATTAATTATGGACTAACATCTGTTTAAGATTTTATTCATTGATTCGCCTTTTTTGCAATCTTTTATAATTTTTACACAGTTTTCATTTTTCTAATACATTAGAAAATGCATATTTTGTTTGTGATGATATATAATTAGAATTTCTGCTTTGAATATATCATCCATTCAATGTAGTTAATATACAGAAATATCAACTTTATTTGGATTTATTCTTGAAATAATAAAATCTTGAAGTCAGTTTCTAAGTAAAACAACTGCGGAAATTAAACATTTTAGTACATTTTAAACATCTTTTAAACTAAATGCTCAAAAATTGGTAAAAGTAATAAATTTAATTTTGGTATCAGTACTTATCTAATCAAACCAAATATTATTTTTAACAATTTTTAATCAAAGCCTAGTTTCACAAAATGTTGATTTTTCTGAAACGTAAAAAATCAACCCGCCTTAAGCTAAAAGGTTTTCCAATCCTGCTTTTGAAATGCTTCTCCTAGACTGGACATATAAATTTGATAGAAGACCACTGTAATATTTTTTTTTTCAATTTCTTCATTTATTTTTCTTGTTTTCTTAATTTATTTTTTTTTACCGAGTGTAAAAAATAATTCCTGATTCTACAAGTAGTTAATTTAGTCGTGTTGGCGTTTTCTCCAATACAAGAATTATTTCATATTCAATGCGGAACAGAAAGTTCACAATTTTTTTAAAATAAAACAAACGCAACGAAATGAGACACATTGCACTACCTATGAAATCCATCACGACTACAATTGAAAAGCATTAATCTAATTACATCTGAAATATTAAGAGACTTAATTCATACAAAACAAAATAATAACATCTTTAAATCTGAAGCAGAAATGCAATCTATCGCCAGCAATGACTGCTACAAGGAATAAAGCGGAGAGACATCAAGAAATTTAAATAAAAGTTTATATGAAACGAAAAAGGGTCTTTTACAAAACAACACACTTAATACATTAGTCACTCACTGCAATGAGTCTGGCCATAATTTAAAGTTCACAAATATTACTTTAACTAAAAGAAAAGTTAATTTACTAAGGCGAACATAAACTAATTTCATCATCCAGTGTAGATTTTCCTCCAATATCTTAAAACATTTTATCTTTCTTGGCAGATACTCTTAGGACTATGTGTCCAGACACGTTTGATGAGAAAAAAAAGAAATTTAAGAAAAACCTCTACAAATTTTAAATTCATCGTTTCCCCTGTTGCAGTAATTATAATTGACAGCCGCGTTTATATCCACATCTTCCACTTCTGCACATATATATTCCCAACAATAAAAGAAAGAAAACATTGTTTTAGTCCGATCAAGTCCTTCTAGAAGATTAAATGCGTTACACAGAATTTGCTACTCAATTTCCTAACATTGTTCTGATTCATAGAAATGTACATTACCATATTCTCATATATTGCTGATACATCCTGATTGACAAGTGGACCAAGAGACTAGAAGAAAGTTGTACGAAACTACAGAATCGATATCCGAATATAACAACAATCAGCTGAGTGACAAATTTTATATATATATATATATATATATATATATATATATATATATATATATATATTGCGTTATGACTTTTGTAACCCTCTGTTCCTCTGTCATAGATCGGTGAACTTTTGTTCAAAAGAAATAAAAAAGACATTTGTTTTAGTTTTTATAAAAGATCACCCCAAACAGAAATTTTGATTTTACCATATTCGCAATAAAGTAAAAATGAAAATATTTCAGAAGATTTATTTTTCAGTTTATTATTATTGTAATTTAACATTACTTATGTTCTATTTACTGTTATTCCCAAATTCACTCTGACCCGCGGTGGTAGCACTTGTTAGGGTCCCGGCTATGGGCAAATACTGCACCGCAAACAAAAACAAAACCCTATAAAAGTATAAATATACATTTTTATAGTAAAATACAGGTTTATATAAAAACAAATGACCAACAATGCCTATTTATAGTAAAATTAACAACAATAGATTTTATAGCAAATACGAATAATATATTTTTTCTGTAGTTGAAGGCATACAATTGCGTTCAATACAATTAAATTACGGCAATAAATAATCCATAGAAATTGATATGCCACTAAACAAAATCAAGTAACCAACCAACATAAAAGAACACTTTTATGACATTAATTCATATAATATCCTACAATTTCTTAAATTAAAATGTATTCCGAAATATAACTTCAACGAAACAACTACATAAAACACACATATCACCGCCTCTAGTAATTATGTCCACACAAACATATATGCACAAATGCTGAGTATCATGTACCATGTATTTCTTTGAGAATGCAAAATAACGTATCTCATATTTTTCCTGAGAAAATTAAATTTCGGTATTGAATAATGTGCCGTTAAATAAACAAATCAATCAAGCAAGCTCTTGGAATCGTGTACCCTTCAGAAAACAACAGACATAATTTTCCCTTAGCTAGCTTACACTTCGTCCCCAGCGGTGGGGCGCTATGTAGAATTCAGCGGTAAGAGATGAGTTTCTTACTGCGAATGTCGTTTGCTCTTTACTTGACATAGTCTTATAAACGGTGAATGCTGAAGGATTTCCTCACAGATGAAGAGGGCACTTGAGCCAACAGAGATGTGGTACTATGGAAGGAGAATACCATGGACGGAGATTTACGGTGACATCACGTTGAAACACTGGTCCTCGTACGATCACCGAAGTTAAACAACGTCGAGCTTGGACATTACCTAGATGGGTGATCGCTTGTGAATACCAGATGCTGTAAACTTGGACGTGTGCGAGTGGGTTAATGGATAATGGCTTGAAATTGGTATTTGGAGAACCGAGTTTTAATTCCAACTGGGTACGTTATGTTCACTTGCGAACAAATACTTTTGAAAAGATATGACTCAACTGCTTCTCTCCCACAGCTGTGATACATGTATCTCTAAAATAGTATTATCTAAAAAAACATGATTACAATATAAACATATTTCATAGCTTTAAGTAACATGCAAAGGGTTGATAAGCCATAAAAATTCAACCGACAACCAAAAACGTATACGAAAAGGACACGTTTGTTAAGGATCAGCAAGCGATAGCTTCGGAAGTCATAATGAGGAAAGAGGGTTGAAAAGTTAGACACACATACGAAGGCAAAAGTAACTTCGAGTAAATCACCTTCACTCTTCCTGTTAACTCTTCTTATATTGTCCTTTTTCCTGACTAAAGCCCTTATCCTTTTTGTCCTTTTTCTTCACTAACATCTTTCGCTTTCAGTTACCTCTTCGTGGCATTATCGCCTTGCTTGTGATGAAATGGTTAGAAAAGAAAGTTACAAAAAATCTAATTTAATAATGTAAACAAAAAATCTTGTTTAAATGAATTTTAGAACAGAGAACGGAAGGAAGGGTAAAGTTACAAACATTGCTTAGAGCTAAAGGAAAAACATAGATTGGGGAGAGACTTAATCGTCCACGTCCTGAATGGACACGACAAAAAGAAGAAGAAGAAGAAACAAGAAGCTAGAGTGACTCCGTCTCTCAAGATACTTCTTCCCCGCAAACTGTGCAGGACATCCATACTTAAAGGATAAATATTTAAGCTGCTTTTTAAATTTCACACCGAATAAAGTGTTTATATTTTTTCTTTTCAATAACCACGGTTTTATTTATTTTTATCGGGTGTTTTAAAAAATGGTTGAGCAATATTCCCCCAGTTATGGAGGATCACTGCAGACGACGTAGACATTTGTATAAACGAAATCTGCGGGGGTGGGGGGTGTACTCGTGTGGGAATATCTGTTCGGTCAGATTTTCTTTCATTTGGCAAACCATATGGCTGTTTATCAAGGTGCAGCCCTGAGACTTGCAACTTCCCTCTCAAAAGGCAGAAGTTGAAAGACATATGGCCACCGGCAGAATATCGACAACGAATGGATAATTATAGAAACAAATCTGCAACATAAAAACATGTTCAAACTGACCGATTAAAAAAAAAGAAAATACTTGGACAATATTTGAAAAATTTATGTGATGATCATCTTATTCTTATATTTATTCTTATATATTTTACTAAGAAATAAGGGAAAAAAACAGGAGATAATTCAGTACATAAATTCTTTGAAAGAGAACACAGAATAACGTATACAATAAAAGAACCAAAGACCACTTTTGAGCACTCTAACGCATAAACATAGTATACCTTCAAACTATATGTTATCATATATATATATATATATATATATATATATATATATATATATATATATATATATAAGACATATAGTTTGAAGGTCTGCTATATTTATAGGATAAAGTTCTCAATATCAAAGATAGAGTGTATGTAAATATAAAAGTGAACATTGAAGTCAACCACTGACCAGTATATATAAATAGTCGTGAAAAACACAACGCATGCGTCTGTCTCCTCTAAGTGTTGACTTCAAGGGTCACTTATATATATATATATATATATATATATATATATATATATATATATATATATATATATATATATATATATATATATATATATATATATATATATATATATATATATATGTATGTATATATATATATGTGTGTGTGTTTGTGTGTGTGTGTGTGTGAGTGTGCATGTGTGTGTAGGTGGGTGTGTGTGTAGGTGTGAGCGTGTGTGTGTGTGAACAATATATAGGCCGTATTAATAGTGTGTAAGGCTATTGATGAATGTAAAATAAACCATTGGTTTGCATAAAGTCGATATTTTATACAACTAAAATGGATAAAACATGTAACTCGGGAAGAAAATGATATCATCAAGATGTTGACGTTCCACACGACTACAAGGAAGGAATCATCCATCAATTCTGCGATAAGGGAAAGCAGTTACTGGACTTGAGAAATCGAATTCCCTGAAAATTGTGTTAATAGAAATATTCGATGCAGATGGTAGCACTGGCTGCTCGGTTAATGAATGCTGAATGTTTCCTTATAAGAAAACGGTTAATATTATCATTATCATTAACCTTATGATCCTACTCGTAAGAATAAGATCACCAGGAAGCACCCCCAAAACATGAAACAAAAAACAGGAACAACTGCGAAACGTAGGAAGGGTTGAGGCTATTATTAATTTTTGATAAGTATTGATTTCCTCTCAACCAACTGTGGCGTCATGGATATGGCCTCGAAAAATGCAACTGGAGATCCGATTTCAAATTCCAGCTGAGTTTGTTGCGTTCACTTTTGCACTAATATCCTTAAATATACATGAAGCATTTACTTCTTCCACCACTAGTTATAGATTAAACTCTAGCCAGGAATCTCTAGCCTTGATTGGCAGTCAGTTCAGGAGAAATACAGGCTTGAATTTAAGACCATGAAAAAAACAACCTGAAACCATTCCCTTGGCTTTCCCATGAAATCATGCTGCAATGCACACGTTGCACAGGTAATTATAAAGAAAAGGGCGTTTGTATAGAAATCATATTCGCCTATTGTTATAACGCGTTCGTCTAACTCTCATAGTTGCTATTTAGTCAGACTATAAGGAAAATTCTGGAAAGAAAAGTTGAGTGAAAAAGGTTTTAATCACATGAGAACATGTATTGGAAATGAAATAGTTCTGTGCGATAAGTGTACTTGCCACAGTTCCATTAGCAGATGAAGTTCAAGACGTTTATTCTTCTGAACTTAGAAACAGATAATAAACGCCATACGTTAGTGAGAGCTATCCATTTAATATAAGGCCTTTTACTACTATCAGGGGTTCAGTCTTCAGTAAAAGCCACCCACTTATGGCCTTAAAAGTAGATTAAGTGACTCATTCATTTATTCAGTAAGTGCATTTTGCACCGCTGTGGTCACCACTCCCCTCCATCTCACAATTGTGGTTCATGGTGACATTCAAGGCAGAATAGTGCAATGGCTTGCCTGTTCCTTTTGCACCGGTTGAGGTTACTCCGTCGCTTCTCTCAGAAGTTAAAGAGGCAAGACCTACAAAGTAGCAGGTGGTTTGAAGTCAAAGTTTCGAGCACTTTCCAGACTATATGACCGCCTTCTCGGCCGTACCAGCAAATATTCCAAGAAATGCAGGATATTACGTGTTTGGTGACGGCTTTGCTGTAGAAGAGTTGCTGGAAAGTTGTCGGTGTTGAAACCAACGGCCTTCGGGACACCACTCCGGGTTTTCTGCCTGGATTTAATCCCATAGCCTTTTCCGGGTTTTGTATATGGCCGCGGATGTTTAAAATCAGGGTTTTCCTACCCCGAGATGAACTGTCGAGAAACATCTACCAAAGCGCTACTTTTCCGCTTTCGCCCATTCTCCGGCATGCAGCTGAACTTTGTTGTCAGAGGCTATTTGAGACACCTGCTACGAAAACATTTTATAGAACGTGGGAGCATGTCCCCACTATCAAACCCGGATATGACAACCTTTGTATGTATATAAACATTATATACGTTACATGTTTTAGAAGCTTCAAAAAATTAATGTTTTTTTTTAATACATATATAAAACTTTAGGAAAATAAAAACACTAGAAAACAAGACAACTGACGAAATTACATAAATAAACACACACAAATATCGAAAAAGATAGCAGAAAGAAAAATGAAAATATATATCGGGATTTACACCTAAAATACTCGGAGATTATGAAGTCATTATTTAACATAAAAATAAAATAATTCATACGGCCTTTTTGTCAGTAATGACACGTAAATTATCAATTGATAAAAAATGAACAAGAGTAGAAAATGGCAACTTAATAAATACAACTTTATTTAAGCAAAACCAGAAAGTAAAAATAAAATAAACCATCTTCAGGTTAGTTGTACAAAAACAAATAAATACTAATACAGAAAAATAATAAATAATACATATATAACTTAAAATAAATATAATAATAATGATGTATATAATAAATTAAATTAAAAAAATAGCCATTGAAATTATATTAAATTATTATATTACTTTTAAGCAAAAGTTACGTTTTTCAGTTAAACTTAAAAATCCGTTATTTTTTTGGCGCTTCGACAAAACGCGTCAGCTTTTCTTGATTTCAGAAATTGACTCAACATGTGACTCACTAAGCTTTAAAATGAGTAGTGAAATGCTCTGTAGCCTTGTATAGCAGCCAGTCTAGGAGGTGGAATACGCTGAATTCTTAACCGTGAAGAAAACCGGAAACTATTCCAATTGCCTTTCATAAGACGCAATAACAATTAGCAAATAATAAAGAAAAGAAATCTATGAATGGTATCGTGGAAGCTTCCACCAAAGCCCAGTCTACCCGTTTATTTAAACCATAAGCACTTATCCTTTATTCTATTTAATTGTTTACTACCATGTCTCTTCAGATCGCAGATTGTGACTCTTCATAAAATTCCTTTTAAACATGTGCGTTTTTCCATGACTAGTTGAGAAAAATTGTGAAGTACTTTCTTCTTGTCTTCTCCATGTTTTTGATTGATTCGTTTTCTATGGGGTTTTTCAGGTTATTTAAAGCCAGAAAATACCTTTAGATTGTAAGTTTGTTTTTCAGATATTAATGGCTTAGTGATACAGGTCTTCCTAATTAACCCATAGCTGAGGGGAGAAGATATGGATTCGTACATTTCTCGCGGTTATTTGCGCGTAAGTGAAAGTAGCAAACTCAGCGAGAATTGGAACTCGATTCTCTAACAGTTACGACCATTATCAATTACACCACCCACACATCCAAGTTTACAGCACTTGGTATTCCTAAGCGCTCATCCATCTAGGTACTGTCCAGGTTCGACGTTGCTTAAATGATGTTTTAAAGTAAATTGGCCGTACGCCTACATTTTTGAATTGAGAATTGTCCTCCTCCAGACAGTCAAAGCAAGACGGGCTCGGTCTACCCTGTAATTTAATCATTGATTAAATGAGAGGGAAGAATGGATTCATGCCTATCTTACGGATATTTTTGCAAAAGTGAACGCATCAGACTATGCCAGTATTTGAAGTCGGTTCGGCGTTTCCATATTCCATGTCGATAACTGTTAAGCCACAATGCCCGGAAAAGTATACGTAACTTAAAAATGACATAAAATTCATTTATTTTTACGAAAGATATTATAACATAAAATGACATCAGCCCATTTTTACTTTATTTCTAGTTGGAATTATACTTGGGGAAGTTTTATCAACAGTCATTAATTTCCAACTATCTACAAGTCACAAATCCGATAATCCATCGTAAGGGCATCACATGTACTGCAGCTATAACAGAAATAGTGTGGCTAGAGCTAGAGAGCCTAACGAAATCCATCCCTCTTTAAGTTAGTTTTAGAGTTTTCCTTATTTTAGACTGGTCGCTAACTCATGGCAAGATATCCCAGTCAGCTACGCTATTTAGCCCAAACCTAACATGCAAAAAGTTTCTTCTCTCGCACTTCTCGCTTGTGGAAATATCTTCCGGCTTCTTGCTTCCCAGTCAATTTGATCCTCATGAATTTTAAATGCAATGTCAAGCGTTATCTTCTGTCTTCTTAATTCCTGTTCTTTTATTGTTCTCTCTCCATAATAGTGCTTTTTTTCTAATATTTTTCATACTCAGTAACCGTTTGCGTTTTAGTGACTTTATTGCCTTGCTTAGGTGAAATGATTGAAAAAAAAAATGATGAGTCATAAGAGAAAGATTCAGACGTTTTGTACGGATATTTGTGAAAAAATAAACGCACCGAAATCAGTTTGAATTCAAACTCTGCTAATTTTCAATGTGCATTATGGGTAATAAGGTCTATTGTATTATTTTAACGGTTATATTATAGCTAGTTTCAAATTATTCTAGAAGCTATTGAGTAGGGATAACTGCGAATCAGAAACACACCGAAATCGGATTGAATTTTAACTCGGCTTACCGGTTACACTTTTTGACACGCTATGAACTATAATTAAAATGGAATACCCAGCAATTAATTATGGTTGATCATCGGTGTGTTCTTGAAAATATGGAGAAGGAAATCATTAGACTTTGGTCAAACAGAAGTGCCATGAATTATATAAAAATGGCAGTGCAAGTTGACAAATGAAGAAGATAAGGATGAAAATTTTGATGACCGCTGAGAGGCGCAGATGCACTGCATACCGGAAATGTCAGAAACTTCTGAGCTGCAACCAGTCACGCCAGCAGAAATTGGCCATCATTTGATTAGCCTGTTAGCAGGCTATATCTCTATCTTTATTGATAACAAGCGTTGAACTCTGCACGTTCTCACGACTTCAACAACATTAGTAAAGGAAACTGGAAAGGTGCCTTAAAATGATCGTTTCAATCTTAAAATCTCTTCGTAAAGTTTCTATTATTGCTATATTACATTATTTACACATATTAATATTTACAGTATTTACATCGTTCGGGTTTTTGTACTCATCTTTAT
Source organism: Acanthosepion pharaonis (assembly GCA_903632075.3). Lineage (NCBI taxonomy): Eukaryota > Metazoa > Mollusca > Cephalopoda > Sepiida > Sepiidae > Acanthosepion > Acanthosepion pharaonis. The sequence continues at coordinate 1,738,213 of CAHIKZ030002335.1, forward strand.
TGGCATATTCACAACGTTTCGGACGTTGTACGCTCCGGCCTTCTTCAGATGATATACGTTGGAATTAAGAACCGAACCCTTTATTTATTCCGATGGTGGGGAGGCGATTGTTCTAATTCCACGTGACATGTATATCTCAGTTTCAGTTAATTCCCTTTAGTAACTCAACTTTCCAAGTTTCTGTTGCCTCTACATTGAACTCACAATAAATTCCTGTAATGTCATAATGTTATCATCCGAGTTTAATTTATAAAACCTCTTCGCTTTCAAGCTAATACATTCCACACTCCCCTGACCACTGTCTTGCGCCTTTCGTCTGACTGAAACATTGAAATGGATAATTTCTGTATTAATTTTTCGAAGTTGTAACAATTAAATTTCTATTTCCGATATGAATTCAGTTTGTATACCGGGGTTGAATAAAACTGCCGAAGTTTTCGTCGGTTGAAATAGATTTTATGGAGGTAATTTTGAATTTTATGGTTTTCTCTCTCTCTCTCTCTCTCTCTCTCTATCTATATATATATATATATATATATATATATATATATAGGTAGTTATTTGTTTTTTATTTTGTCTACTGTACATTATAGTAGGGGTCATTTGGGTACCCTAACCCTAACCTAACCCTAACCCTAACCTGTTTCTATGAGAAAGAAAACCAGCACGACGCAATTACCTCCGCAAGAAATTTGGAAGCGGCATACCGTAGTGCTTGGTATTTGCGCCAGAAGCTCAAATAGGAACATTTCAGAGTGTTTGGGTATCAATCCGAGGACAGCGCAGAGGATTCTGGTGATGGTGATGTTATGCATTCATTCATCTTCTCACAGAGCCTCAGACTCAACACGAAGGCCTACATCCAGTGCCTTGACGAGGCAGTGTTGCCCTGAGTCAAGAGGGTGGGAGCTGAGAAACCCTTTGTCTGCACCATGCCACACAAGCAGGAGAATCCAGTCATGGCTGTCAAACGATTTCTTCAACCACCTTACGCCTTACATCTGGTCACCTAACTCCCCAGACTGCAACACTCTTGATTATTATGTGTGGGGTGCAGTCTTTAGTATTTCAAGATATTTTTGTGTAATTTTGTAAAATATAGATGAAGAGAAAAGCAGATAATTTGATAATGATTGGAAAAAGCTTAATCAGAAAAGAAAGAAACGAAGAAAGAAAGACATACACTGTCAAAGAGTAGAAAAGAAATAAAGAAAGAAAAAAGAAAGAAGGCAAATACAATGAGTAGAAAAAATATGTATTAAGAAAGAAAGAAAGACAGAAAGAAAAAAAAAGAAAAAAAGGCAGATACAATGATAAATATTAGAACAGAAAAATGTATATAGATATGAAGAAAGAAAAAAGAATAGAAAAAAGCAGATACAATGATAAAAAGTAAAAAAGAAATAAAGAAAGAAAGCAGATATAATGAGAAGAAAAAAGGTGTATTAAAGGAAGAAAAAACGAAGGAAAAATGAAAGAAAGAAGTAACGAAGAAAGAAAGAACGAAAGAAAAGAAAGGAGAGCAAATATAATGAGAATGTATAATAAAGATGAATCAGAAAGATGAAAGAAAAAATAATGAGTGAAAGAAAGAAGTCAAAACAGGAACGATAGAATTTTGAAAAGAATGACGGAATTGAAACGTGAAGGAAAGAAAAACTGCGTCAATCACAAATGCTAAGAATGAATACTGAAGTAGAGTGAAGAAAGAAGGAATGAAACAAACAAACAAACGTGAAAGTCGTGAATACACCGACTTTATTTTCATAAAATTCACTTTGAGATTAGATGACAAATTCTTCGTGGGGTTCTCGCGTCTGCCCACCCGCAAATTTCATCTACGAATCAATCTCCATCTTAGACGCAAACACGCACTTGGGCAAACAAACAAACAAAAAAAAAAGCGCATGTTTTTGTTATTGCTTTGAATTTGTTTTCTCCAGTGTCTTTGTTTGCTTTTCTTTTTTCTTTCCTATTTTTGTCTCATATTGCGAACATTGTATCATCTAGAGTTCAATTCTCGTTAGAAGTATTATTCTTTAAAAAAAAAAAATTCAGGGGTTTCTTCTTGCAGTTTAGTTGACATGGAATCACGGGATTTTTCTTCGTTTTTTTCCTCTTCTTCTTCTTCTTCTTCTTCTTCTTCTTCTTCTTCTCTCCCTCTTTCTCCCGCTTATCCTCGTCTTTCTCATAATATATATATATATATATATATATATATATATGTGTGTGTGTGTGTGTGGACATCGAGGTCATCACCAAGGGGCAACAGTCTGTCTCATAGCTAAACGCTATTTTTTCAGGCCATGAAACACACTGCTTTTTTGTCCTCAATTTACATACCTTCTATACATAGTATTGAACACATTAACCAATAGATACAGAATATCTTAAAACAATAATTTTATCAAATATATATATATATATATATATTATTTTCAAATGTAGTCTTTTCAGTTCTGTTTTGATATCAGTTATCATTAAACTGACTTTTGCCATTTTTTCACACTGACCCGTCTAGCTTGTCTTTAAAGTTAAAATATCAATTTTTTTTCATCTTACTTTAGTTCTTTCCTTTTTCTCTCCTAACTTACTTTTAAGTTTCTTTCTTTCTTTCTTTCTTTCGCACTCTCTCTCTTTTGCCATGTTTCTCAAATGGCTCTCCCTCAACAGTTTCTCACGTACTCTCCGTTCCAACGCCTCACCCTTCGGACCTTACCCTCCTTTCTCCTCCCATCCTCTCCTCCCCCGACGTGTCACTATCGATAAAATAGTAAACAGTCTTACATTCTGTATCATAAAACAGTGTAAATAAACTTGGCTGAATCCCAATTGACCTTTAGCTAACATTGTAATAAGCATCAGTTTCGGATAGCTAAACAGAAACGAGTATCCCCAAATTCCTCATCTCGTTACAAAAGGAACGAAGAAAGTTTGTCAATTCTATCAGCTGATTTCGCGCTGAGCCTACCGACTTCAGTCTTCGTGAAAACCAGCGAACAACAACTTGACTTTAACGAATACTTAAAGCTAAATTAACGAACCTATCCGCGGGATATATTTTAATAAATGACGGAAGATACGGTCATATCCAAAAATCTAGATCTATAGTTAAAACGATAAACAAATGCGTATATAAAATGTGTCTTAAACCAAATCAGAGTTCATAGGATTAAATAATATTTACTATCAGTCTATTATATATGCTAGTTTTCTTGAGAATGGGAGCGATTATTACTCTCCACGATATCCTATCCTTTGTACCTCTTTGTCTTTATATTATCCTTCCCAATCCCTGTTCTGTCATCCATTTGCACAAACACACTGTCTCTCTCTGTCCCTCTTTCTTTCAATATGTCCTTGTAAACGTCAAATTCTCTAAACCCCTTTTCCTTATTAGGCGTTCAAGAATTTTGATTTGTCTCTTTCTGATTCTAAAGACTCTTTCTCATCTATCTATATGTCTGACATGTGGTGTTATGATTATTTACATTATTTACTTTATTCGGACTAGTATCCACATCTTCATTGTCATATTCACAACGTTTCGGCTGTTGTATGCTCCGGCCTTCTTCATGTGATTTGACATCCTGAAGAGGCATGGCACATGGAACTAGGACAATCTACCCCGGTGAACGAAATAGAGGGTTCGGTTCGAAATTCCAATCACCCTAAGAAGGCCGGAACGTACAACGGCCAAAACTTTGTGAAAATGGCAGTGAAGATGAGGATAACAGTCCTAATAATGTAAATAAGTCTCTTTCTTGTTTGCATATTCCTTAAAATTACCTGTACGCTAATATGTTCGGTCTCATCATTTTTCCGAACCAAATTTTTTGTAGCCTCAAGTCCCCTCTCTTGCAGGTTATTTAAAGTCAGAAAATATTAGTTTTTTTTTTAATTTTGGGGGGATAATAATAATTTTCTGATAAGCGTCCTACGAATTAACCCATAGCTGGGGATGAGGTGTAATAATACCTTTCCCAGGGCTATTTGTGTATAAATGAATATAACGAATCTATCTGAAACTGGAACTCGGCTCTCCGATTAACAATTCCGAGCCATTATCCATTACACCACCTGCACATCCAAACTTAGAGCACCTGGTATTCCCAACTGGTCACGCATCTAGATACTCACCAGGCTCGAAGATGCCCAACTTCGGTGATCGTAGGAGAACCGCTGTTTCAGCGCTATATGACTGTAAACCTTCTTTCCTACCTAAGGTTATTTACGCATCAGTAAATATAATGAACCTCCGACCTCCAATTTCGACCCACACATACAGCATTTGGTATTCCCAGCTGGTCACACATCTCGGTACTGACCAGACTCGATGTTGCTTAATTTCGGTGATCGTAGGAAAATCGGTTTTTCAACATGAGATTGCCGTAAGTTTTGGAAGGCAAATTTTGCTATTTGAATCCCACTTCGGATCTCGGTGTCATATTTTCCGTCGTCAGTTGTAATGAAGCCCTGATTGGTTCTAGTTTGGAAATGTATCAGCAAAATCAATATTGTAAATGTTACCAAAGTTTTATTTATACATAAAAAAATTCTATCACTTATTTAATCCGCTATAAACTTTATAAAGTTGGAATGCTGAATTTAAAAATGTTCAAAATCAAACCTTTTGTTTTCTTTTCCTATCATTATGTTTCACTCTTGTTTCAAAATGCCTTATAAGCACATATGTAAATTGATTTTTCATATGTAAATCGATTTTTCATATGTAAATCGATTTATATGTAATGCTTCGTTTATAATTCGACCATTGATTTTAGGCGAACTAATAATTTATATATGATGTCTTTCGGATATAGGTCGAACATTGAAAAATATAATTTTTTATTTTTATATTCAATTAAATTCTAATTATCTGTTATGAAACCTTTGGGATCTGATCGAAAATTAACTGCTGAATCGAGACATTCCCCCCACACTTGAGAAGGTCAAATGTAAGAAGTTACGTTGAATTTAATAATAATAATAATAATAATAATAAAATTTTTGGAAGTGACTTGTTACAGACATGTTTCATTTAAATGAAAAAAAATTGCATTCGTATATACACTTTTCCTCTCTACAACCACCACCATTACCGATAGGCACGAGACGCTAGAAAAATAGATTTTTTTTTTAAATTCAAGTTTCAAATTATCAACTATTCAACTCCTTGGCTTTAATTGAAAATTAAACTGTGAATAGAAATATTCCTCCTTCACTATTAACTTGAGAAATTCAAGTTAAGAAGTTAATTTAAATTAAAAAGATATATTATTTAGCATTTAATCTAAATTAAAAATTATATATATATATATATATATATATATATATATATATATATATATATATATATTGTCATTTGTTTACGTTAAGATACGTTTTGGGAGCAGATCGATCGAGAGAAATCTTCGAAAATTGTGTGTTCATAAACAGTAATTCGGACTTTGCTCACCAGACCTTTCTCTGTAGCTGAATGGTACAGCACATCAGATTAAATGACAGATTCAGTATAGGAATATAGGTTCGGTTCCTGTTGGTGAACGCATATTTACTATGAAATTTCTCAAGCATTCAGCCCGGTAAATATAATTAATACTTAATATTTTAATTAAAAATAGAGCATTTACTTAAGTAATTGTAACTATAAAAATAACGTTTTAACAGAAAATATATTAAAATAATTGTAGAACTTAATCATATATATATATATATATATATATATATATATATATATATATTTGTATGAATATGAGCTTGTGACCCTGGGTTTCATATCCATACAACTGAATATGTTAACTTTGTCACTAATATTGAGCACTTTCCAATAAGTACCTCGCATATATATATATATATATATATATATATATATATATATATATATATATAATGTGTGTTTATAGGTATGCATATGTATGTATGCTATTGTCGGATGGTCGGTGGCTAAATCGGCGCCCCCACTTCAATTTCTTGCGAGCGAGGCTGGTTGTTAGCATCTCTGTAGAATAAAATTAAGACCTTTCAAAGGGTCGAAGACCTCTTGACCAGTCAATGGCCAGTTAACTAGAGATGACGAGATTTTAAGAGATGCTGGCAGCCTTAGATTATTTTGGCATTAGCAAAACACAGAACAATAAATGAAATATACAACAATGGTGATAAACAAGAAAACCTAAATAGATATATTTTCATAATACTGCTTAAGAAGCCAGGTGGAAACGAATGTGAACTCCATCAGACAATCAACATCATGAGCCGTATAACAAAACTTAGCCAAATTGTAATGAATAGAGCGCATATCAGAATCAGACCGAAAATTGAACAAGATCAGTAGGGGCTCATTAAAGGCATTGGAACAAGAAATGCGATATTTGTGCTCAGAATGTTAACAGAAAATATAGAAATGCATAAGGATGGGTATCTATGTTTTAAAGATGATATAAAAGTGTTTAAGTACGTCACAGGGAACTGTTGGAAGTGTTAATAACCTTCGCATATTGGGAAAGGATATTAGAATAAGCCAGAACCTATCCTGGTAGCCAAAAGCCTTCATATGGATAGAAAATGAGTTTCAGTAAATATACAAAAATAGAAAGTGGTGTAAGATAAGGATGTGTCTTCTTACCGGACTTATTCAACTTATATAGGGAGGAGATTCCTAGAGAATTAGAAGTCCTACCAGGATTCATTATTGACGTCTACAATCTTTCGATCATAAGATATGCAGACGACACAGTTTTGAGAGGAAACATAGAAAGGAAACTACAGAAGGTAGTAAAAGAAAGTAAGAAGAAAGGACTAATTATCAATTGCAAGAAGATATAATGCATAGTTTTTACCAAAAGGGACATCCCAACATGTAAATTACAAATTGAAGATAAACAAAATTAAGACGGAAAATGCGAAACTGAAATCCGAAGTCGAATTGGAATAGCGAAGATTGCCTTCCAAAACTTAAGCAAAGTATTAAGAAAGAGAAAAGATTCGTCAGAAACAAAGAGTACTGAACTATTATTAAGTAATATAAATCTTCCTGTATTGCATTGAATGCCAAACCATCTGACAGATGAAAAGGAGACATAAATTGCCAGAAATGTCGTTCTACAGTGGTTCGGCCATTTATTTTCGGCGAAGTAGTACTTTCTAACTGATTTGCTTTTTATATAGGTCGACCATTAATTGTAAGCGAAGTAATAATTTATATATCTATAGGTCGACCATTGATTTTCGGAAAATTAATAATTTCTATCTGATTTGCCTCCTGTGTGTGTCGACCTTGATTGTCGGTGAAGTATTCATTTATAGATACGATATGCTTCGTGTATAGGTCGACCATTTATTTTCAACAAACTAATGATTTGTATCTGATTTGATACTTGTTTAGTTTGATCATTGATGTTAGGCGAATTAATCATTTATACCGTGTCCAGTTACCCAGCATTTACGCCCTTCTCTAACAGCGCTGGCTTGGGCATGTATAACTTATGCCAGATGAGAGGATTCCGAATGTCCTTCTGTACGGGGAAATGGCCGCCGGTAGGAAAGCACGTGGGCGACCTCGTCGTCGCATCAAGGACGTCTACAAAAGGGACATGAGGGCGATGGACATGGACATCAAGAGGTGAGAAGAGGTCGCCAACGATCGCTCACGATGGAGATGCGATTTATACCGAAGACTGGAACAAGGAGAGGAGAAATGTTTGCCGCCTGGGAGAAGCGTACACCACGGAAACAAAACAACGAGGTGACGTCGGGGGAGAGCGTCTTCACATGCATTCATTGCAATCAAAACTGTTACTCCCGTATGGAACTGTACAGCCATAACAGATGCTGCATCGCCATCAGTTGCTGAGGCATAACTCTTTGGGCGCAAATCCAAGGTTCCTCGAGACCGACGCATGTCGCACACACCTAATCATACGATATCCATCATGTATAGCTCGACCTTTGTTTTCAGCGAGATGACAAAATAATCATTTATATATCATGCATATGTCGACCCTTGATTTTGGGGTACTGTTATTACAATATGCAACGCGCATAGGTCGACTTGATTTTCGGTGAAGTATTCGTATATGTATGACTCAAGTATAGGTCGATCACTATACTTCAAGTTAAACCTTCAACAAAGTAACAAAACCCCATATTTATATTTCATATAAATCTCAACAGCTGTCTCGTCCTTTTGTGTCAATCAGGGAAATATGCATTCTCTTATTAAATTTGAATCTATCAAAAAGCAATTTCATTGGTCAACCTTGTTCTGTGTTTATTATATCATCTATGATATTACCTATCCTAGCTCTGTTGCTTGGGTATTTGGAAAGAGAGACTGTAGCAGATAGAGTCAGATACTTACTAGAGCGTATTGAGGTCTGGAGAGAGCTTGAGTGCCAACAGAAGTTCGAGGCGAGGGGCTTCCTTCAGAGAAGACACATCCAGCATGAAAGGTGAAAGTTCGATGGGGTGAGCGTTATTAGTTTGGTTTCGGCCATACTGAATTCTAATTCTTCCCCACCCCGACACCTATTGAACCAGATGAGTGGGGTCAGAGGAGAGATGAACTGTTAGGTTCTGGTCTTCCTGATTGTTGTATATTTATCACTGGTCCTAGTAGTCAGTGTTTGACGCAATATAGTCTTATTAACTATATTTCTACTAATTTTCACTTGTACCCTACTTAAATATCGATACGATAGCATGATTCTTTAGTGAATTTCTGTCCATCCGAACGTATTAAAATGATAATTTCTTTCAAAGAAGATTGAGTGTGTAAATGGATTTTTATTGTGAGTAAAAGTTGCACAAGTCGAAATCCATCTTTGATTTTCGACGAATATATGAAGCGAGTATAGGCTGAGTCATCATTATCGGCGAAGTACTCACATATATGATATGCTTCATGTATAGGTCGATCTTGATTTCCAGCGAAGTAATCATTTATACATGATATACCTCGTTTATAGGTCGACCCTTGATTTTCGGTTACGTAATCATGAATATGTCGAATATGAATAAGATAGACCCTTGATTTTGCGCTTACTCATATATACATAATATGCATCTTATAAAGTTTAAACCCTTATTTTTGGTGAACTAATTTATGCCTGATATGCATCGTGTTTAAGTCGATACTTGATTTTCTGTTAAGTACACTTTTATATATGATATGCTTCATGTATTGGTCGATCTTTGATTTTTCAAGAAGCAATCATCTCTGAATATGCCTGGTGTATATATTTATACATGACATACCCACGTGTATAGGTTAGACATTGATTAAAGTACCCTCTGGTCATCATATTTATTATTGCGATATGTTGCCCCTGTGATGTCAGTCATGATGTCGTTCCTGTTGAATTAGTGCTTCACTACCGTCGCCATTGAGAAGGAAATGAGTCGCTATTTATATATAATATATATTTTTACTCCAAAATTCGCTTGAGGGTGAAAGAGGTCTAATGTTTTTAATTTAATTACAAAATTAAATTTAAAGTTTTTAGCTTCCATTTTTGAAATATGGTTATTACTATGTAACGAAAAACCGTATTTTAAATCAGTTAATTTATAATATTAATGCTCTGTCAATTTACATTGAGCACTATTTTGTAAAAAATATCAATAAGAACACCGGATTACATATGTTACTGTCCTTTTTTATATATATATATATATATATATATATATATATATATATATAGATAGATAGATAGATAGATAGATAGATAGATGTACCGGGTGTAGCAGCAACATTTTCCAAATCGTATAATAGAATGAGATAATTGTCTGCTAATTGTTTAATACCTAAAAAAATACTTTTTCTCATGTTTTCAGATAAAATGTTTAGCCATCTTGACATCATTTGTTGTAAGGATCACTGAAAACCCATTTTAGTTATTCAACTAGAAAGAGAACAGGTTAAAATCGTTTTGTGTCAGCCTCACTGGGTCTTCCCAACTGAGCAATGGTGAGAGGAAAGAGATCATTCAGGCCTTCAGTAATGGTATCAACATTCATACTCTGGCTTCCATTTTCAATGCCCATTCAAGAACCTTTAAGAGAATAGGTTTAAAAAAGAGGTAACATTAGAGAGGAAAACTGGATCAGGAGGTCTCAACAACAAGAAGGATCATTATTTCAGATTACAGGTAAATACATTCTTACAGTTCAAAATAGAGTCCAATAGTGTTATAAGAACCTCAGAGAATTCCAGTAAGATATCTTTAATCATTTGTAAGGTAAAACGGTTCAAAGATTAATCTGCCAATTGGACAACTTTGCTGTTACACCCAGTACACAATCACACACACACACACACACACACACACACACACACACACACACACACACACATATATATATATATATATATATATATATATATATATATATATATATATATATATATAGGCAGCAAGTATGCATCTAAACAAGTTTGATTAAAAAGAATCGAAAAGATCTGTCTGTTTAATTTTTCTAATTTTCAAATTAGCCGTTGAGTATTGTGCTTGAAGTTGTGGATAAAATGTCTGAAATTCACATTTTGTATATTTAATCCAGTACGTTCGACTACCGCAGTCATAATTAGGAAGCGGGTAGGGATTTCTGTGTAATCGTTAGAATTCCTTTATCAGCATCCTCGTATTCCTTGCTGCAATTCGAACAGTGACAATATATGTTGATTCTTTTTTAAAATGTATATATATATATATATATATATATATATATATATATATATATATATATATATATATATATATATATATATATATATATATAAACATATGTCCTGAAGATGGTTTATTAGACCGAAAAGTCCGACGTTGACATATTAACATTAAAACAGGATAGTTGTTTTTTTTTTTCCGTATATATTTTCTTCATATATATATATATATATATATATATATATATATATATATATATATATATATATATATATAATTTTAGTAACGCGTTTCATATTTTAAAATTCATTCTTATAATGCATTTCTTTCGAGAAATATTTTTCATTTTATTAATCGTTTAATTTTACCCAACTTTATGTAGTGGACTCGTCTGATGATGCAGAATACTGTTATACAAACACACACAAACACACATACAAAAAATGATAACACATTGAGTTTTAGATATGTGAATATTCATTTATTTAATATATACATAATTTTTTTATATATTATACATACACACACTTTTTTTTTTACCGCGCGCGAACCGATATTTCACGAACTTTTATCGTTGCCATTTAACGAAGGCACACTTCAAATCAGACGATAGGAATTTGGTGCCTGCTTAAAAATATTTTTCCATGGCCATTCTCTTATGATTTTAGCCAACGTAGATATACTGGACATTTCGCCATTTACAGACAAACCCTGAGTTCGATAATGTTGACGGTCTCTACTTTCTGAAAATGCGTCATACTACGTTAACTGCATTTATATATATATATATATATATATATATATATATATATATATATATATATATATATATATATATATATATATATATATATATATATATATATTCACAGTTGGGCACCTCGAGGTGGTGCAATGGTTAGCAAGCTTGTCTCGCTAAAACAATTACGATTGAGTAGTGAGTTTGATCCTCATTGGGTGCCATTGCTTTCGGCCTTGTGCCACATCTGTGCTACGCTTGGAAAATCTCTATATATATTCACAGTGTGGATATAGAAATCTGTGGTGAATGTACAAGGCAATTTGTAAAGTTTCGACTTTGGTAATATTACGCTGATGAATCGACATCATCAGTAAAGAATTTTATTTCGCCAGAACAAGATCGTCGTTAGTGTAATTAGGTGAAATATGATATAAAATGATTTCTCTCAGGCCAATGGTGAGTAAGTGAATGACAAAATGGAAAGATTCTATGTAGCGCGTTCCTTTAAAAAAAAAACTACTTCATCAGACTAAAATAATATTCTTATTAAGGGAATTATATATATATATATATTATGAAATGGACAAAGTCCAACAATTATTTAAGACATTTTTATATTTATACATTCTTTTTTATAGATACAAATATTTAAGTAAATGCTCTGTTTGTAATAAACAGTATTAACAACATTTATCGGCCTGAATATCTGAGAAATTGTCATAGAAAATATGCGTCCTCCGACAGGAATCGAACCTGTATCCTATACGGAACCGCCATATAGCCTGACGTGCTTTTACCGATTTCGCCACAGAGGAGCGTTTCGGTTAGCAAGGTCGATTTCATTGTTTTTAAACTACAATTTTCCATGATTTTCTCTCGTACATTCATAGCTGCTTTAATGTGTATCCAAATGTAAACAAATGACGTAACACATTATGAAATGGACAATGTCCGACAATTATTTTAAGACATGTTTATGTTTATACATAATAATTATCGGACTTTGTCCATTTTACGCGAAATTAAAATACATATATATATATGTGTGTGTGTGTATGTGTGTGTAGTGGAAGATGCGAGAAAATATAAACAAAACGTCGGTTGTAATTATATACAAATAAATTCAGAAGATGTAAAGATGCTATAATATAATTTTAAATTTCTGGTATCAAAACGGTCGAGGCGTCCAGCCCGAACGACTCCATGCAGCTTTCCAAGTGCGTTTGTTTTTCTTTTATATCGCTGTTGTTGTCTTAAAATATCACAAATGGTAATAAGAGTTGTTAAGAATGTTGAAATGTGATATGAAGCTGGACGCAAATTTATCGTTACGGTCTAAAACTATCGCTTCCTGTATCTTCATATATATAATTCCATCAATGAGAACAGTCTAATGAAGGACAAAATATAAATAGCGTTATATATTTGTGTTCAGTTGTGTTATTCAATTACTCACCATTGATGAGAGCAAATGTAATTCTCGGTGAACATATGTAATAAACACGCTTTATATTTAAGATAATTGCATCGGGATATAAAAAAAAAAAAAAGAAAAAACAGAAGTAGATAGGTCTGGCTATTTTACAGGTTTACACTCCTCCCCGGTCTTTTGATCAAGGGGTGGGGGGGTAGTTTATCCCTTGTTTCTTTTTTAGGATTGTTTCCGGTTGTTTCTAATGTCTTTTCCTTCTCTGTTTCTCTCATTAACCCCATGAGTATAAATGACATTATTGCCTTGGTGAATTGATTATATACATTGAGTTAGGTTGTTCGGTTCTTACTCCCCCCGGTCTTTTGAACAGGATTAGAGGTTTATCATTAGTTTCTTGTTTAAGATTGTGTTTTCAGTTCCGTCTAATACATTTTCCTTCTCTTTCACTCCTATTAACCTCATTGCGTCTTAGTGGCATTATTTCCTTCTTGGGGGTGAATTGATTAAAAAAAGAAATTGATATCAATTCAGTTTTTATATCTAGTTCATTTTATTCTTATTTTCTTTTCTTTTGTTCATTTCTTTATTTTTTCTTCTTCATGTGTTACGTCTCCCGCATTGTTTTATTATTAATTTACTTATAACAAGTGGGGAAATAAAATACCTCCATCATAAAATACCTGCTAATCGAATATGATTTCTAGATCATGGCATTTACAATATATTGTCAGTATAAAAATTATCACAAATACTTAAAAAATAGTTAAACATTTAAAGGTCCTTAAAATTTAACATTACACACAGCGAACTTCTATGCTACCAGAACCTTCGGCGTTAAAAGCTTGACGTGGAAAATGACGTTGTAATAGAAAGTGAAAATAATTTACTCAAATAAATATGCATTGAAAGTATCGCATTTTATAATTGACCTTACGATTAACACAAGACTGGACTATTTGAATTTATCACTTATTCTAACAAAATTTGAACTGAAACAATCTGGGAGACAAACTGTGAAGAATAAATAAATAAATAAAAATTAATAAGAATAATAAATACAGTAAAACCTATTTACATTATTCGGACTATTGTCATCTTTGTCGCCATATTTATGACAACGTTTCGGCCGTTATATGCTCTGGGCTTCTTCAGGTGGTTGGAATGTCGAACTGAATCCTTTATTTCGCTCATTGGGGTAGACTGTTCTAGCTCCTCGTGCCATGTCTAATGGATGGTTGCTGAAGACATTAAGTTTATAATACACAGATGTCCTCAACGACACATGGCACAGTGCATAAAGACGTTGGTTAGATCCAGTGACAGGACGCAAAGAATGTGAGTTCAATACCCGGTTAAGGCAGTGGAGAACTTGCAGAGGGGAATTAACAGCAGATAACTGACATCCATTAAACGTGGAAATTAACGAGCGAAATAAAGGGTTCAGTTCGACATTCCAACAACCTGAGGAAGGCCGGAGCGTACAATGGCTGAAACGTTGTAATAAATATGGCGACAAAGATGAGGACAATAGTCCGAATAATGTAAATAATGTACATAATACTTCATCTCAGAAATTTAGACATATGATTGTAAATAAGTTAAAGTCGCAAGTAAAAATTAAGGGTTCATCCGCTGAACGGAAATATTGTTTTGTCTAGCGAATGTCTATTTTGTTCACGCGAAATAAAATTCTTTATCTGATATGTGTAGGAATAAGTCATCTTATTTTTGTTTTTGTAAATTGTGTTCTTCATAAATTTAAATATTATGATTATTCTGAAGATCACTTGAGTCAGGAAACTGTAGTTGCTATTTCTATATCCACACTCCCTATTATTGAGTTCTTCTTCTTCATAAATATAGCAAATTTTATACAATATATATATATATATATATATATATATATATATATATATATATATATATATATATATATATATATATATCGTATCGGATTGCACTGTATACGAAAATGATTTACCGAGATAAATCAATAATTCTGTAGCTCAATAATAAAAGTAATATTTATTTTAATCAAAAAATAATTATTTTTTTAACATAATCTTATTCCTTGGATACGCACATAACTCAGACTATATCAGAAAACATTATATTAAATTTCGTTTTTGGCAGGCTACAGACTTATTGATCCACGCTTGTATACACTCACATATATACACACATACGCGCTCATGCACACCCACACGCAGTTAAATATTTTTAAATATTTTCTCACGCACATTTTTAATAGTATTGACTCTTAAAGTGCTACAATATCACAAATCCTTTTTTTTTTTTTTTCTTTTTTAGTCTTTGATACTTTCAATTTAGCTCTTTTCATCTTTTTACCTGTTAAATATTTTCTTCTTTTTATTTTCATGACTTCTTCTCACAGATCTCAATCCAGGCCTGCGTTCTCCAAATATACAAACAGTATTTTGTCTACCTCCCTTACATTGCTTTCATCTTTTAACCCATTTACTATCATTTTTAAATCAATATAAATAATAGTTTTAAAAAAAAGACGAAAAGAAAAAGAAAAGCCTTAGGATACACGATTCCTTCTCTTCATTTGTCTTTCATTAATCTAATATGCACACCATTTTCTAACAATCTTAATTTAGCTAACTAAATAAAAGTATTAGGATACACGATTGTTTTCTCCCTAAATCTTTCATTACTATGCAGCCCATTTTATATCGCTATTTGATCAGCTATTTATCAAACGATAGAATACGATTGCATTTGTTCCCTTTTCTTTCATTAGCTTGATATTACAACACATTCCTATCACACTTAAATCATAAAACTAAAATAAAACCAGCGAATGCACGATTCCTTTTATACAGTTCTCTTTTTCGGTAGATGCTATTTTGTTAATTCTTTATACCGTTTGGTCTTTTGAAAGTTCATAACATTTATTTTCTTATAAAGTACCTTCTGTTATAAATTTTCAGTATTTCATTCTACTTCGTCCATTTTTTTCAGTCTTTAAATACAGTTTTAAGAGTCAATAAAATAGATTTTTCATCAGGAAATCTGCTTCCGTCACCTGCACCCACATTCGACCACTTTCATCCCTTCGAAATTGTATTTGAAGGTGTAGCCTTTTGTCTTTGAATCAAGGTAAAGCAAAGAGATTGAATCGAGCTTTGTCGGAACACAGCAAGGCCGAGTCACTTTCTTGTTGTGCACGTGAAGATTGGCCCGTATAATGGCGTGCTTCGTCGGCCGCAGATGGTCGCCAAGAGGAAAGTAACATTTTCCACTGCACTCAAACGCCTGCAAAAGACAAAAATAATTTTTTTTTTTTTTTAATTATCAAAAGGAAATATTAAAATATTATCAGCGGACATTATACAAAATTATTCTACTGTTCTTCTCTGTAACTTTGAAAGGGCTTAAGTCATCATATGTCCTACTTAAAAAAAAAACCTTGCCAGCTCTTGGCCCTCACGTAGATGTCACGTATGACATATAACCCGTTCAGAAATTTCTGTCTGAATTTCTAAGATGTGAAGTTATCAATGTCAGTCCTCTTTCTTTTGTCTTCTTGAAGCTTGTTCCTTTTTTGTCCTTTCCTCAAATCCTCCTCATTCTATGTCTTCTCATTCTCTTCTATATTCGGTCCTTGTAGCCCTCACCCTGCGTTCTAGTGTCATTATCCCCTTGCTTTGGTGAAACTATTAAGAAAAAAATTAAACTCTTTTCATGTGGACTATTGTTCTCATCTTAGTTGTTATCACATAAGTTTCAGTCGATGTGCTCTCCGGCCTTCATTGGGTGTAAGTCGATCAAATAGCCTACAAGGTATTTTTAACTGGACTTATTTAATGTACGTGGGTTGATTGTTCGCGTTTAACTGCTCATGTCTCGGGATATCTCGTCTAGTTGTTATTTTAGTACCGCTCAGCTATTACTCACCTCGTTTCCCCTGAGTCTGAGTACACCATCCAACCCAGGGATTGAACTCAATTATTATGTCGTCTAATACACAAACCAACACTTTAATTCACCAGGTTATTATCCTTCATAAATGTCTAATGTCCAGTATTGTACAACGGCTTTTCAGACAATGATTAAAAATGGCTTCGAGTAAATGAACCCTGTAGGTTTGGGGGTGGACCGTAACTCTTCGAATATCGTGACCAGGTGCTACAGAATCACAAACAATGAACTTTACTAGAAAACAAAAGCCACATCACTTGATGACTTTCGACATCGGTAACAACTCCAATAAAAAATAATGACATAATCAGGACGATGACTTTCCACATGACTTCAAATAAAAGGTTAGAGATGAATGTCCCATTAATGCTGAAATTAGCGATAACAGTTTGTGGACTTTAGAAATCTATTTACTTAAGAATATTTTAATAGAAATATTGATTAATTACGGTTTGTTCAATGAATGCGGACAGTTTCCTGCATGGATACAGTCGATCTGACCATTAACAATAACATTTTCGCTTTTTGAAATGATCAATCTGTTGTCTATAAAAATAACATAGACAATATTCTAGTAAAAAAGATATTTTGTTAACTTAAGTCTCAGTTTTTCAATCATATTTTATGCAATATATTTATTTTGAGTTAGGCCTTTTTTCCAACTTAAAAAAAATCCACTTACTGCCTTTTAGCATCAAACCGACGAATCACAAACCACATGAATAATTCAAACTTCTTGAATATTTTGGATATTGTTTATTTATGAGACGATACACTGATCTATCGATATTTCTATAGAAAGTGTTTAGTTGAACTATATTCCTTAATTCCACCAGTCCTAACCATCGCAGCTAAGACCCGTCATGCTACGCACATTGTAGCGAATCACAATCATTTCCTTCGTATTCCTTTGGTGGGATGGAAGTTCCACTCGAGCAACTTCATCATACGAATCGCTAAGGAATGAAATCGACTCCCAAGAGAATGCTTCTCCGATCACTACTATCTTAACCTGTTCAAGTCAGAGAGAGTTAACCATTATCTTCTCCACATGATCCCCATAAAACTGAGCACCTTATTCTGTAACCCTCTACCTCAAGAGGTACTCGGAACTTGTACAGGGTGAACGTCATTGTAAGAAACATAGCTTGTATATTCGGTACAGACTTCACACACAAAGACAATATGCAGGCGTTTAAACGCGTTTACTGTTAATTGTATTTTTTTTATAGTTTCTAAAGTACTAATTAAATGAATCTACAAAAGCCGACACAGTCAATCTGTCTTTTTAGATAAATTTGGAAGAAGTTGGTTACTTGATCTGCTTACTAACCACTCATGTCCCTTCAGGTCATAGGCGATTATGGCTCTCCATAATTTTCTCTCCTTTGCATTTCTAAATAAATTCTATCATTTCTACGTCGTTCATTTTCTCAAGCTCGTCAAGTATGTTATGCGTTGTTTGCCTTTGTCCTCTTTGCCCTCAAACTGCCCTTTGAGTAAAAGATTTTCCAAGCTCTCCTTCCTCTTTATGGACCCCAGAAATTTCAACTGTATCTTCCTGATGTTAAATATAAGTGTCGTTTTTATATGCATCTTCTCTAAAACTTCGTCGTTGCTCACATGTTCAGTCTATAGTATCCTCAGCATCGTTCTGTTGAGCCAATTTCTGTTATCTCAAGTCTCTTCTTCATCTTTAAGGAGCATCCAACATTCACTACCATATGAGAGAACCGATATCACATAACAAACAGTTCGGTACGCTTCTCTTTCTTTCTAACGATGTTTTTTCTATCTCTTAATACTCTGCTTAGCTTTTGGAAGGCAGTTTTGTCTATCCCAATAAGTCTTCGGATTTCAGTGTCGCATTTTCCGTCCTCTTCTTGCTGAAAATAATTATTGCTTGTTAAATATTGTCAGATGTTTATTCCACTGAATGTCGGTTCATTTACTGTTGCTATGCCTTACATACACATGCTTATATTAGGTATATATAGACTTTATTTTGTTTTTGTCAATTTGCATATGTACACAGAATATCTTAAGGAAGCTAATATTTGGATTTCTTATATCAATTTTGAGTTTAAATAAATTCTTTTTAATGATGTAACAAACGTTTTATCTTCAATTCGTATTTCACAACGGAAATCAATGTCTAATAGTATTTATGAAAATGCATTAAGTCATAACTTGTAGATATTTATTAGAAAAGATAAATGGTGGTGAATAATCTTCTAGCAGATATTCCCGCGTCCTACACCGAATTTCCCTTTAAACTGTCCATTCAGTTTTCGTAAAATTTCGACTAATGGGAGTTCCAAATACATTTACATTTTACCTAAAGTATATATAAAAACAAATGTAAACTAAATGTAATCTGCTGGCAGAGCGGCCATGTTTACAGTATAAGAGCAACAAGAAAACTGGCGCAGTCAAGCTCAAACGTCGATCACGTGATCGCAATAGTATCAAGTATAAGCACCCATGAGCAGAAGGCAGTGAGATAAACCTAAACACAGTGCGGATAAATCTTTATTCAAGCAACTTCTTCGGGCGAACCAGTACTCTGTAGAACCGACTCCCAAGACGATGTTTTCCTGAGGACTACAATGTTAATTTGTTCATGTCTCGAGTTAACCGTTACCTTTACAACCTATCCGCATCAACTGTGCTTGTTGCTCTTTAACCCTTTACCTGGAGTGGCCTATAAACATATATTGTCAGCGTCTACATATCACATCTATCACATTATTTCTTGCCACATTTCTTTTTTTTTAATTCTACTTAAAAATAACCTGGATCATTACACCAAAATTCGTATAATGTTCATTAGAGATACAAGTTCAGAAGACTTCTATTTGAATATGAGTAACCCAATAAGAAGGATTCAGGATTAGGTTATTTTAGGCCGGCTACTATTTCTTTGTGGTACGACTCTTGGATAAAGTGCCTTAAAATGTGTAGCTGAGAAGCAACACAAGAATGTTATCTTGTTAAATACCACACACGGGATTCGCTTTCCTCTCGGCCTCTGATTAGGGAGACATATCACGCTCCGTTGCATTTCTGATATGTGAGACTGGTATGTATCGTTCGACTAGATCTAACTCAAAGCGTGGCCGACTTAAGCTTCTTACCATTTTTTATTTGCATCTGCGATATCTGATGGCATGTTCAAAGTCTCCTTACCATAACTGTCACTGCTCTCCCTGTCGTCCACTTAAAAAAACCCGTTGGGTAGGTTATTCGCTGTTCCCGTCTTCCACCTTTTCCTTAAAAATTATTCGTTACTTACACCTTCCGTCCATATAATTCTCAGTATTCTTCTGTAGAACCACATCTCTCTTGGCTCGAGATTTCTCTTCGTCTTAAAGGAAATTGTCCAGCATTTACAGCAGTAGCGGGTGATTGTTATTACATAGCATTTCGTCAGTCTTTGTTTCCAAAGAAACTTTACTGTTTGTTAAGGGGAATCTGCAGCGTGATCGGTCCTAACCTGGCATCTCTACTTCAGTCTCTTTCTTTTGACCTGGATTCTCTTCGCCTTTTCTTTAAATATTCTGCTTGTTGCAATGAGCGTTCCTCATTGGTGCCTTGACTTCAATTTGGTCGCAGTACTAGATTGGTAGATGGTTCTTAAAAGGTCACTTTTGAAATTGTTAGCTGTAGACATGAGTTTTATGTTAATAGTTTCTTCTCTCACACTCCTTGCTTGTAGAATTCTCTTCTGAATTCTTGCTTTCCTGACTGAATACTGTGTCAATCGTCAGCTTCTGTCACATGAAAACCTCACTTTTATTGTGCTTTCTTATTCTTTCACTCTCAGTAACCGCTTGCATCCTCTTGGCATCTATCCAATGGCGTAGATAGAGAGGGCAGTCTGCCCAAAGCGGAACTTTTATGGGGACCGCAATTTTGTGTCTGCTGTTGGTTGGCTAGAATCTTTTATAGGCTGTATTCAAATAAAAGTGGTTTTAATGTCCAGACAATACTCACAATCGAAGGATCTTTTCGCTTTTGAGTCACTTAAACTATGGCATATATTGGCCTGTCTACAGAGCAACTATTGACAGATGAAATAGTTTTTGACGATGTCATTAAAGGATTTGCTAACAAAAATGCAAGAAAATTTGCTTTGTAGGAACTTGTAATTTTATTTCAGAAATGAAAATGGTCTTACTATTTTACACTTTTTTCCCTATATATCATTTTTGCTTTTTTTTACTAATTAAAGTTTAAGTATGTTTGGTGTGTATTTAAAACATACAATATTTGAGTATGTGAAAATAATATTATAATAGTATGCAAACTAGTTTTATAACGTTAAGAATGAGACAATGTGTATTTTGTATTTATGTGTGGGGACCGGAAGGTCGGCAATCTCAAGGGCTACCCCGGGCGGTACACACGACCTATAACATTGCTTTTATGGATTAGCATGGTGTATAATGATTGAAAATAATGATGGAGAATTTGCGGATAATTTTTGGCTGAAGCAGCTTCTTCCAGCGAATCATTGCTCTGTGGAACCGACACTCGGGATATTTTCCCGATCACTACAGTGTTAACCTGTTTATGTCTGGGGTTAACCGTTATCTTCTCCACATATCCGCATAAAATGTGCTTCTTATTCTTTAGTCCTCCTATACCTTGAGTGGTCTATAACCTTACATTAAAAGCACTTATATATTACATTTCTTTCACTTTCAGTAACCCCTTGCGTTTTAGTGGCTTTTATTGCATTTCATTGGGTGAAATGATTAAAGAAATATATTGTTTATTATCTCGAAGACATTTCAGTATTCCATTGTCACTTAAGATTTCGGTGTCAAATTGACAGTCAGCGGGTTTAAAAATCTTCTAAGCGTATTTAAACTTTTGTATTTACCTCACTTAAATCCATGATATTGCAAATATGATAAATGCGCGGGAGGTGTCCCAGTGGGGAAATGTCGAAAGAAATAGCCAGTTTTCGTTGTAGACCCTATCTACACATGGGATTTTCACTTTAAACTTAATGTCGTGTCATATTCCATACGAGTGGGCGTACTGATAACAGTTCTCCCATTGCACTGAAAATTAAAAGGTCAGGGTCAATCCCTGTCGCCGAAGACGTCCCGAAATCTAGACGCCAAGGAAATCTATCTATCTATCTATCTATCTATCTATCTATCTATCTATCTATCTATCTATCTATTTCAGTCAGGTTCATATCTCTCAAGGATCATTAACCAAAGTCTGCATAGATTTCAAATGTGAATTTTAAATTTATGGCAGATAATTTGGCGACGTAATAGATGTCTTTAGCCTCTTCGGTGTCGATGTTATCCAAGTC
Source organism: Acanthosepion pharaonis (assembly GCA_903632075.3). Classification (NCBI taxonomy): domain Eukaryota; kingdom Metazoa; phylum Mollusca; class Cephalopoda; order Sepiida; family Sepiidae; genus Acanthosepion; species Acanthosepion pharaonis. The sequence continues at coordinate 1,760,340 of CAHIKZ030002335.1, forward strand.
ATTTTGTCCATTTTCCACGTAAATCATGTCATCTTCCCTGCTATCCAGCGAGTTCTGATACCGCTTTCTTTAATGATTTTGCCACTATATCAACGAGGTAATGTTCACTTCTGCTTTTAAGATGCTTTAATCTGATCTGCTATTTTAACCTTAAGTCTCTAGTCACTTATACTTGTAGGATTCTTAATTAAAACATTGTCATGTACTACATTACGTTCGACCTGAAGTACGGGTAAATAACAAAATTCATTTCTTTTTTATGCGGACCTATTAGTAAGCTCAGATCTGAGCACCAGCGTGATCGATCACTATAAGCTATAGCTACGCCATTGCAGTAAGATGCTGTGAGACAAAGATGATGCTTATGGCATCGTTATGAATAAGTAACAACGGAGCCGAGTAACTTAAAATGGGGGACCGTTTGCCAGATTTTATTTGAGGGAGCGTACTTCTGCTATGAGGACGTTGACAATAATGGATCTCTACAATTTTCCATCCATTGTACCTCAATAATTTGTCTTTTTGTTAGCTCTCCTAAACTCTGTTCTGCCAACCATTTAATGAAGTTCCTTAGGTCGATTAGGCATTGTTTTCCTCTATCTTTCTTGCCTTGAATCCGTCCTCTGAATATCAAATTTTCCAAGCCCTCTTTTCTCATTGTGTACCCCCTATAAAAATTCTACTGCCTCTTTCTGATATTAAGTATCAATTCGAGTTCGGTCTATGGTATTCTCAGCATCCTTCTGTAGAACCACGAATACGTAACATAAAAAATCACACTTATTTAACGTCTCATTTTTATCGCATAGCTAAGGATGTGCAGATGGTGTAATGGATATTATATGGATTAAAGAATATTGCACGGATATAACGGAATGAGAATTCGAAGGGCCGAGTTCGAATTCTAGTTGTGTTCGCCACATTCATTTTTTTCTTTTTTGATTTTTAATATTTTCACTTTAATAACACGGGGAGATGAAAAGAGTTTCTGGGAGTGGAAGAGAATGAGAAGGTTTTAGCGAGGAGAAAGGAAAATAAAATAACAGGGTTCAGGAAAGCAGAGATGGCGATTGATGTTGCATTTACATTTTGGAAGATTGTATGTGTCTGGGAAGCAAGAAACCAGAAATGACTTCTAGAGGTGAGAATTATTAGAAAAGAAACAATCAGAATAGATCTTCTGGAAAGAGGGGGTGAAATTTATAAATAGGAACCTCAGATTCTCTGGGAAAGTAAGATTAAATTTATAAACGAGAATTTATGATTGATTGAGAAAAAATAAGTGAAATTTATAAACAGGAACATCAGATTCATTTTGAATGTGAGATTAAATGTCTGAACGTAAATTTCAGATTCGTCTGGAATTTCGTTTACTTTGATAAAATTTCATTCCGTGTACATAATATCTTTGCTCCTTCTCTTTCTTTTTAAAAACAGTTACAGAATTCACTGATTACAAAGATAAGTGGTTCTAGGAAGAAAGTAGTTTGCCAATCCCATTCGGTTTATAGCAAAGGAAGCATTTGAAATCGTGCTGAAGGGCGGTTAAAAAAATTAATTAAAAATAAAGGGGAAAAAAAGCAATAAAAAACTACAAATATTTCAGGACGACGTCAAAACAGTTAAAGTCCATAATGAACAGAGAAAATAAAAGCCGAAAACACACACAGAAAAGAAGTTCTTAAAGAGGGAAATCGCAGAACAAGTGGTTAGATTTAAAAATCTTCGTATTATGCAAGCAGGAAATGATTATTTTGATTTCTTTTCAGATTTCCGAAAATAGATGATTGGCTATTCCCACCCCCTACTAAACGTCTCACCATCAGTCCATTGAAACCGCCCTAGCAATAAATAAATAAATAAATAAATAAACAAACAAATAAATGAACAAAAACTTGACTACATCCTAAGGTTCAACATCACAGCCAACAGCTGACCAGTTTTAGATATTGCACTCCCGAACCCAAGTTTTCGCCGCCACCCCCTACTGAAATTTAAAGTGTTAACTTCCTGCAATCTCGAACGTAGGAATTAGCTTGTTTACGCTGCACTCGCCCGGTTAGTTAGCCTCATGTTCTAATCATTGTATTGGGCACCAAAATATGAGAGGTTCGAGGTACGGTTTTTAGAAGAAATTGAGTGAGGCTTGATAGCTATTTACTCTCGCGTCAGGAAAAACTTTTAAGCCATGCCCCCCTATCTACCCACTGTTTTTTTCAGACACCTCGTTTATTTTATCTTCCACCTTTTTTTCAAAGCTGTCTCTTTATTCCAAATTGTCAGTTTATTCCAACCACTGTCGCCGCAACCCTGTTTCGAGAAAAATCATGGCTACGAATAACGTTAATTTACATCTCCCTCGTCATAGAACTTGTCAATCAAAAATTTCCTATTTTAATTGTTTCACACCCAGACAAGACAATAATGTCACGGGAGGTTACAGTGAATCAACGAGAATGAGAAGACTTTAGTTGGGATGATTGAAGAAAAAATCAAAAATAAATGAAGATGGCGATTGACGTTGCATATCAGGGAAGCAAGAAATTGGAAGGCAGTTCCCTAGACAAGAAGTAAACTGTCAGAACAGAAGTGGCGGTTATATCTAGCTAGTTCAACAGTAAAATAGTGAGACCTAATCGCCAACAGAGAAGCACGCTTAAATTCACGTATTCGGTGTACCAGGGGAAAAAAGCTCATCAGTGTAGTTGTCATGCCATGAAAATATTTGTAGAAAAGCAAAAGGAAGCCATGTCATATCGGTGAGAAAATAACTTTAAATCGAGATGCCAGGTCAGGATCGATTAAATTGCAGATCCTTCTTTTGATTATGTCAAGAATTTCGAGATGTACAGCAGGAGCACCAGACCTGATATGAAAACAGTATTCAATGCACGGATGAATTGTAGATTTGTAAATATGTCGATTCTAACGAGAAAAAACTTTATGACATGATACACTGAAACAATTTTCTTGCTGTAGACGTAGCAATTAATTGGAAATGGTCGCTCCACTTCATGTCAGTGGAAAACGTGAATCCAAATAGGCACAGAGTGTTTCTCACTTGGAGGTTAGCAGCAGCCATTCTTATGTCGGACAGAAAACATTCCCTGTAGTGACTAAATGAAAGCAGTTACGTGTTGAAGGTGTTAAAACTTAACAGCCAAAAATTGGAGGTTGTTTTCAAGTTCAGTTGCCAGATTTATTTTGTCGTGTCTTTCGGATTTGATACTAAGACAGCAGTAAATAGTAATGTCACCTGCATACCTAGTTGGGAACTGATGACGTCAAGGAGATCATTAATGAACATCAAAAACAACGTAGGCCATGAATAGAGCATTGTGGAACCCTCGTTAGTATGAAAAGATCTGAAATCATGATTGTTCAATGCGACATTCATTACACGATTTTAGGAACTATTGGTTTACATATTGGTTATTCGTCTCATGACACCGTTGTTCTTGAGCTTGCCTAGAAGGCCAGAATACCAAACTCTGAGGAACGCTTTCGAAATATCTGGAGTCAGAGGCCTAGCTTAACAGTTCTGATCGAATTTTGATAGTCAATTTCAGTGATGGCCGTTAACACGTAGGCGGTAGACCTGGCGAGACGAAAGCCATATTGTTTGTCCGAAATGAGGTCGTGTGAAGTAAGATGCTTAACCAATCTCTTACCAGATTTCTTCGGAATTTTAGATTTTCGATATAATCTTACGGGTGTCACGACTTTACACGTCAATAGATTTTACATTATTATTTTTTCAAGTATTGATTGTTTAAACGTCGATTTTAGTGCCGGTCGATTTTTTCTTTCTTTTTTAGCAATTTTTCTAATTCGAGGAAAATTTGATTGATGAGGGGTTGTTTTTTATGTTTAATGCTTCTCGAATTTGTAGTCGTTTTTGTAAAGTTTATGTGGTACAGTATGACATCATAACAACCGTCGTCTCAAGAATCAATACTCTTAAACCCTCAAATTTCAATGTTATACAAATTTTAATCAATTCTTTGCAAAAATCTTTAATCTACTGTATGAATTATAATTCGATAAGAATTGCACTTTGCTTTTAATTCCATTTTAAGAAAACAGCATCTGAAAATTGCCGGGCCTGCTAACGAGCCGTGACCTGTTGTAAAGATACAAATCAAGTCTTACTCTGAAGGTGCTCAGGAGAATAATCCGTTTATCTTTTGCTGGGTCGCATTTGCAACATGAGGACGGATATTGTCGTGGATTAAAACACTTCTTCTTCTTTTACGCGCCGTGTCCTTTCATTAGCTTTTGTAGCTCTAAACATCATATGTCCTTTACTCTCTAACTCAGTCCCTGTTCTGCCATGCTTTGAGTATCAAATACTCCAAGCCCGTTTGTCCCCATGACGTATCCATGTCATATCAACTATCTTTGCATTTCTAACTACACGTCTCCTTTTCGTTCCCATTTTCCGTAAAAAAACCTTCTCATTTCTCATATTCTCTGTCTGTGTCATTCTCAGCATCCTTCTACAGAACTTCATATCTGTTACAACATATCAGTGAAGTCGAATTCCATTAAACCAGGGGTCGTCAAACTTTTTCGAACAGAGACCCCTTTTGTTTCTCTTCCTTCCCCAGCGACCTCATTTCAAATATTTTTGAGACTTAAAACACTGATGTTGACAATTAAAATGTTAACTAAAACGTATGAAAGGTTAAGAAAATTTGAATCAGGTTCAAAATTCATATCGTCCCCCACCCAGCCAGAGTTATCAGTCTTAGGTTCAGAATTGTTCCAGAAAATATATTTAAGAAAATATATTAAATAACCCCAATGAATAAGGCAAATAATATATTAAGTACACCAAGTTGCTGTTGCTGTTGAAGAGAAATGCATAACTGCAACTAATATCCAACTGCATAACTGTACTGATTAATTAAATTAAATAAAAGAATATTGCATCATACTTGGTGCAATAATACCAATCAGGCCAAATGAACTTTATAATCATAAACTCTATTTTACAGATAGAGGTTGAAAAAGATAATTGTTATATGAAAATCAACTTGGAACAAATAAAAAAGGAGCAAGCAATGTTTAATGTAGCATTAAATAAGTCTCATGAAAATAAGTGAAAATATAAATCTTCTCAATTCTTTTGTTAAGCAGAATGTCGTGCTTTACTCTCTAAAATAGAATATGGGGAAAGAAAGCTAAAATCTTGCCTGCGAATGTTTTTAATTTCATTTCAATACCGTTCATTTTCGTAGGCGATCATAATTCCCCACAAATCACTTTTCTTTATTATTTGGTAATTGCTCTAAAGTCTTGGAGAAAACTTGTCTCCTCCACGGTTGTTAATTCAGTTATCTTAATCGTAAACTGGTGGAAAACCAAGGCTGATAAAAGTAGTCTACCCTACTATCTAATTCACATCTAAGATAAGTAATGCTACTAATACTACTACTATAACAGCTACTACAGTACTATAGCTTGTATTATGACTATTTTAATATTATCTTCCTTCAGGACGTAGACGTTTATGACTCTCCACATCACATCTTTAATATCTCTGAACTGCCTTCATCCGTCACCTTCTTCGCAGTTATTAATTCGAAATTTTCCTTCAGTTAGACTGGCGGCAAACCAAGGCTGAGAAACCTAGTCTACACTACTATCTAATCTACAGCTGGGAGAAGTAATGCTACTTCTATAACAGCTACGACAGTACTATAGCTAGTATAATTATTATTTTAATATTATCTTCCTTCAGGACGTAGACGATTATGACTCTCCACATCAGCCTTCTTTTAGATCACTGAATTTCCTTGATCCGTCGCCTTTTTCACAGTTGTTAATTCAAATTTTCTTTCTCTTAGACTGGCGGCCAACCAAGACTTGTGAGCCTAGTCTATCCTGCGATATAACAAATAACTGGGAGAAGAACAAATACTATTATTACTAGTACTGCGATAGCTGCTATTATAATACTACTGCTATCATAGTAATAATAGTACTATTTTTAATGTTATGTAGGCGATCATGACTCTCTACAGCTTCTTTTTATTTCTTATCTGGGAATCGCAATGAATTTTTGAAAAGATTTTCGTTCCCTGTCACGTTTATTAATTCGGAATTGTCTTTCCCCTAGACTGGCTTCCATCGAGGGCTACAAAAGGTCCGTCTACCCTGTTATTTGATTAATTCGGTGAAATCATAGATTCATGTTTTGTTTAACGGCATTAACGCGAAATTAAATGCAATCGACCTGGCTCATTGTGCCAACAACTTTTACGCACTTTACCTTATATACATTCTTCGGACTCATATTTATTATCATATTCACGACGTTTCGGCCATTGTACGCCCCGTCCTTCTTCAGGTGATATGCGTTGGAAATGCAAACCGAACTTTATTTAGTCCACTGTGATAGATTGTTCTAGTTCCACGTGACTCAGTTTCAGTTATTTCCCTTTTAGTATCTCGACTCTCCAAGTTTTTGTTCAACTCTGCTGTGACCAGGTATTGAACTCACAAGTCCGCCAACGAATGTCACCTGAAGAATACCAGAGCGTACAAACGTCGTGAATATGACAATAAAGCTAAGGACAAAAGTCCGAACAATGTAAATCGTGTAAATAAGTACAATACCTCATCTCAGAAATATAGACAGATTCTGAAGAAGCCAGAAGCGTACAACGGTCGAAACTTCGTGAATATGGCAATAAAAGTGAGGACAACAGTCCGAACAATGTAAATAGTTACAATACCTCATCTCAGAGATATAGACATTTTTTAAGCTAGCTACAGCTACCTACGAATAATGGGTTTAAATGTTGTCGGCTCAAATATCCATACATGTTTAGTGCTTCATTTTCTGCTGAGAGTGAGGATTTTTTTTGTGCTTCTACATATATTATCATTGAAATTAATACGTATTTTGATATGTACACATGTCAGATAAACAGCTTAGTATTTAATACTTACTTGATATCTTTGCGGTGCCACAATCCAGCCGTGGCCCTCAATATCTCTAAAGTCCACCTCGAGTTTGGTCCGTCGACAGATATTCCGTTTGCTTGATGTTTTACTTCTTTTCACACGTACTTTCTGTTTCGATCGGCTCAGGTATTCCTTTCCAGTGCGCATGCTCTGCGTCACTTTAGCATATGACGTCATTTCGTCTATAGACCCGTACGAATCCTCCTTTGAAGAATCCTCTTCCTCATCATCTTCTTCTTCGTCATCATCGGATTCGTCGCCATCAGTCGATACCGAAGATCGAGCCGACGGAAGAGAGTCAGTAGCTGTGAAATTGTCAACATCTTCAATGTCACTCAGAGTCATGTCGTGCCGCAGGAGTTCGTCTCGCTCCTGCTGGTGCACTAGTCGTTTGTTAATCTGTTTCGAGAAAACAACTAGCAACGGTTCCTTCTTGCTCCGCGGCTCGGTGCTAATATCAACATCGTTACCCAACACGCTGTTGAATATACTCTCAATAGTCACTTCAAGCATTTGGACAGCACCACTTTCGATTTCGGCAACCCAGCGACGGACGGCCGGGGTCACGTCGAACGATTCCCAGCCGCTATTACGCCCGTAAATGTGTTTCTGCGAGACGAGCTTCAGGTGTCGCGTGCCGTCATCCTGAATAATGACTTCGTACAGCGACACCTTTCGGTCGTCCCCAATGTACGTATTTCTGTCTCGCTCAACCAATTTGTACAAACGAAGCTGGGCCAGGTTGATCAGTTCTCCACCGGGGAAGCTGCTGATGTTGAAAACCAGGGTGTGGTTGCGAGTTTTTGCTCCAAGTAATTCATTCCCTTTGGAGATATTAAAAAGTATATCTGTGACAATGAGATTAAAAAAACATGTATGAGAAAATGTTATAAAATATGGATTAATAAGTAGATAATATACTCGCAATCAACATATAAAAGACATTTTTAATGGTGGGGTCTTATCCAAAGTGAGAATATTTCCATTATAGGCATTAGTACATCCGTAATATAGCAACACCTTAATAGAATAGACGAAACAGAATAGCTGAAAGAAAGAAATTTCAAACTTGCATTTTTCTCAGAGATTTTTTAAAACCTTATGTGATACAAGAAATTATATACACATATATAAATAATTGACACTAATTTGACCCACATAGAGAAACTGTAACATATGAAAAAACAATGTATAGGCGACCCTACACGCAAATCGCTAGTGGCCCACTGGCGGGCCACCTATGGCAACGCCAGCTGTCTTCTGGTGGCAGTCAGCGGTAGTCCACCGACGGGCCTCTAGCGGTCTGCTAGTGGTAACATTGCCGAGACAAACACACCGGTCGTCCGACAGCAGGCCACGAGCGGTAAACGCAAGTTGCATGGCACCCAGTGGCAGATTGTTGGCTTACGTGTAGGGGGAGAAGCGAGAGGGTTTTACTTTAATATTTCCCAAAGGGAATACAGCCAGGCCGGTGGTATTTTCCATGTTTCTAGTGAGAACATGTGGATCTCTGTTCGTCCTACTGCTGTGGGCGTGTGAGGTCTATTTAAACTGTAGCAACTGGGGATCGTCACTCTACGAACTGACGTCACTCGGTGACCGTCAATTGACATTCGTGAATTTCTCATCCCAAAAGTGATAAGCACTCTTTCCATCCCTACAGTTTTATTCAGTATGATGAAGAAAGCAGTTAAGATACGTGATTATTTATTATTTAACTTATTCAGTAGAATTTTCTAAATATTATTAAATGCACCATGGGTACGTTGCCGAATTGTTTTAACCGTGAGAACCCGTTTCGAATCTCACTATGGTTGATTTGTCTAGTAGAGGACTTCTTAATTCCAGCGTTTGGAAAGCGCCTGGAAACCATACAACGGGTTGAAATAAGCATTATGAGTGACATTGGGTACACGGTACCCTTGGGAGCCGTAGGTGGCTGTGCTAGCACAAAGTCACAAGTCATCGTAACCCTGGGTTTGAGCGCGCTGGCTTTGTTTAGAGTGTTGATCACGCTAGGTAACGCGCTCTCTTCCAGAATCTAAAGTCTGCTCAGCAGAGTTGCAGTATAAACCACAGATGGGCTCTGTGGGTGTTGAAAAGACACAAATGTGCCTGAGCAGGCGTCTGCAATGCGGATTAGCTAGTCCCCCTAGTAGACTGACATCCACTGATTCGGGTGGATGCACCATAATTTAAATGCACTATGATGTTTTAAAATCTTCTGCATATCATCATTTAAAACCTTGTAACAATATCACACGTGGCATTGTATAAGTGATATATAACAGCCATCTTCCCACTAACACGAAAATAAGTGAGTGGCCGGCAAACACTGAGAATAATTTGGCATAAAAGAAACTGATAGAAAATGTCATGTTCCGATTCATCAGCAGGGAAAAACAGAGCATTAAAATTGCAATTAAAAAGAGGAAATATATTTATATATATTGAAAAAATATGAAATTATATATATTTATGTTTTTTCAAACCATGTTTTGACCATTTTCGACTGTTTACTGAAAACGGTAATTGAAATTTTCATTCATTAAGTGTGTCAGAAAGTTAAATATAAATTTTACTGCCTGACATAAGGCTATAAAAAGTTGTGGTGGCAATATCTATGGTGGCAACATTTTTTTGGTCACGGGTGACACGTAGTCTGTATCAGGTTGAATGTCTGAACTCAGTGACTAAAGATTGTGAGTTTTTACATCCTTTTAAGACCACTTAAAGTCTTGATGAATATATTTTTTTCTCACTTCTGATTAGTTAAAAAATGTTTTATGAAACCACTGAGTGCAACATCCAAGTTTACAAATACAGCATTTGACGGCATTAACTCAGAATCCACTTTTTTCAAATAATTTTTATTTCCCCAAGTATTTTCAATCACATCTGAGACTATCTGCAGGGGGTTAAATTGTCTATGGATGTTTATCCGTAGTTCTGTAAATTCAATATATATATTTTTTCACTTCTCGTTTTTTCTTACAGTGTTCCAGGCTCAAATTCAAATTTACGGAAATACGTGTACATATCCACAGACAATTTTAGACCCTTGAAAATGGTCTCAGATGAGATTGTAACTACTTGGGGAAATAAAAAATATTTGAAAAAAGCGTATTCTGTTAATTTTGGTATTTTTCTTAATCAATTATCTACAGCAACCGAGAAATTAATTCGTGTACTTGAAAGGATTAAAACCAATATAAATAGACATAATACGTCTAAATTGTTTAGCCAAATCTCTGCTTGAATGAAAATATGCTGTATATATATAAGAAGATATATATATATATATATATATATATATATATATATATATACATATAAATATAAACAACTAGACTCGTTTCGAAAAACCCTCGAATTTTTGATTTGTTAATCAAATCAATTTCGAGGGAAAAAAGGTTTTAAAAAAGAAAGAGCCACAAACATAAACCTCTGCCGACAAAAAATCGCACAGATGCAGGTCTGAAGCCCAAAGAAAAAACCCCGATACGAGTAACAACTAACTAACAAAAGAGCTCAATACAATCGTAGAGCAAACCCAGATACACCTAGTGAGCCAGACAAACCTACCTAGGTTTCACCTAAACGGATCGTCAGGGAAAGCATATATATATATATATATATATATATATATATATATATATATATATAGATATATGTGCTATATTTATGGGATAAAGTGCTCAATATCAGAGACACAGTATATATAAAAGTGAACATTGAAGTCAACACTTAGAGGCGACAGGTTGTTTCATGCTAGACGCAATCGTCAGGCCACTTATATATATATATATATATATATATATATATATATATATATTTCATTGAAGACGACTGATAAGGTACTGCGATTGAGCTTTTTTCATTTAATTTTCTTGTGTAAGGCGTAAGTGTTATATTTCTTTTCTGGACATAAATTGTGTAGACGTTGTTCAAATTTTCTATATATCCGAGCGTTTTCGCCTATTTTATTAGCCCTTATTAAGGATGTTTATATTTTTAATTGGATGTGTAATATATATGTATATATTTCTAGTGTGATGGGAATTATATTTTTATTTTCAAAACATGTTCCAGACTTTGTTTGCTGTAAAGTCATGCAGATCGACAATATACGATGGTTAGTTGTTCATAAAACCCTCCTGAGCTATTGGGGGTCCTCGCCCGACATGTACGGCTCTGTGAACAGATATAGTATTTCTATCAGATCGAAACATTCTGCGGATTCGGTGCTTGGAAGGCATTACCTCGTGAAGGAGAAGATGAATTCTCTGTTGATATTGTTGTCTGCAGCTGTGATGTCTACATATAATTTTCTAGATAAGGGCAGGTAAGTAATTTCCTAGAACTTTTGATATTATGCGCCTTAACATAACGAAAGGCAAGATGGTTCTGGAGGTGATGACTATCTGGTAATAAATCTAAACAGAAAAATGTTTTGTATGATGAGTTATCATTATTGACACGCACAGTTCTGAATTTTCTGTAGGCTACTCACATCGATATAACCCGTGATTAAACATTGTGATAATAACAACAACAAATACTCCGAATATAAATATTGTAAATAAAGAAAAATCCAAATCATACTATCCCCAATAACTTTAATGCGATTTGAACACGCGCTGAGTTTAACTGGAATTATGCCAGGTTCTTTTGTAAGTCTTCTTCTTTACCTATAATCTTCACTTTCGAATAAATGGAAAGTCATAAAACGTCCTGTCCTCGCTACCCAGATATGGATTATATGGCAAGGTAGACTGATATCTTTAGTCTTGGGTTTCAACCAGCCATGAATTAAAAAACTTTAGAGAAAACAACAAGAAAGCGAACTTAGAAAAGAAGTCATGTCAAGTGAGAGAAAATAAAAATAAAATCTGTGCAGCGCCATGATCGCTTACTACCTGAAGGGGTTTCAAAAAACTTACAAAATGTAGAATTTCGCCGAAGTATTTAAAATTTTGCGAATGCCCGCATTAAAAAGGCTTAAAACACAAGAAAAACTTTCTAAAAAAAAAAACAAAAAAAAACAATTGTATATGTTCTTGTGTATGCGTGTGACTTTTTACATAAAATAGTACGCTTGTGTATATATATATATATATATATATATATATATATATATATATATATATATATATATATATATATATATATATATATATATGTGTGTGTGTGTGTGTGTGTGTGTATTTATGTATTTGCCTCACGTTGGAGTAGAGTTAGAATTCAATAGCCGTTGGTTGCACCTGAATTTTGCTTTGTGTCAAACAACACACACATACACACACAATTACACACACGCAGATACATATATTTTCAGCCGCCGTAATGTTGCCTCTCTGTGTCTTTTTCTATAAAAACTTTCATGGTATAAGTTCGAATGAGTTCTTCGCTATGGTGCCTATACTTTATGAATTTAAGGGCAGTATTAGACTGTCGTCGAGTTCTCATTAATTTACAGTTAATCTGGCTAGATGTAGCCGTAAGTTCTATGCTAATATGGGCATATTTTTGGCCGAGCCCACGGGCTCGGAAAGCCCACGTTAAAAAGGCCTTGTGCCAGATGACACCCTCCTGGAGGGGGGGGTGACTCAATATCGTCAGTTCTATGCGAACAGTTTCTTCCGCCTCCATGCTTTACAACAAACTGTAATTTTCAGAAATGTAAAAACAATGTCAATCACTATCTACTGTCCCCCTGATTACTCTTTTGTCTTTCCGCTTATTATTACTGTTTCTAATTTTTTCCCATTTTGCATCACCTTGTGACATAGTGGCTTTACTGCCTTGCATGGAGTGATGCCGATTATATATATATATATATATATATATATATATGCATGCTTCATTAAAAACGACAAACAAGGTACTACGATTAAGCTTTTTATTTTAATTTTTCTTGTGTTCGAACAAGAGGTTTCTTTTCTGGACAAAGAGTGTGTAAAAACTTCAAAAATTAAAACATCCCTACAACACACTAAAACATACACATAATGCACACACTCAATTAAGATGACAAATCGAATCATCCTTGATAATGGCTAAAGGTATAGCCGAAAGCGCTCGGAACTATAAAACATTTGGACAGTTTTGCACACTCTTTGTCCAGAAAAGAAAGCTCTTGTTCGAACACAAGAAAAATTAAATAAAAAGCTTAACCGTAGTACCTTGTCTGTCGTTTTTAATGAAACATGCATAAAGGAAGGATTGCTGCCTAAATATACAAATATATATATATATATATATATATATATATATATATATATATATATATATATATATCACATAAGCACATGTATGCTTTATCGTTTTATCAGTCTTTCTCTTTTCCCCTATCATGAAGACATTTGGCAAATACTATTCTCTTGCATTTTGTCCATTAATACATCTACTCTATCTGACTGAGTTGTCAGCACAGCAAATATCTGGATAACTGGGAAGCCTCAAACAACTTTAGTCTAACAAGAGACTATTCCAGTCGATGCTTTCTTAAAGCCAATAATAACTGTTTTCAGATAACGAACGCCTTTAACACAATTGCCATCTTATGAAAAGACGTGTTCAGTACATTGCCTGACCCGGTAATAATCAGTCGGTCAATAGGAACACAGGGGAGATTGTCGGCATCGGCACGTGCTGTTTTCTTTTTCTGATTGTTGTTTGCGTTTTTATTTGCTCCTTTTTTGTCTTTGTTTATTTTGTCTTTTCTTATTTTGCTTGTGTTTAGTTAAAGTTTTTAATGGAGTGAAAAGGAAGAGAATGACTTAAAAAAAGGAAAAGAACGAAGAAGATAATAAACTGAAGAAAAATGAAGACAGAAAAGGACGAGAAGAAAAAGGAAAATGAATATAGACAGAAAGAAAGAAAGAAAGAAAGAAAGAAAGAAAGAAAGAAAGAAAGAAAGAAAAAGAAAGAAAGAAAGAAAAAAAAAGAAAGAGGTGAAAAGAAGATGAAAGAATTGAGAATAAAAAGAAAAAGAGAATGTAAGCAGAAAGAAAGAATGAAAGAAAGAAAGAAAGAAAGAAAGAATCTAAAAATTAAGAGAAACACGAAATTAAATAAAAAAATAAAATATAAATTACAAAATAATTTAAAAAATTAAATAAAAAATGAATAATAAAATAGAAATAACTATTTACGAAAGAAAAACCCAGGGAAGAAAAAGAATAACAGATAAAAGAATGATAGCAAAAAATGTAAAAATAAAAAAATAATGAATAAAGATTCTATGGCACAAGTCTTCTGCGTAGCAAGGTTATTTTTATCTTGAAAATTAACACTTGTAAGTTGACTTCTATCTGAAATTGAACACCGCTTTCTGGCACCAATTTTAAACTATAGCAGCGACAAAGCACGCCGTTATTTGCTAGTGTTGTATAGAAAGCCTCAATGAGGACGAAAATTTTCTATTGCACCAACTTTGAAAATAAGAACAACTAGTCTTGCTTCAATATCCTCATTTGATTTTATCGATTTTACTTCGGATCGAACCACAATCTCTGATTCTGCGGCTAAATATGTTTCCCTTATTTTTCATTCAGGAATTTAGTCGGCAAGATCCTATTCTCTAAGGTCCTGCGAAATGAGCTGACTAATACATATGATGCGATTATATATATATATATATATATATATATATATATATATATATTAATCGACTAACCCCAATCAAGGCAGTAAAGACACTAAAACACAAGGAATTAATGGGTGTGGAAGAATTAGAAAACAAAAACATTACTAATGAGCGAGAAGAAAAGACGAGAAATCAGAAAGATAGTAGATAGCGATTGACATTGCATGAAAAGTTTTGAAGATTAAAGTTAATTGGAAAGTATGGAGACGGAAGAGTGTGCCACAAGCGAGAAGTGTGAGAAAAGAAACTGTTAGCATAGAACTTTCGGCTACATCTAATCAACTCAATAGTAAATTGATGAGAACTCGTCGCCAGTCTAGGAGTTACATTCATAAAGTCTAGGTACTATATCGGAGAACTCATCTGAACAATTAGCATGGAAGTATTTATAGAAAAGGCAAGGGAAATTGATTGAAGCCGAGACGCCAGATCAGGGTTAATAATATTGCTGATGCTTCGTTGGATTTTATCAAGGATTTCTAGATATCGAAGAACCGGTTCATATGTACAAGCAATACGCTAAGCTAGGAAGAATGGTAGACATAGATATGAGAGATAGATTCTGGAGAGAAACGATGTCTAGCAGAACAAAGTGAACACATTTTCTTCGTAGCATCCCTAGCAATGGATTCAATATTGTCTTTCTACTTCATGTCAGCCAAGATCATTAGAATGAGAAGTCGCAATGAGTCATTCTCTTCTAGGAATTCAGAAAGATAACTTTCAGGTCGTTAATAGAGAGCAGTTTAGTTTTGGAGGTGTTAAAATTAACAAGCCATCCTTTGCCCCGTGTAACAACAGACTGTAGCTCGTTTTTGACATCAGCCGCCAATTTGACCTTATCGAACTGATTAGACTTACTTATCGAGACAGCAGTAAATGTTTGTGGCCTCATCAAGTTGAGAGCTGATGTTATCGGGAAGATCCTTAATGAAAATTAGAAACTAATTAAAGCCAAGTATATAGCCCTGGGTGTCACTTGCGTCAGTTCAAAAAGATCCAGCAGAGTAGCCGTTCAGGATATCTTTCATTTCATGATTTGATAAGAAAAAGTGGCTCATTTAAGAAATTTGGCCGGAGACACCACAGTCCTGCCGAAAGCTTTCGAGATATCCGAAGCAACAGTCCGAACTTCACCATTCTTAATAAATTCTTTCCACGATTATCGTCGCTACATCAGCAATTCACCGAGAGAATCGAAAGCCATATTGCATGTCTGTAAGGTCCTGTGATGTGAGATGCTTAACTAATTCAGTATTGATTAGAGCCTCTATTAGTTCCCCAAAAAGATGTAGATTAAAAAGACGGTAGCTGTGAGTGTTGGACGGCTGACAAGAGTTCTTAAAATCTGGAACAACAAATAAAAAGCTGGAAAGCAAGAGGCAGCGAGGCATTTATTATAAAGTTTAGAGAAAACATGAGTAAGTTCGAGAGCAGTCTTCTTAAGGACTATTAAAAGGCTACCATCAGGTACATGGGATTTATGTGGATCCAGATTAGAGATTATAGAAGGGATTATATGCATGTTACTCAACAGAGACTCAGTCCTATGTGCAAAGTTAAGCAAGGATGCCCCAGATGTATCAAGTGTAAGGAGAATTAATGGGCGAAACTTTCAGTTTTATCAGCCAACATCTCAAATTGATTGATGAGAGGAGTAATAGTAAACATATTTAATACACTATTACAGAAGCGACATGAATCATATGAGCCAACGTTGTTAGATGCAATACGGTGTCTCATTCTCTCTGCAAACAAAGACTCAGCTCCATCGAGGCAAGGCTTATATTTATTACATGCAGCCACGGATAGGCGTCTGTTGTGATGGGAACTATCACACACACACACACACACACACACACACACACACACACACACACACACATATATATATATATATATATATATATATATATATATATATATATATAATTAAGAAAGCGGAGACTTTAGAAACCCATGGTAACATTTTTTTTTCACAAAACCGATATTTCAGTTTCGCTTCCTCAGACCAAATGGTTTCAACAATTAGTGTATTTTAAGAACGTAGATAAAAATCCATTTACCATGGGTTTCTATAGTCTCCGCTTTCTTAATTAATTATCATTTGCTCTGTTACATTGAGCTCTCTCTCTCTCTCTCTCTCTCTCTCTCTCTCTCTCTCTCTCTCTCTCTCTGGATCTATATCTCCTATCTTTTTTGGAATTATCCATACGGGTTACCAAATAATTTTATAATGTCCCTTATATTGCTTTCTCTCTGAGTATCTCACAACCTTCTACTCACACATTCTTTACCAGATGGGCATCGGCGATTAAGAAGCCATTTTATGAATGATGATTTCTTGGATATGAGAAGCTTTCGAAAAGGGATCAAAACAACTGCTTTATAAACATTTGGGATTTCTGAGTCAATTTTAAAAGAAACACTCACTACTCTCTCAGCCCCAAACATTGATTTTATGTTCGCAGTACCGCCCTTAAGTCCAAGGCTAACCGTCAATTAAATATGACATTGACAAGAATATAATCAAGATGACTGGCGATGGTACAGAAAGTGGAGAAAACAATGACTCGAGGAGCATATGAATCATCCGAACAAGTATTCGAAATATGTTTGCCGATTTTTTCCCATTTTTTAACCGTCATGCCACTTCTCAAAGTTCAATAAACATCTACAGAAATGCAATTCTACGTAACGAAAATTAATCTTTATAAAGGGTTCATGTTTCAATTTCTGGAATAAGGAGTTTATCAATATTTACACCATTTAAAGTGTAAAAAAATGTCCTCGTTTTACTTACTAGTTTCATAACATTTCGACCGTGTTGCCATCCGGCCTGCCTATGCGGGTAAACCTCAGGTAATTTCGAATTAAATCCTTCATACAACCTTTGTGATTAGATAAATATCAATTGGCTGTACATGTCTAGGGATATCACGATTAGCTTAATTGTTCAGCTGTTGTTATTCCAGTTTCTGTTCAGCCTGATAATATCCATAGGACCCGGCCCAGGGATTGAACTCGCATTTACTATGCCACCAAATTCACTAAACAACGCTTTAACCCTTTGGAACAATCCTGAAGCTAGAAGTTATATCGTTGAACCTAAGGATCTTCTTGCTCATATCTTCTGTTGTAGCCTTGACGTTAACCTTGGCTTCCTTGCCGCCGCTTCTCTTTGTTTTGTATTGCATACTTTTCCTACTGTACTACTTTTCTTTTTTCTTTTTTTTTTTTTTGGTGGTATTTCTGACACTTGATGTACTTTCTTCCTTAATTAATTGATGAAAGTCTAAGAGTTGAGGTGCGGTAACCGATCTCATCTTTTAAATAATATATTGTTCCACTGACGTCGTACGAAGTACCTTCTTCTAGGCATTTGCCTGTCGCTCGGTTCACACACCTTCCCGGTCTTTTGAAAAGGAGTAAAGGTTTATTTCTTGTTTTCTGTTTAGAATTGTGTTACCGGTTCCTTTGAAAGTCTTCGCATTCTCTTTCACTCCCAGTAGCCCTTTGCGTTTTAGTGATATTATTGTCTTGCTTGAGATAAATTATTAAAAGAAAAGAATACAGATAAGGCAACTGGCATCATTTGAAACGCCTGTTCCGACAATAATGGTGATCGATCTGGTTACATTGAAGTTATAGTCATGGTAACTTTGCAGATGTTTATAAGAAATTTAAGTTTTAATTTAAGTCAATGCGTCCTATATATTTCGGGTATAATTGTAAATGACGTTTATTGCTTGCCTTCGCTAGCAGTGATTCTGAAAATGTTTCTAAATATCTGGCGGCCGGCGGGGGTCAACAATTTGCAACAGATTTGTATACCGTAAAGGCAGAGGTAATTCATCTTATAAGTAATCTTCTAAATAGAAAACTGTCGTTAGAAAAAATGCTTTATTTTTCAATGACGTTCGCCCTGACAAAGGTCCAAGAGTTACTCAAGGTAGAAGTTTACAGTGTAAGAGGTACAGTTTATGTGTATATATGGCCAAGCTAACGGTTAACCCGAGACTTAACATTGTAGTGAGCTGGGAAGCATCATCTTGGTAGTTGGTGGGAAGAAACAGGTAAGGTGAAGCATACATCTATCTCACCGATTGAATACGAAGAGAACGAGAGTGATTTGCTACAATGGGCGTGGCATGGTGGGTCTTATCCATGAAGGTTAGAACTGGAGGAACTAAAGAATGTAGTTTGTCTGACCACATTTCATGGAAATAGCGATAGAGCAGCGAGAGATTTGTGAGAAATGGATTGTAGGGTGAAAAATAATTCGTCACCCACAAGGAATCGAGGACAATATCAAGACGGGAAAGTGAAAACTGGGCAGCTTCTCCCCCTATATGTCAACAGTACTCTATTTTTGGTCCCAAATTCAATGTACTATCAATGCTCCGGAAGTGAATGCTGGATAATTTCTTCAAAGATGAAGAGAAGACTTGAGGCAACAGCCCGATCTGGTCCCAGGGAAGGATACTGAGAATGACATGGACACATCATGTATCTAATGAGGATGTTTTAGAGAAAATACATAAAAAATAGGACACTTACATTTAATATCAGCAAGAGAAATCTGAAACTTCTAGGGTACATAATGAGGAAGGAGGGCTTTGAGAATTCGACACCCACGGCATATACTAAAGACAAGATGGGTAGACGGATACAGTGAGTAATCTAAGAAAGTTATGGGAACGAATGGCAGAACAGGGATTGGAAGAACATGGAAGTGGACAAAGCTTGCTTAAAACTTGTAGCTGTGAAGAATCATGATCGTTCACGGCCTGAAGGAACACGGCGCGTAAAAGAAGAAAAATAGTTATCAGGCCATTATTTCTCTGCAAAATAAGATCCTATATATATTTGCTTTATATTTGTGACCTTGTACTAATTCTAGTAAATACACAAGGTATGAAATGATAGGAAGCTGAAAAGGCTCATGATCACCCACATTCTGAAAGTAAACGCCACATAAATAATGCTAATTTAACAGAACCTTATCACTCTGCAAAAATCTAATCTCCCTTTGTCATCCATATTTTTCAAGACTAAGCTAAATCTATGTAAGCTGACTATCTTTGAGAGGATAGGAAGACGTCAAGAGCTGTAGTCACCCCAGCCTTGTAGGTACACGGCCTCAGAAAAATAGACTAATTCGTCACGTCTCATATCCAATTGGGGTTGCAACGTACACAAGTAGTGTAGCTGTAGCAGTATTGGTTTATCTAGAGCAGTAATGGGCAAAGAGCGGATCGTGGGCCACAGGTTGCCATTTTTACTTTCGGAATGGCTTACCGAATTACAAGAGGTTAATTAAAATTTTGTTTATTTAGTTTCGTTCTCACTTGTTCACTCACATTTTCTCATACATAACCACATATATAAACATTGATTAAGTACAATGTTGCTTGAATTTTGTAACTTTTCGTTGAAAGTAACGTTTTCACCATTTTAAACGATCGGTGATTTTAAGAAAGACCATATATATATATATATATATATATATATATATATATATATATAACATTTGCTTTAGAAACGGCGTTCATAAAAATTTGGGGCTGGAGAAGAAATATATTTTCTGGAGAAGAAACCTATTTTTTCTCTAGAGAAAAATATATTTTTTTAATTTAAAAATTATTTTTTGTATTTTCAAATGAATAAATAAGAAACAAAGCACATGCAACAGTGTGTGGTAGATGGTTACGCGTACGGTCTTCGGTGATGAAAATGGTTGAGACACTTTTAACGAAAAATGACCTTGAAAGATTTTAGTAATGCGGCTTGCCATCGACGAGGTATATCTGATGCGGACCACTGGTCAGGAAAGGTTATCCATGACATTTTAGGCTGGTTTTCAAAGCAGAGTTTTCCTTCTCCTAGACTGTCGCCTCGTGGCAAAAGTGGACAGTCAGACCTGCTATATTAAACATAGATGAAGCAAAAAGTGTACAAAATGAACTCGACTTGAATTTGAACTCCGTCCGTCGATTTTTCTTTCCGCGCACGTCTAAAGGGAAAATTATATGCACGCAAATAGATTATAATTTGATAGTTTCTTTACCTCGAAGAAATAGGACTGGCCATTCAAAATGATAATATTATATGCCATAAGGAAGTTAAAAAATGGTTTCTTTTAAGAAATAAAGTACTTTTTCAAAAAAAGCTGTATTTTTCTCTTTACTGGTTGAAATGATTCTGAGGAAATATGCAGTAAATATAGTTGCAAAATTCTCACACACTCCTTCCAGTATGAATGAGATAACTGCTGGGGAAGGTTACTATATGGAGTGATATTACTCACTCAACCCGTATTAGATTACAACAATTAATGCAAGAGAAATTGACTGTGCGGCATTTTTATTTTAATGTAGGCGGGCGCTTCGTGGCCAACAATTTCTTTTTGGCATTCCTAAATAGTTAATAATGAAAACACTGACCAAGGATGAAACTATTCAAAATTCCGAAAGCCGACGAGAAACTGTCTGTATTTGATAGTCATTATTGTTGGATTTTCAAAATTAGAGGAGCATTTTGTTAGCCGCCATGATAAAAAAAAAAACAGTAATGCTCATTATATATATATATATATATATATATATATATATATATATATATATATATATATATATATATATATATATATATATTATAAGTTTAAAAGAGTTTACGGTAGAATCAAGTTTGTAAAAGTATTTTGGGAATATAACAGTGTCTATCATAACTTTAAACATAATAATTAAAAAAGAAGGATCTGCGGAGACATGTTTGTATGGATTTATGTCCTTGATTTGGTGTTAGGAACCTGGCCTCAAGTTCGTAAAAAGTATTTTTGATACACACTATATATATATATATATATATATATATATATATATATATATATATATATATATATGCAAAAACATTAAAAACACAAACATACATAGTGATTAGAGTTTTAGTATATATATAACATAAAAACACACATAGATACTAGATTCGATATTATATACACATATATATTTATCATATGAAAAACACAAATATACATACTTGATTAGAGATTTTGTATGATATATATATAGCATATAAAACATAAACATATATATATATATATATATATATATATATATATATATATATATATATATATAAACAAAAATTACATAGTAGATTAGAGATTTAATATGATATATATATATATAGAATTATTATTATTATTATTTTATAACAGATTATAAAGAACATGTTTTTATTTTAATCTCTTATGATAAAAATAATAATATATTGGTCTACTCTCTATTGAGAACTATTTTAAAAGTAGATGCTACAAACAGTGGTATTTTACTACATCTATTCTTTTTTATATATATATATATATATATATATATATATATATATATATATATATATATATATATATATATTGATATGTTCCGGAAAAGGACATATTTGTTCGAAGGTTCTGCAATTTTATAGATACTGGCATTTTTGTTGGCAAAACTGACATAACCCTGAAGCGAATTTGTTTTCCGAGTGGGTTACTGCTGGGGATTTTTGCCAAAGTTTCTGCTATTACGAATGGACATCCGTATCTTTCCACTAGCACCTCTCTCGCACTATCTTAGGTATTCTCAGCCCTCAGCAGAAAATATCCATTGACAGCTTCGTGAGCCGGTTCTCAGAGATATCGCTTGAGGTGACGGATCTTCTCCTGAGGTGAAATATCTTTGTTTCCCATCGAGTTTTGTTTTTGTTTTGGTTTGTGGGAGATAAATAACTTTAATTATCTTCCGAAACCAAAACAAAACTATTAAATAAGCGATATAAACAAGTTAATAAAAACACCGATTAAAAAAAAAATAAATAAATATGTAAGATAAGAAATAAAAAAATTAAAATAATAAATAAAAACAAGCAAAATAATTTAACCCAAATAAATGAATAAACAAATAACGACTTCCGGTAAAATAACTGCCAAAATAGACGACCCAAAATGCACCACTGAAACGTATATATAAATAGCCGAGAAAAATAACAGCACTCGTGGACTGACGATTGCATCTAGCATGAAACAAACTGTCGCCTCCAAGTGTTAACTTCTATGTTCACTTATATATATATAAATATATATATACTAGCAGCATGGCCCGGCGTTGTCCGTGCTTGATTCAAAAATCGTACAGCAATCGCTATCACTTGACTTAAAATATTTTTTGCCCTTCCTTGCCTTTAAATGAGTGCCCTTTGCCGTGCTGATGTTGCTACATGCCTTACTTCTTGCCTATATCACACTGCGAATTTTTTCTAAGTTCTATACTAAATATTAAATCTGTTACGAAAAAAGAACTAAACAAAATGAACACAAAACGATCAGCTTTAAAAAGGACTCGTAACTGGAAAAACCGAATGAAAAAAGAATGTTAACAACAGATACTTTCTCACACCCAACCCAGTTCTGCGGAATCAGAATCAACGTTGAGTTTAAGCAAGCGAATGAGCCAATTGGAGTAAAGTGCCATGCAGATTTAAATTTTTCCCACTTCTGACGAATGATGCTATCGATTTTTTTTTTGCTAGTTAACATTCGTGTCAGTCAGCTGTTGGCTCTCACGCTGGCCAATAGAATCTTCCTGCCTATTCGTGGCAGCCAGCTATAGGCTCTCACTCTGGCCAGTAGAAAATGTCCGCAAACTGCATGAAAACTGCCGTAGAAGCATGAAAAAATCGATTATTTCCACTATCGATGGGAGTTGGGAAATGCAAGGTCGGTCTTGGCCTTAACGCTAACTTGAAGCATGTGCATGTAAATTTTGGTGCAAATCCGTCGAAGATTGCGGCCGTGCATTCGTTACACACACACACACACACACACACACACACACACACACACACATCCTGCCTTTTATATATATATATATATAATGTTACATGTTCACTTCAAAACGCGATTATAGTGGTCACTTTTTACTTCAAGTAATAGATGTCGGATTAAAAATGAATCCATTAATTCCCAATATATATAGATATATATATGTTGTGTATATTTAAGCAGCATATTTTCATTCAAACAATTTTGTTAAATAGTTTAGGCATGCTACCAATATATTAATCCACAAACTTGAAAGGATCAAATTGACAACTAATCGACATGATATGTCTAAATTATTTAACTAAACCTGTTTGATATATATATATATATATATATATATATATATATATATATATATATATTGAAACGTTTGATGAAATAGATTTGATTGAAAATAAATTTGAATGTTTCACTGGATTCGAAAAAGAAAGTATGAAATGTGTGTATGCTTAAATAATGAATAATCGTAATTTTTCTCCTGGAACTTGTGTTTCTCGTGATTAAAGAAGAAATGAAATAAGTGGCTTTTATAAAAGGTCGTTGATATTCATTCTGGTATCTTTTCTTTACAATTCTTAGTTCTTGAGGAGGTAGTGTTGTCCTAGATCAAGTGGGTGGATGTTGGATGTTTGGGAACTGGGCTATGCTCCATCACAGGCAATCATTATGTGTGGGTCGCAGGTGTCTGAAAGACCAACAAAACACCTTGTAAAATCAAAGATGAACCGAAGGCAAGGGTTATGGTAACTTCACCAAATTGAACAATGAATCTATCCAGAAAAGTTGAAGGACATTCCGAAGTCATTTGGAGGCTGTGGTTGAAGCCAGTGGCGATTTTATAGTCAATGAATTTGCTGTTTAGTAATTCAAGATATTTTTGTGTAATTTTGTAAATATATCTGCTAAAATGAAATGTAAGTTTTTTTTTGTTTTTTTTTCTTTTGCTTGTTTTTAATTTAGACAACAATTTATCCATCGCACCCTGTACTTACATAAGCTAGTATAAAAGTTTTATATGCCCTCCACTCATTTTGTACGAATTCTCATTTGGTGGAATAAAAACCGATGTACGTGCCAGCTGTTTGTGTTATTCTTATATTGTAGAAGAGATAATTGATGTAAAAAGTATTTCTCACTAATGTTCATTCGAACATTATGCTTCCGGTTAATTGTGGCTTTTATCGTTTATCAGGAAACAGACCAGAGGCCAAAAGAATTGACACGTTTCAAAGAAAAAGGCTTCTTCTATGTTCTCTTCTGTAACTTTCATAATGGCGTTTTTTTTTTTTTTTTTAATTTGGTTAAAGCAGGAAGTTACTTATATTACAATCGACATTTTCTTTTTAAGAACTAAAGTCCTGTTGTACTTGATAGGACCACCTTTCTGCGATTAATTCCTTATGTTAATGGATAAATTCATGTAAATATTATCTACAAGTAAGAGATATGGGAAAATAGAAAAGAAATCAACCCCTAACCGTAAAGTTCTCACCATTTTTTCTCTTCCTCTCTTTGGTTTGGTTGTTTTGGGGTGAAGGTTATTATGAGCTGCTCAAACCGACCGAAGCCATCACGCTATCGATTACAATTGATACGTTTGAGCCGAGCATTGAAGAAAAAACGGCCGCTATACGAGCAGATACACGACAAAGTAATTTTGCAACATGGCAACGCTAGGCCACATGTTGCAAAACGGGTGAAAACCTACATGGAAACGCTTAAATGGGAAGCCCTAGTATACCGCCATATTCACCAGATATTACTCCGTCCGATTATCACTTGTTCCAATCGATGGCTTATGAAGATGCCAAAAATTGGGTCAACTCGTTGTTAGCCTCAAATGACGCGCTGTTAGCCTCAAAAGACGCGCTGTCTTTCCGATGTGAAATTCAAATGCTTCAAGATTTCTTCGGCATATTTGCCATTTTTAATTATTGATCTGAGAAAAAGGTTTTATATGGCTGATAGTTGAGGGTTCAGATATTTCTGAACGTGTAGGACGCCATGCTTGACATATATGTGAGTGTCTATGCCTGGGGCAATTTGGCTTGGTGTAATGTTGTAACTTGTCCCGTTAAATCAGTTACGACTGATTTCCATTGTTTTGGCACTGAGTCACATCTAAACCTCGTTTAATAAATCACAGTGTTGGTGTTTTGGTTAGAGAGCCTGTCTCGCTAGAGCAATGAGTTTGATAATTACTCGGTGCTCCTTATGTTCCTCCTTGAGCCCACGTTAAAGCGAAGGTTTGAGGGGGAATTTCCTTCTTTGCTTGTTCTGGATGGCACTCTCATACACATAGACACCCTTGCATACAGGTGTATGCATTTTAGTTCACGTAAACGCACCCATATAAACAATCCGAGGCTAGGCGCACACAGCCATGCGTTCGAGTATATATACATATACAAGTATAATTTTATTTCGTCATCGGCGTCGTGGCCTTATATATGTAGCGAAGTTCCTTTCAACAAGGGGCAGGTAGGGGTGACTTGACGCTTTTCAGACCAACCGCCTGCGTCGTCAGAGAAACCTACACTTCCTCACACGCACATAGACACTTGTAGATGCGCACATACACTCCCAATGGTCTGGGCCTTCCACCTCCATTTCGGTCAAGTTGAGTTCTGTTTGTGGACATGTTGATGATGATGTTTATATTTCCAAAGCTGACTGCTTGTGTATTATTGAAGATTGTGATTATGCTGATCGTGATAATAAACATGATATTAATTATTATTATTAATATGTTAATGATGTGTTAACGGTAAATTTAGCCTTAATGAAGATGGAAACAAAGGTATAGGAAAAAAGGCGTGGGGGCAGTAATGACAGTCTTAATTATGATAAAAGCTGTGATAACCATGATAATGATGATGGGAATAATATTGATAATAATAATCATAATAATAGTAATAATAAAAACAATGTTAAAAAGCAGCACTAATGGTAGTGGAGATGGTTAGGAAGTGATTTCAGTATTAATAGTGAAAATAATAGTAGTAGTTATTTTAGGTAAGTATATAAAGTTGTAACAAGAATGTTAGTAGCGAAAGTGGTAGCTGCATCAACTATTATTGTGGTGGCCGTGTTCGAAGGAGTGATGGTAGTGTAGATAACGGTGCTGATGGTTTTATTGATCTGCGTTATTATAGTGGTGGGTGTTTGTGGGTGTTGTAGTACTGTTGCTGATAGTACTGGTAGTATTAATGGTAGGTGTAAGTGACTATTGTTATTGTGATTTTGGTGTTCTTGCGTTTTAGAGTTCTGCCATTTTTTCTGTAGTTTCATTCCTGGCTGTTTTCAGTTTTATTGTATTATCCGTTTGGTATGTTTTTATGATAGTAAATATTTAATTTCATGTCTATATTTTGAAATTTCAATGTATATATATTTCAGTATATATATACATATATATATGTGTGTGTGTGTGTGTGTGTGTGTGTGTGTATGTGTGTGTATATATATATATATATATATATATATATATATATATATATATATATATACATATATACATTGCTACATAGTTATTATATTTCATATTTGAAATAGATACACATATTTATTTATGAAGAAGTATGTATTACGTCTACCAACAGTCGAAGTAATATAAATGTTAGATTAAAAATACATCCAGTAATTCTTTCATGCATATATATATATATATAACGCAAGCAAGGCGGGAGTAGAGAGAGTGAAAGTAAGAGAAAAGACTGGGTATGGGGGGGGTGATTGATGAAAGAATAAAAAAAAGAACGGAAAAAGATAAAAAGGAGAACGGGGATCAAGGCATCAGAAGATGTCGATTGACATTACATTTAAATGTTTGAAGATTATTCTTATCAGTGAAGCAAGAAAGAGGAAGGGAGTTCCACCATCGGGAAGTACGAGTGAAGAAGCTGTTGGTATTGATGAGATGGCTACATTTTACTCTTTTGACAGTAAAATGGTCGGACCGAAATGCCAAACTGGTAGCACTCTTAAATTCATACAGTCGGGACACCAGTGAAAATAGCTCGTTAGAGCAGATGCCATGAAAATATTTGTAGAAAAAAATAGAGGGAAGCCACTTTACATTTGTGAGAAAATAACCGAAGTCGAGATCCCAAGTCAGGAGCGATCACATTGCATATCCGTCTTTGGATTTTGTTGAGAACCTCAAAATTAAGAGTGCGGGCAGGGTATTCAATGCAAGGACGAATCGTGGATTTTTAGATGTGAAGTATAGACTCAGACGAGAAAAACCATCTGGTGCGAGACACAGAACCAACTTTCCTTGCGATAGATGCAGCTATTGATTCAATATAGTTGTTCCACATCAGGTCAGTGGAAAAAATGAGACCACCAAGGCGCAGTGAGGCGCTCTCATGAAGTTGAGCAAGAACCATGTTGATAATAGGAAGGGAAATAGAGAGAAATAGAGAGTGAAAGAGAGATAAACAGAAGTTGTAATATAAAAATGTATGGAAAATTGCATGAGATAGATAGATAGAGATAGATAGATAGATAGATAGATAAGACAAACGTTTCAAAAACTTATCATCACTATATATATATATATATATATATATATATATATATATATATATATAAAAATATTTTCTTGGAGCAATATAATGCTAAGCTTAATTAAAACGATGAAAGGTTCGATTTGCTTTGCTATGTTTAACAAGTTAATCTGCAAGATATTCTCAAAGAATATCTGTTTGAGAGCAGCTTTCTTTCCGTTCAACAAGAATGATCGACGTTCGCCACCTGGAGTAGAAATGAAAGTTCGGGAATTGGGAAGAATATAGAGGCTTTGAAAATGCACCTAAAGTATTTTGTTATCGAAATGGACCAGTTCAATTTGGGTGGGCAGATGACAGAGGTTAAGACATTTGACATTCCGCGGGAGACCTGTTTATTTTGCAATTATGTTCTTATCTCGGTCTATCTTCGAATTTGTCTCTCCTTTTTATTTTTCTCCCTCTTCTTTTTCGCGCTGTTTTTCTTGGCAAATAACTATACGATACTGTAATTAAAAATCAGCTTCTATGTCAAATCATTCGGATCCGATTATCAATCTATCGAGCTAGCGAGCTATCAGTGTTTTTTGGGTCCATCTATCTAGCGAATTGACACTATTTACAATCGGATCATCATCTTCATCTTTGTTATTATCACAACATTCCGGCCGTTATGGACTCCGGCTTTCATCAGGTGTACATTAATCGGATTAACCGACATTGAATTCTGAATTCAAATCTTTATCTAATTTACGGGGGTAGCTTAAATAAAGTGTTGACATAAACATACATACATGCATACATATCTATCTATCTAAGAAATATACATAATATCTTACATTTTATATATATATATATATATATATAGAGAGAGAGAGAGAGAGAGAGAGAGAGAGAGAGAGAGAGATACTCGACTCACCCGTCGAATTCGGTGTATGAGGGTCAAGCAGATCGGTTCCTAGAAAACCGACAGCCCGACAACAGCACATGAGATTTGATTATAGTGGTGAATTTTCCGTACAGGACCATCCACACTTTTTGAAGGTCCGAATACAGAGACCTGGTGCACTACGTGCCACAGGGTCCCCAAACGACCCTCCGCAGGTTTTGGATTCAGAGTTGTCCTTCTCCTAGACCAATTGCCATCCAAGGCTATAGAACCCAATTTGTTCTGCTATTTACCCATAGCTGGAGGGAGAAGAAGAGAATTCACAGCTTTCCCATGTGTATTAGCACGTAAGTGAATGTAACGGATTCGACTGGAATTCGAACTCGGCTCACCGACATATATATATATATATATATATATATATATATATATATATATAACCTAACCTAGCTCTCATATATATATATATATATATATATATATATATATATATATATATATATATATATATATATATATATATATATATATATATATATATATATATATTTATATATATTAAATTAAATTAAATTATTATATATATCATATTAAAAATTTATATATATATTAAATAGCTCTGTTATTTTGCACTTAGCACTGTTTTTCTTACAGTATAGAGAATTTATATTTAACCAGTCGGATATATATATATATATATATATATATAGATAGATAGATAGATAGATAGATATGAACATATTTGAATAGATAGATAGATAGATGTGTTTGTCCTGCTTAATACTTTTTCTGATGCTTCTCTAGCGTTCTTGACTTATGTTCGCCTTGTTTTGTTAAGCCTTTAAAAAAATAATCGCGCAAAGTCTTGCTGATTTTTGGACAGTGCCGTTTGTCCCCTCCCCCACTGCTCTCCCCGAACCCTAATTCCTGTAAACACATTCTTCCCCGACCCCACTATAGCCATTCTGAAAAGCCCTTCACCATCACGAAACTCTTCAAGAAGTCGTTATTGAATGTGAATCATTCTACGAAAGACTGGTGATTCTAAAGCGTTAAGGATATGTCTTTAGAGGTGGAGCAAAGGGGGAAAAAAATAAACACTGGTAATGACGAACGTGTTCCTGGAAGAAGCCGTCATTTTGAATCGCAAAGGCGACACTTTTCTTTTTTTTTCATCTGCACGTTCGACTTTTTTCGCTTTTTTTTTAGTCGGGCATATGGTCTTAGTTTCGATCCTGAAGACAATCCATTTGTCTTTGTAATTGCGATGCGTCTTTTTCTATGTCGCGTGTCACTTTAGAACGTACACAATCATGGCTCTCCACAACTTCCTAAATTTTGTAGTTCCTAGCAATGTCTGTCTTTTACTATCCAGTCATCTTCCCGTTCTGCCAATTGATTTATACAAATTCGCAAGATAATTTACATTTCTCCTTTGTTCATCTTTTCTTCAATATGCTCTGTGCGTTTCAAATTTTTAAACCCTCTTTCCTCATTATGTATCAACGAAATTTCATCTAATTTAGGACTTACACGTACCACAAGTGACTTATAAGCAGTTTTTCTGGGACACGTTACACACATATTCTGACTATAATATTCTCAGTACCCTTCTGTAGAACCACATCTCTGCAGCCTCGTCTCAATCTCTAAGATCATTAAGGTGACCAACTAATGCATTGGCTGCGTTGTTTCGTAAAATTAATTTTTGTTTTGTAATGGGTCTGAATACAATTTCAATGTAAAATGCTACTTTAATTAAAAGACAAAGAAATAAATGGATAGAAAGTGCTTTAATCGCTAGATCGCTCACAATAAATTTGAGATTATTTATCACAATGCGAGATATTAAATAATAAAAGTGATTAAAACATAAACAAAAACAAACGAACAAAAATGACGTTAAACCTATTTCTTTAAATATATGTTTTGGTATAGCGTCGAAGTTACCTCTGTCACAGCCTATTCTATGTTCAATTTATTTTTTTGTATACTTAATTTGTTATAACTGCCAAGTATATATATATATATATATATATATATATATATATATATATACGTGTGTGTGTGTGTCTGTGTCTGTGTGTGTGTCTGAGGGAGAGGTTATGTTCCTTCCAACTAGAGAAAAGTGTATATTTTAAAGAGAAAAGAGAAGCCGGAAACGTGTTTGGTTATAATGTGGATTTTTTAAAATATATATTATACTTTATTTTCTATATTTTGCTGCATGCATCTTGCCAAGTTCTTCAAAGGAAGAGTTTTTATTTCCACATATTATTTAAAAGAATTTATTTTTCTTATTTTTTCCGATGATTATTTGTTCTCTTTTGTATTTAGAAGTAATCCAAATTTTCTTGAACTGTGGAGAAAATTCAGCGGATCTACAAACATTTAAATGTAATGTCAATTGTCATCTTCTCTCGACTTAATTCCTATTCTTTTATTCTTCTGTCTCCTTAATTTTTTCTCATATTCTCTCACATTCAGCGAGCTCTTGCTTATTAATGGCTTTATTGTCTTGCATTGGTTTGAAATGTTTTAAAAAGTTTGTTAAATATATTATGGCCATGGTTGGGGATAATAGTATAGTGAGGTTGTTATTTAACTGAATGTCTCAGACTTGTGACCATGTGCCAAACTTGAGATAAACTTTGTAAACGAAAGCTCTTTAAATATCATATTATAGTGACCATAAAAAAGGATACAACTAAATTCCTTTTACTATGATTTTATGATATTAGAAAATTATTCATGTTTATCGGTGTTTATTTAAATGTCTGTTCCTGGACTTGAATTAAGTACGAAATGCACTGAATAACGAAAATTGTTCTTTTGTCATTTTAATATGGCAGTGGATTGGATTCGGAATCCTGACAATTCAAAGAAGGTAAAGAAATCAATGAGAGCATTGGATGTTCCGTGGCACCTGACGAGATAATTCGCGATTAAAATATTTACCGATCCTTAATCGTATCACTGAAACGAATTGAATATAATAATGAAGAAAGGAGAGGTTGTTTTGAAGTAGTACCCTCCTCTTTGATACCCCGATTTTATGAATTTAAGCGCAGTACTAGATTGGATAATGGATCGGAATGAGAAATCGGAGAGCCGAGTTCGAATTCCAGGCCGATCCGTTACATTTCGCTTACGTGCCAATACCCTTGGAAAAGGTATGAATCAATCTGCTCTCTCATATCAAGCTATGGGTTGAAGAGTAGAATACATTGAGTCATATAGCCTTGCTCAGTAATCAGTTCATCGCAGAAAGAAAT
>CAHIKZ030002335.1:1797500-1812500 GCA_903632075.3 Acanthosepion pharaonis
GAAAAAATCTTCAAGCAACAAAAATGTGATTTTACAGAAATACTATTGACCGAAAGTGTGATTTCCTTAGCAAATTTTAAGAAAAATGGAAGCAAAAAGAACACGAATAATTGAAATCAGGAGGGGACAGTTGAAATTTCTAAGGCATATAATGAGGAAGGTCGGCTTGACAAATTTGACACTTACGGGACAGGGGAAGGAGGGAAAGAGGAAAAAGAGCATAAACTACTTAATGGGCTTTTGTAAATGGCTACTAGAAAAGGGTTTAAGAAACATTGCAAAATACAAAATTTACTAAGGGTTACAAAGGAAACCATTCTAAAATATAAGGGAGTAGAAAGAAGAAGAAGAAGAAGAAGAAGAAGAAGAAGAAGAAGAAGAAGAAGAAGAAGAGGAGGAGGAGGGGGATTTTGAATTAATAATAATAAGAGTAGAAATAATTTACTTGAAGGAATATTAAACAGGATTCTGCTTTTAAAAATAATAAGCAAAATTAATACGAGGGAATATATGTATATAAGTTTTTATTTTATTTTCAGAATCTGATTTGAATAGACCAATCTATCTTAGGCTTTGTCTATTTAAGTGTTTTGTTTTGTTTTTTTTTTTTTTTTTTTGTTAAAAGCTATGTTATGTTTAATTAAGTGGCAACAAAAGAGGCATCAGATTCGTGGCTTGCGCGATATCATCGTTGGGTGGTTGATTTTGTTTAGCCTCACATCAACCACTATGGGTCATTTAATACCGGAATCTAAATATTTTGAACATAGCTATATGGCTTCAACTACAGATAAAATGTTTTTGGACATTCTGTTATAAAAACTATTGTTGGTAATTATGCTTTAAAAATGTATTGTTGGTAATTTTACTATAAATATGTATCGTTGGACTTTTTTATGTGTTTTGCTGGAAGTTTACTATGAAAATGTATTTTTATACTTTCATAGTGTTTAGAAGTTCATTATTTGCAGATAACCGGGATCACGTAGGTCATGGTGGACATGGCAACAGGCAACAATTAAGAGGTGGTTATACATTGGTCAAAACTTCCAATCTCTCGATCAGAGACCTTGCTCGAGCTTATTCGTTATGATCTGTCATGTAGTTATAAAACAAATGCAGTTCAAAAAGAAGTTTTGAAAATAATAATAAAGCAACAAATGTGACACATTACTATCATATAATGTTGGGCACCCTTAGAATAGTGACGTATAAAATCTAACAATGGCAACCTAAAATTGTGAGTGTGATTCGAACGGGGATTTCTGTGTATTCTTCTGTGATCAGCAGTTATTATTTACATGCGAACTAATATCTTCATCGTTGTTGTTGTTATTGTCACAAGATTTCTCTCGTTTTGTTCTTCGTTTCATGTGTTACAATTTTCATCATTATTTCAATATTTTTTAATATAAGCTAGAAATAAAAAAATATTGTTTTTTAATAAAAACTTGTAGTAAATTTAGAATTAATTAATGGATATAAGTACAGAAATAATTTACTTTTTCTTGAAAGAATACTTAGACGGATTCTGTCTTTTTTCAAATAAGCCAAATTAATAGGTGCTTATGCATGTATATCTCGGAAATTTATTATTTTCTATAAGCAATTTGATTTTAATAGACTAATCTAACTTAGGCGTTGACAGTGTTCAACTAATTCGTCTCACTTCGAGATTTTGGGCGTTGAAATTAGATCTTTTGCTTGATGGCGCTCTTAAAGAGTGACTTTTCGATTTGACAAATAATGAAATCTCCACTTGCCTTATCAT
This sequence comes from Acanthosepion pharaonis, assembly GCA_903632075.3. Lineage (NCBI taxonomy): Eukaryota > Metazoa > Mollusca > Cephalopoda > Sepiida > Sepiidae > Acanthosepion > Acanthosepion pharaonis. Next base: position 1,799,272 of record CAHIKZ030002335.1, read on the forward strand.
AACTGAATCCGTTCAATTAAGAACCACCTTAGTTCGACCTTTACAACGAAACCTACTTACAGCCTCTAGTGTTTACCTAGGCTTCGAGTTTAATGATATTTTGAAATCAGTGTCAAGTTTAAACTAAAACTGAATGTAATGTACACTGACGGGACAAAAGTCACGGTTTAAGTGAACAGTATCGTCAGGAACGCCATATAACTCGATGAAATATGTTAAATCGACTTCGCATCGATTCTACAAAGTTCTACAAGGAGACATGGAGAAATGTTTAGCCATTCCTTCTCAATAGTTGTCCAATACACCATATCCTATAAGTGCTCTATAGGGTTCACACATGCAGGCATACCATTTGACGGAAGTCCACCAATCGCAATGAACGGATGTACCCTAAGGGTGGACTCATACCTTGAGGGTCTATCGGGACTTAAAATGAACCCAGACTTCAAGTAGAACTCGAACATACGATCCATCGCTAAAGATGTTGGGAAAATAGTCGGTTCCCTATACCGCTCCAGTAAGTACCTGACTCCGGCTGCTTTTGCTTTAGAAGAGCCAGATCAATGGATCACTGCAGCAATATATTGACTGGAGCTGCTCAGTCTTCTCTTTATAATCTCGGTTAAATCCACAAGAGTCTCCGCGTTCGTATGGATGACGAATTATTTTCATCCCTACAACAGCTTTCTCACAGTCGAGACGTTGCAAGCCTCTCACTGCTTTAGAGCTATTTCCAGGGTGAGTGTTCAGATGAACTACACTCCTTAGTTCCGCTAGTCTGAACATTCACGGCTATGACCCGGCATGCCAAGAACTTTGTAGCGAATCCCACCCTTACTCCTTTCTTATTACCCTGGTGAGATGTAAGTTTCTAAAGGTGGAAAAAGTTTTCGTGCAACGCGTTTCGTCCATTAGGGCTTCATCGGACTAAGTTTAAGTTTGCATTCATGCGGCTGTAGATGGTCATTAAATCGTGAACAATTGTACAAACCTGGACGCAAATTTACTGTTGATGATCTTGCCATTAAAGTATTTTCTAAATGTTTTCGTCTTATTAAATTCTCTTTTGTAATTAGAATAATATTTTTAATTCAAAATTCTAGTCAGTCTTGTTAGGGGGAGTAACTAATATATTTAATGTGCTGTTTTCTAAAATATCCATTTTGTATTCATATAACCTTCATGGTCCAGTAAAACCTGAACATCTTCCTGGTGTGGCCAGAGTATGAAGGTGTCATCTACGTACCTTAACCATAGAGTTGGCTTTAGACATATAGATTCCAATGCCATTTCCTCAAAGTATTCCATGTATATATTCGCTATTGCTGGTGATAATGGCGAGCCCATTGCTAAACCCTCATCCTGTCGATATATGTGTGATCCCATTCCGAAGTGTGTTGTTTCTATACAGAAAGTCAACATCTAGATAATCTGATGGAGATGTGAACTCAATAAGACCTTCGATACAGTTCATAATGGAGAAAGAGAGTAACAACACACTCCCATTCCTGGATGTTCTAATATCTCGAACAGAGCATGGGTTCAAGACATCCGTATACCGTAAACCAACATTCACCGGACAGTACCTCAATTTCAACTCCCACCATCCATACAGCGTAAAGAAAGGGATCGTCCCTTGCTTACAACAACGAGCAAAAGTCATAAGTGGCGACCCAGAGACATTAGATAAAGAATTGGTCAGTATAAGTAGTACCCTACAACGTAATAACCACCCTGGGTATATGGCAGCAGCCCCCAAAATCTAGGATAGGCGGGTACAAGAGGAGGAGGATAACAACACTTAAAAAACAATCTACCTGCCTTATGTGAAGGGGTTATCAGAGAAAATACAAAGGATCTGCGGTCCATATAGCATCAAGACAACCTTCAAAAGCTTGACGACACTTCACAGATATCTCTCCCGAGTAAGACCCCCCATAGAGGAGAACATGACTAAAGACTGTGTGTACGCTATCACGTGCAGCTGCAAAAAGGAATATAAAGGAGAGACAGCCGCCCCCTCAAGGTAAGGCTTCAAGAACACCAGAAAGTTGTAACACAAGGGGAAGTAGAAAAATCAGGCGTGGGTGACCACATATGGAGAGAGAAGGGAGATCACCGCCCTCTGTGGGATCATGTTGAGTTTATAGACAAGGAACAACATTGGAAAATTTGTAAACGTAAGGAATCAGCACATATGCTAGGCCACAAAAATCTCCTGAGCCGACCAAGCATAGAAATGAATACAATATGGGAACCAGTAATAAAGAGTGCCAGAGAAAAGCAATGATAACAATAAAGTTGCAATATGAGCTCTGGCAAAAACATGCAAGGATAACAGCAAAAATTGCAATATGAGCACTGGTAAAAAAATGTTGCTGAAGACATTAGGTTTATAATACCCAGAAATTCATACCCAGATGTCCTCAAGGACATGGCACAGTGGATAAAGGCGTTGGTTAGATCCAGTGACAGGACCCAAAGACTGTGAGTTTAATACCCGGTTAAGGCAGTGGATAACTTTCAGATAACAGGAGATAACTGATAACTGACATCTATCAAACATGGCACGTGGAACTAGAACAGTCTACCCCAGTGAGCGACATAAAGGGTTCAGTTCGACATTCCAACCACCTGAAGAAGGCCGGAGCGTACAACGGCCGAAACGTTGTGATAAATATGGCGACGAAGATGAGGACAACAGTCCTAATAATGTAAATAATGTTCATATAACCTTTTATTTAATTTCCTTGAGGTTTTTCCGATGTATTCCGGGTTTTCGTTAGGTGAAGAGTGCTCATTTCCACATATTATTTAAAGGAATTAATTTTTCCTTGTTTTTTCTAATGTTTAACTATTGTGTTTAGTGTGTAATAGTAATAACCTCTCTTCGTCTGATCATGATCGGGAGAGCCGAAACAAGTGCAGCAAAAATATGGGAAATAAAGTATAATATATATTTACTAAATTCACCTTTAAACCGAAAAAATTTGCGGCTTTTCTTTTCTCATTGATATATATATATATATATATATATATATATATATATATATATATATATATATATATATATATATGCTGATTTCGATATATAACTGCTATATAGAAGATAATTATAACTTTAAGAATATAAACTGTATTTCTCGGATGTGTCATTGCCCTGTGCATCATGTGAAAGGTAAATTTAAGCCATGTCTATAATTATGTCGAAGGAAATCATGTTTTCCTCGTATAAACTTATAATCTATTTGTCCGACTCTAAACTTTTTACAGAACATCGAATAACGAATATTCGCTTATGGAGTTTGGCACTATTTTAGTTTTGAGGCGTGAGGATTTTTTTTTTTATATTGCGATGATGAATTGATCGCTGAAGGCAATTACATAACGGATCTAGACACTTAGCGGCATTTTAAAATAAAGAAGCATTTTACCACGAACCAACAACGACTCAGCGGAGCGAAGTGCGGAAATAATTGTGAAAATCTAAAATTTATTCATTGGTCAGTGCTTGTCTATGTGTTTAGAAGTGTTCGTTCTTCACTGTTTCGTATAGCTGTTGTGCTTTTGTCAATTGCTTTATTTTCTTTTTATAGCGTTTGTTACGATTCCTTCTTCCGTGCGTGTATGTGTGCATGTCTGTCTCTCTGTGTTCGTGCGTGCGCTCACGCGTGTGTGTGTGTGTGTGTGTGTGTGTGTGTGTGTGTGTGTGTGTGTGTGTGTGTGTGTGTTTGTGTGTGTGTGTACCGTACATCTTTCAAGTTCTCTTATGTGCAAATGAACGCACCTTTTACTACGAATAGATCGCCTTTTCCTCTTCGTTATGATAACTAGACTATGAATTTAAGCGCAATACTAGATTGGCGGTAAGGTCTCATTATTTTACAGTTGAAATGGTTAGATATTAACCGCAGTTCTATGCTATCAGTTTTTTCTCTTTGACTTCTCCCTTATGGCACTCTTGCTGTCCAGCAAACGTTGATCTTTAAAAATTTAAATGCAATTTCAATCGTCATCTACTCGTTATCTCCTTATTAATGTTTTTCTCCTTTTTTTAATTCTCTCACACTCTGTAACCCCTTGTGTGTTAGTGACTTTACTGTCTAGCATGGGGTAAAAGACACACACACACACGTATATATATATATATATATATATATATATATATATATATATATATAATAGTTGGTCACTCGTATTCAAGTATAAACGTCTACTAGGGTGGCTAGCCAATCCCTATTGCAGACGCTCACTCAGACACATTTGTGTTTGCTCAAAACCCACAGAGCCAACCTGTGATTTATACGGCAACTATGCTGAGCAGACCTTAGTTACAGATTCTGGAAGAGAGCGTGTTATATAACTTGATCAACAATTTGAACAAGACCAGCATGCCCTTGGCCACGATGATTTGTGTCTTTGTGCTAGCACAGCTATCGACGGCCCCAAGTGTTCCGTCTGCCCAATTCTATTCACAAGGCTTGGGTCAATCCGTAGTGTGGTTTTCAGGCAATTTCCAAAGATGCTGCACGCTGGGATGCCCCCCCCTCCAGACCGATAACATCAGGAAGTCTCCTACCTGACAAATTAACCGTGGTGAGATTCGAACCCGGGTCTCATGGTCAGTATAACCTTTAAGACGCCTAGCTTTATATGCCGAAATTATTTTTCTAATCTAGATTTTTATTATTTAATATCATGTCCATGGTGTTAAATAATTAAAAACTAACTAAATTCTTGAGAATGCCGCTATCATTGAGGCGACAAAGATGTTGTTTACGGAAGGAGGCTGAGAATATTATGAACGGAACATGGAACCAAAAAGTAAGTTTTAAGGAAAATGGCAACAAAAATGACTCTTGTACTCAGAATCGCTAAGAGTTGAAATTTCTCAGACTTATAATGAGGAAAGAAAATTTTGAGAATTTGAAACTCACAGGACAGAAAGAAACACCAGGAAACTTTTATTACGAACTCGTGTAAATGGTTGACACAAGGACGGAGTGGGAGAGTTAATGGACAATCATTTCTTACCATTTCAAAGGACCATGATCACCTATTTCATGAAGGGTAACGTCACATAAAAGAAGTAATAGTTTAACAATGTTGTAAAAAATAATAACAAATTTTGTTAAGTCCTTAATATTATTAGATGGTTTTCACACGTGCGGTTTTAAGTATATATCACCAATGAATATACTAATCGTCGCAACTCTTAGGTGGTTTAAATATTCTGCAATCGCTAAGCTAGTGTAACTTTATCGCCGTAGTAATTAATAAAAAACTGACTTAATAGTCTTAAGCTGTCATTCGTAACATTATATTTTATTCAACTCCGGACTTCGTCACTTACTGTCGACAAGTGGCTTCGCGGTTTTTTCCGAATGTGGGGTCTAAATTCTCGGCAGGATTCAAGAGACTCTCTCTTTTTAAATGAGTGCGTACATTTCTACTTATCATACGGGTTTTTCCACGAATGCACGTCATAAACGCATTTGGGCGGGTTACGCGTATATATGTTGAGGGGCACTCACTGTGACCGAATGAACCGCAGATCTGCATTTTGTGGCTACTCAAAGGTCAGCCAAACGATTTACCTATCTTTTCTGCAGGACAATGTGGAAAGTCTATTTTAGACACTACTACAATAACTACACATGCATCCTGACCCCATCTGCATATCTAGAAGCACTTAATTTTGTTCGTAAAGCCATTGTTCTATAACATGGTCTGTTGAATGGCAATAATATAGTAAATTACAGAAATCCTAAAGAAGAGTGCAACAACCTAATCTTTGTGATTATACTAAGACTAGGGAAATAGACTGAATTCATAATCTTGATCATTGTTGTTTTTAGCATACCATTTCGGTCTGTTTACTTCTCCAGGATTCTTAAAATTACGTTGCGTCTTGTAATGTTTTTCCAATGTTACTTTCAATAGTTTTAGTATTTGTGTGTTCTCCTATAATCATTTACCAGCTATGGACATCAAAGACGTGTCTTATTTCATATACTTTGTCCATTCACGATGTGGCCGATCATGGCTCTCCTCAACTTTCTATCGTGCGTTATTCTTAACAAGGTTTCTCTTATTATTATCCTTCCCACTCACTGTTCTGCCGTCTTTTCCTCAAACGTGACGGTACATCCTGCGTGAGTCAAATTCTCAAAGCCTTCTTTCCTCATTATGCGTCCCAGAATTTTCAATACTTTCTGTCTGATTCTAAGTATATTTTCTTTAAAGCATGCTTGTTGCTCCCATTTTCCGTCTATGGCGTTCTCAGTATTCGCCTGTAGAACTAAATCTCACTCGCATTAAGTCACTTCTTTATCTACTGAGCCTTTGTCTAGCAATCATAGCAGGATTAATAGTATATAGCTGTTCAGCACTTTTTCTTTGCTTATAACGAAATTTTACATTCCTCTATAACTTTGGTGGATCTGAAAGTCATCTTGTATTACTTTAATGATCCCTCGGATGCCTGTGTCATATTTTCCGTCGTTTGTTAGTACACTACCCAAATTTTTAAGTACAACAGAATACCTAAACGAAATCTTTCTGTGTGTTGGTTCGACTATTTATATATGCTGACGAGTGGTGTATTACGGACATCAAGATATATTGTATTATTCTGATTTATTGGTTGGGTGGTAACCATTTTAATTTATTCTAGAGGCTACTATATAGGAATAATTGGACATCCACATTCGGATCCACAATTATCCTTACTCATTAGCCTAAAGATTGCGTTCAAACAGGAACTAGATTGACCGCAGTGTCCAGTTTTATATTACACTAGACTCCCCGTGATCCGTTGGATCACTGACTGTTCAGGTTATAAAGCACTAAATTTGATTTCAATATTCTATTGAAATGAAAGTTATTTTATGATTCAGTTGAATATTTCATTTCGTTCGTGCCATCATTGGTTTGGTTTAAAAGATCAAGTTTAACGTTTTACTAATTGTTTACATCGTTCAATATGAATAGAACTTCATGGATAAACTTTAAATCAGATTATCTTAAAAATATTTACTTTCATATGGCAAAAATATTTTTCAATCATATTCACTTGAAAATATATATTAAATATTGAAAATATTGTTTGTTTAAAGATAACTGAAATATAAATAATTACTCTAGAAAAAATGGACGAAACGGCAAAGTGGGATCTTTTTGTGTCTATTGTTAGCTTAAAAATATTTTAATTAAAAAATTGTCTGTCTGAAGAAAGTTAAAATAAAAATACTTACTGTATAAAGAACTCGTAAATCAAGCACCAGACGGACGCACCACGCAACCACGCACGCGATCACAGACTTTATTATATATATATATATATATATATATATATATATATATATATATATATATATATATATATATATATATATATAAAGGTCTTCTTGATTAGGTTCAAAAGATTGTCAGCATGTGGATATGTAAGCATATACATGCACATGCAACATGTATGCATGAGCAAAATTCATAAGCCAAATTTGAAAGACGCATTGGATGGTCGCCTTTCAGGATATATATATATATATATATATATATATATATATATATATATATATATATATCATAAACTTCATTCATATGAGTAGCAAAATGACGTGTTCAAGCGCAACAAAAAAAGAGCTATGAACTTTTATTTCTATACAATATCCAATGAGTAAAACAGCAAAATAAACAAGAGTATAAAGAAGACAGTAATAAAAAACAGTAGTTAATTTTCCCGTTAATAAAAGTCCAGAAAGGGAGAGGGAAAAAAACATATATCCCAATGTTTAAAACTGCCTTTAAAAAACGTCAAAATGTTTCAAAATCCCGGTTTTCACAAGGCCATAGGCATTACTGCTAGTTTCCCAATGAAAATCGATTTTCCGGTGCCTGACCCCCAAAACTGTATTAATCTATATGTTTATATAGGAATAGATAGGTTCGCTTATCGTCTGTTTCAAACTCCTTCCCGTCTTTTGTACCGGAGTAGTGGTTTATCCTTTGTTTCCTGCTTAGGATTGGGTTTCCGGTCCTTCCCCTAAAGTTTTCTAATTTTCCTTCACTTGCACTAACCCATTGCGTCTTAGTAACATTATCGCCTAGAATGGGCTGAAATTATTAAATAATTATAATAATATATCTGTGTGTGCATTACTTATCTATGGATATGCTTTGCAGATAGATATATAGAGAGATAGATAGTGTAGACATTGATATCAACACTATATGTATCTGAAGATGTACCCAGGCGGGAAAAATGACAGTCGTCCAATAGTGATGACATCTTTATATACACTATCAATATCTACAAATGCTCTGTCACCGATTATAAACATTCATTCCCAATAAATACAGCAGATTTTAAGCAACACACACACATATATATATATTCTTTTACCTGTGCATGCATAATATGTTTATTGATGTGCTGAGAACGTATAAGCCTGCTTATTTTTCATGACAATCTAAAAAGTAGATTTTGTCAATAAAATTAAAAACATAAATAATTCAACAAAGCTTGGAGTTACCTAAGTGAAATCTTGTTTAATTTATGTACTTTTCGTCAAACCTTGTAGTCACTATGTACTTTGATATTTGCTTTATACTTTGTACTTTTAGTCACTACTTTTGTTTACATCACAATTACCACACCCACTGCCATTAAAAAGAACAAAAAATGTTAGTGCTTTTTTTTTCTTTTTACGACAATGGTTTAGTTTATCATCACATTTTTGTATATGATTACCACGTCATCTCTCGGTAAAAAGAATGAAAAAATCATTTATTTTAAATTTTATTTGTAAATATTTGTAAAATATATTGAGTGAATAGCAAGTAAATTAAAAAATACTTGCGACTGCTGTCGATAAAACAAAATGGACGCCACTCACACCGATAGGTCAGATAAAGTCAAACTGGCATCCGCTCTCGTGAATGACCAATCAGTTATTAACTGGGGCTAGAAATCGCTTGCGCATTTTACCGCTTACAAAAGAAAACTGATAATCATAATAGAAAATCATTTTGACCTCTATCAGCATGGCTGATGCTAACCTCCAGGTTAGCTACTTTTTGTGCCTTCTTCATCTCATGTTTTCTACTGCCATGAAATGGAGTATTTATATTTAATCTATTGCAAGGTCTGCGACTAAGAATGTTGGATCGCTGTATCATATCAGAAAATGTTTTCCCTTCAGAATCCGTCTTTCACATTTATAAATCTAACATACATTCGTGCATTGAATAATGTTGCTATATCGGATCTGATACCCCCGCTATATATCTTGGGATTCTCGACAAAATTCAGGAAAATCTCCGTAATATTATCGGTCCTGACCTGGCATCTCGGCTTCAATCCCTTTTCCATCACTGAATCGTCGTTTCCCTCTGTCTTTTCTATAAATATCTTCATGGCATTTGTTCTAATGAGATCGCCTCTTTATAATCTCGACCGGATAAATTGAAGCTTACTAATATATTGACAATTATGTATTATTGCGTTACTGTTGAAATATCAAGATATAACTGTAAGTTCTATTCTAATAGTCTCTTTTCTTGAACCTCTCGCCTGTGGAACTCTCTTCCGGTTTCTTGTTTCTCTGTCGCATTACAATCTTCAAAAAGGCAACGTCAATCGCCATCTTCTTTCTTCTTAAATTCAGCTCATTTATTGTCCTTTCACTAAAGTTTCCATATTCTCTTTTATTCTCAATAACCCTTGCGTCTTAATAGAATCATCGTCTTGCTTGGGGTGAAATGATAAAAAAAAACACATGTGTAAAATATGCTAATGTCTCACATAGCGGCTTTGAAATATGATACTAAATCGTCTCTTCTATTCACCATATACACATTTAATTTTTCCATCTACTAAAGTCAACCCTTGAGTCATTCATAGTGAATATTAAAAAGTAATTGAATGACTAAAAGTCAAACTGTTTTGTACTTAAGGGGTTCATTTGTACAAGTGTGTGCTTTGGAAGCCGGTGTTTCATTTTCTCGTTTTATTAAATAGGACTCGCTTTATTCAAGAACCTTTGCGTTTGAATTGTTCGTTTATGCAAACGAATGACACATATGGATGTAACTGTATTTGTACGCGGTGACAGTTATGTCACGTATCACAGTATAAGGATAAAGTGAAATGTGTCTAAGCTCATGTAAATATTTCTGGGGTGATTGTTTTCTTTATGCATAGAGCACCGTGCGGGTGAACAATTAAAAGGGTCAATTAGATAGATGCAATTATAAGAAATAAACATTCATTTAAATGATAGAATCGTTTAGCATAATTCATTTTTGCCGAGTATTTAATTCTACAACGTCATTCTAGGAAGTGAGCGGAAACGGAAATTAGGCATGAACCCCGCCCCTCTGGCGAAGCACAAACGTTTATAGCGAGAGTCATATAAACTAGCTGAAGGTGTTATGGAACTGTTGAGTAATATCCATCGGTGACAGAGATCAGTGCCAAGGAGCGATAGAATTATGAATGCTAATTTCCTAAAATGTTAAGCTGTGCAAACTTAGAAGTTTGACGTAAAACATCAGTCAAATCTAATTCAATTTCTCACTGGGGTCTTTTGGCCTACTAACCAATATATATATATATATATATATATATATATATATATATATATATATATATATAGATAGAGAGAGAGAGAGAGAGAGAGAGATAGATAGATAAAGGAAATACGAAACTTAGATAAGTATTTTTTCTTTTATTTATAATAATGTTCACCTAGTACAATACTCAAGAATCATACCCGTTACAGAATTACTGAACGTATGAGAAGGCAGTGGGGGGGGAGGGTAGAAGAATGTGAATGTTAGGAGAATATAGAGACTGGCCCTTGACTTGTAGAGGCTAAGATTGTAGTGTTCAGATAGATTCAACAGGAATAGATAGATAGATATCAAGAGAGATGTGTGTGTTTACATATATATATATATATATATATATATATATATATGTATATATATATATATATATATATATGTATACCGTGTAACAGAAAAATTGTCCAAATCATGTAGCAGAATGGGATAATTTTCTATGCCACGAAATACTTAACAACTAAAAAAAAAACACTAAACTGAGTTACTTTTTTCCATGTTTTCAGCTATGACGGTTAACCATGTTGAAACTATTTGTCGTAAGAATCACTAAAAAACCCTTTGTCTTTTTTATCTAGAAAAAGAACAGGTTAACATCGTTTAGTGTCATCCTCACTGTGTCTTCCCAACTGAGCAATGGTGAGAGCAAAAAGATCATTCAGGCCATGAGTAATGGTACTATCATACTATGGCTTCCCTCTTCAAAGTCTATTCAAGAACCATCAAGAGAACGGTGAATATGTTTAAAAAATAGCAGAATGGAAGATTGGATCAGGAGGTGAGAACAGCAAGGGGGAGCATCATTTCAACTTAGAGCAAAATACATTCTTATTGTTCAAAGTAGAGTCCAATAGTATTATAAAAACCTTGAAAAATTCCTGTATGATACAATTTAATCATTTGTAAGATACAACGTTTCAAGCCTTAATTTAACAATTAGAAAATTTTGCAATTACACGATTTGTAAAATTTTGCTGTCACACCCGGTATATATATATATATATATATATATATATATATATATATATATATATATATATATATAAACAAACTGTGATAGATAGATCTGTATGTACAAATAATAAGAGTAAATACAGCTTCTTAATCACGGTGTTATGATCATTGTTAATGTGGTGTTCCGGCCTAGTTTACTAGTCTTTATTTTTTGTTTTTAATAAATTGTTGTAAAATAAAGAGAATATATAATTATTAGAACGAGGAAGAATCCCAAACAGGAACTCCGAATAGGACATGACGAAATCAAGCAAATACGAAAACATATATTCATGGTAACAGAAAATGTGGCACCTAAATCCAAAACCGCAAAAATAAGCAGAAGATGCCCTCCAAAAGTTAAGCAATGTATTAAGAAACGGGAAAGTTTCTTAGAAACGAAGAAAAGAATACTAAACTGTTATGTTAATCAGTCGTCCCCTATGCTGAGGTAATAGAAATGTAGTTCTACAGAAGGATGCTGAGGATACCATTGACACAGAATGTGACTAGCAAGGAAGTTTTAAACGAAATGAAAACTAAAAGGACACTCCCGCATAGAATCAAAAAGAGAAAGTTGAAATGTGTAGGCCATGAAGAAAGACGGCCTGTATAATTTAACACACAAAGGACATACTGAATGTAAAAGGGACAGAGGAAAGCACGCGTAACCAACTAGTGCAAATGGATGAGAGAATAGGAACTTGGAATGATAACGAACAGACAAATCTAACTAAGAGCTCCAAAGGACAGAAGCCGTGAAGCGCCATTATTGCACACGTCCAAAAGAGACACGGTTCATTGAAAAACAAAAAAAAAGCGACTGCTTATTTACGGAAAAGATTTCGGGTACATATGGCAATGGAAATATAAAAAGAAATGGCTATTTTTGTGTGCGTTTGTCTGGTACTTGATGCTAATATGACAACAGTACCCTTTTGTTACGTTATACACCGCCTGCCTGCATATCTTTGTCCCTATCACTATTTATGACAGACAGTTTAAGAAAGATGACCCCAGCCAAATACATGTCAAGGGCCTCTTGTGAATATGTCGACTGCATCCTGCGCTTCCCTTTCTTGCCATCCTTTTAAAATTCAACATATTTGATAGTAAACACAGTAAAAAAAATGAGAAGCGTTTACAGAATGATAAGGTGTTGGCTGGCTCATTTAAAAAAAATTAGTAATTTGACTCGAAACTAAGCAATAAAGGAACTGAAACGCAAAGAGAGTGAAAGAAGAAGAGAAAAAGAAAAACATTATTAAGAAGAGAGAAGAATAAAAGAAGATGAATTAAGACAGAATATAACGATTGACTTTACAATTAAATGTTTGAAGATCAAAGTTGATTGAAAAGCAAGAAGCCTATAGAAAGTCACATAAGGCGGAATTGCAAGCGAAGAAAACTGTTAGCTTAGAACTTACGATTACATCTAGCCATTTCAACTGCAAAATGATAAGGCCAATCGGGTAGTACGCTTAAATTCATAAAGTCTAGGTACCATAGAGGCAAAATAATCAGAACAATTATCATGAAAATATTTATAGAATAGGCGCAGAAAATTCTACGGTATAGCGATGGGAAAACGGTGACGTATAAGATATTGT
>CAHIKZ030002335.1:1817500-1827500 GCA_903632075.3 Acanthosepion pharaonis
GGATATTCTTGACAAAATCTAGAGAAATGCCTATAATCACTGACCAGCCATCTTGAATTCAATTGTTTTCCTCTATAATTTCTACAGATACTTTAATAACAAACTGTTTTGATGAGTTTTTCTTCCCTGGTGTCCCGACTACATGTATTGATTTCCCACTCTTTTACTGTTCAACTAGTTAGATGCAACTGCCACTTCTACTCTAACAGTTCTTTTCTGGCACATCTCATCTGTGGAATTCCCTCCCATTTTCCTGTTTCCCTGATAAATTTAATCTTCAAAAATTTAAATGCAACGTCATTCGCCATCTTGTGTCTTCTTGGACCCTGTTCATTTTCGTTCTACTCTCAATCCTATCCATTCTCAGTCTTCTCTTTCACTTTCATTACATCCTACTGGCTTTATCGTTTTGCTTGGAGGTGAAACGATTTTAAAAATTGATATTAAATTGCATTTCAGTGTCCTTTTCTTTGTTTCTAATGAAAATTTCCGGTTTCTTAATATTTTTCTTAGCTTTTGGAAGGAGGAAAATTTGACACCAAAATCCAAAGGCACAATAGTGAAAGGTGCTTTCGGATTTTGGTGTCAAATTTTCCTCTTTTTTCCCCTCTCTCTCTCTTTTTTTTTCATTCGTTCTTTCATCCTCTCTGTCCTCCTTTCACTTTTATCTCTTCTCTTTTTTCTTTTCTCTTTTTTAAAATAAAGGGGGTGTAATAGATTAAAGAAAAAGAAAGGAAGCAAACAAAAACAGAAAGCCTCAAATATTTCTCCTGTCTTTCGCTTTTCCTCTCTTTCTTTTTCCCCACTTTCTTTTTTCTCTCTCTCTCTCTCTCTCTCTTTCTCCCTCTCACTCTCTTTCCTCTCGCTCTTTCTTTGTTCTTTTTGACTTTTAAATTGCAGGGGCTGTAATAAGTGGATAAAGTTAAAAAAAAAAAAAAAGAAGAAAGCAAGAAAAGAGCAGAAAGCTATCTTTTTTCATTATATGCCCCAAATATTTCTACCGTCTTTATTTCTCCTCTCTTTCTTTTTCCCCTCTTTCTTTTTTCCTCGCTTTTTACCCTCCTTCTTTTTCCTCTCTCTCTCTCTTTCCTATTTATTTCTCTTTCCTCCCTCTCTCTCACTTTCTTTTTTCTTTTCTTTCTAAAATTTAAGTTGCAATTTTTGTAATAAGTCGATAAAGAAAAAAAAAGGAAGAAAAAACTGAAAACCCGTTTCATTTATATGCCCCAAATATTTCTCGTGGCTTTCTTATTCTAAGTCTTTTTTTTATTTGCCTTAAAACTACCTCATTTTTCTCATGTTCCACGATATTCTCAAGATCTTCACAACCAAATCACTGCCGATTGAAGTCTTATCTACATTTGTGCGGAAATTGTCAAGCATTTACTGCCATACAAGAGGATTGATATCAAATAGCAGTTCAGTAGTCTTGGCTTTGTTTCTAATGAAAATTTCCTGTTTCTTAATAATTGATTTTATTCTTGGAAGGCGACTTTCACGATTCTTGTGCCTTCGTATCTCTGTGTTCAGAATTCAAAGAATAATACAAGAGTTTCTCAAAACGCGTAATAATATTAGCAGATGTCGGCTCAAACCTGACGTTGCCTACGCAAACCCCTTCATCTCCACTTAGTGACCATTAGGTTGCCACTTACCAGGTGAACACACCAGCCATCCTATATACTTAAAAGCAGTAGCCAGTCATAAAATGACTTCCAGGATTGTTTGTAGGCGTAACACGCATATCCTGCCTGGCATAAACGTGTGTTTATAGTAATTTTTTCTGAGATATTCAGGCTATGAGTTCAGGTTTAGTCATATAGCTTCATAATTTCTTTAATATTCTCTCTGGTATATTTTATGTTTCTTGAAACCGACCTCTTTCCTGGGCATGATCTAATAGCTCAAATTTCGAATTTGATCATTACCTAAATGGTTGATCGCTTGGAAATACAAGGTACTATAAACTTGGTTATGCGAGTGGTGAAATGAATAACGTAAAGAAATTGAAAATCAAAGCGACGAGTTAGAAATCCAGTCGGATTCTTTACATTCACTTATATGTAAATGCCCTTGAGAAAAGGGATGAATTCATCTCTTATCACCCCATTATAAGCTATGGCTTAATTTTTACGATATCGGTCAGCAAATCATTCCAAAGAAATTATTACAATCTGAAAATATTTTCTAGCTTTAAACTTTAATTGGCTTTTTGAACAGAATATCATCTCTTTATTTAATGTAAAAACTGATTTATTTTATATTATATTTAGGAAAAATGGAAAATGATTGTTTGTTTTTTATATTTTCAGATATAATTCAACAGGATTCAGGAATGTTATAATTTTATTTATTTTAATATTTTCGAATAGTTCTTTTAAGCTGTTTGTCTTGAAGAAATTGTCTTTCCAAGTCAAAATCAGTGCATTTAATTAGAAAATGTTTTACTCTCAATTGGGTTTGACATGTACGACACATTAGTGATTCTGCTTGTATCAATAACAATAAATTCGTAATTTTATTATGAACTATTCCTAGTCTTGTTATAGTAACCCTATGCATTGTTGGTCATTTTGTTATAGAATGTATTGTTGGTAACTCTGCTATAAATAGGTATTCTTGATAATTTCGCTATAAATAAGCATTGTTGGTAATTTTACTATAAATACATATTGTTGGTAAATTTTTGTTCCTTATATTTTCACTAAAAAAATAATTTTTATACTTTTATAATTTTGTTTTTTGTTTGTAGATGGGGCCTAACAGGTGCTATGACCCCGGGTCAGGGTGGATCTAGGAACTACAGCAATTCAAAAGTGACCTCACCCTCCTTAAAACCTCCAATCTCGTGACCAGCGACCTTGCTGACGGATGTAGTTTATCGCCATTCTGGCTTTAACTAACTAGCAAAAGGTTTAGAAGCCGACAAAATAAAGCAAAATGTCAATCAGTCTAATGACTCAATCGGGAAATTGATTTGTTATTTTCAACACCAGGAAAATCAAGCTACTTTCGTTTTATGACCACTGTTCAGACCTCGACTTCTAATATGAGGTTTCATTCTTAACATAATATTTCCTATTGTATTACCAAAAGAATTTGGCTGTTATATATAAGAGACTTGATCCGAAAGTATCGCCTCCAGTTTTATTAACTTACCTAAAGGATTTCGCTGTTATATATAAGGGTTTGATCCGGAAGTATTGATTTCTGACTTATTAACTTAGCAGAAGGATTTGGCTGTTATGCATAAGGGTTTGATCCGAAACTAATGCTCCTGTTTTATTAACTTGCCAAAAGGATTTGGCCATTATATATAAGGGACTTGATCCGAAAGTATCGCCTCCTGTTTTATTAACTTACCTAAAGGATTTCATTTTTATATATAAGGGTTTGATCCGAAAGTATTATCTCCTGTTTCATTAACTTATCAAAAGCATCAAGTCTTTCACTGTGCCTTCTCGCGGTAGACCATGGAAGCTGGGTATCCAGGCCAGTCTATGAGGGATCTCGGAGTAGGCTGGAACCTCAGAGAAACAGTGTGCTAGACGTACCGGCGCCTGGAAACGCTCTTACACTTAAATATCTGCTGTCTTGTGGGTCCTGCCTCTTTAGGCAATCGCTAGAAGAAGGTAACTTCAAAAATAAATCCACCTCGCATGGCCGCCTAATACAGCCGAGACAGAAATTAATGGACTCTCCTGGCTTAATTCAATGTTTCGAATAAACACAAGACTTAGGCACGGCACGACGCCGTGGGCCTCTCTGATTTCGGACCATTCGCCCATGAGTGTATCATCTATCACACTCCAGAGGAGAAGGACGACGACATTATTATTAACTCGAGTACATGACAATGTTAAGTTTTCTGAACGATGAATACGAACTCCTGGTTGGAGAGTGAGACGACATTCGACACTTTCCAGTCTGAAAAGGCTGTTGTTTTTTTAACAATTAAGGATCATCTCTATTGTGATGTTCCTAGCCAAATAAAGACTGTGTGTTAAAATAAATTCTTTATTTCTCGTAACTTACGGTATCACAAGACAATGTTGGTTTTACATCACGATGTACGAATGCCGGGTGAAAATGCATCCTAATCAAATATTTTTTGTATTTTCATTTATCAAGTCACTGTACATGAGAAACAGAAATAGAAAAATTAATACAAAGATGTGAGGTTTGATTTAACTGAACAGATGATCAACATAAAGATGCTGAGCGGTAATTCGTGAATTTTTCTAGTAAGGTCTCTTGGCAATAAAAGTTCTATATTTTTAATAGTAGAAAAAGTTGAATATAAAACCTTTTCTATCTCTACTTTCACTTTCACTTTCTAAAAATATACTCCCAAAATCAGATACGGATATTTTATGAGAGAAAATCGAACAACTTGAGAAATAATAAATATTCGTACCGTTAAACCGTAAAAGAATAATTTCTCTAAGAAATTTGAACCATTTGATAAATATTGAAAGCTTTATCGAAGAAATTTGGATCACTGAAGAAATAACAAATTTGTACCACTTCACAAATAATGCGTCATCTAAGATATATGGACTGCTTAATAAATGTTAAATGATTTATTGGATTGTATTCAGAACAATTTATGGAATAATGTCTGTCTGTTTAAGACGATTATTCTTCTTTACTCTGCCAAATCGTTTCAGGACTATGACAGTCAAATCTATCTACACCTTACTGTCTCTATTTATCTGTATTTTTGTACATTTTTACCATTCCATCCTTTTCCCTTTTCCGTTCACACAAAGGAGGATTAAACGCAGTTTCTTCCCTGCTTCACTTCTTCAGTATGTCCTGTGAGTATCAAATTCTCCAAGTAATCTTTCCTCATTATGTTTGCTGGAAATTTCCTTTTTGATTGAAATTATAATTTTTCTTATTTCTATTTTTTGCTTACGGTCATATCACATCGAAACAGCAATTCTAAGTACGATCACCAATGTTAAACAATGTCGAACCTGGTCAGTAACTAAATGGGTGACCGCTTAAGAATACGGCAGCAGGAGATGTTGAAAAATAATTTTTCTGCCAAATTATTAGCTTTCATTAATATATATATATATATGTGTGTGTGTGTTTCTGTGTGTATGTGTGTGTGTGTGCGTGTGTCTGTCGACACTTTTATACATATTAAAAAATCAAATACTTTTAAAAATATTAGAGTGTGTTGTACAAAGTTTTTCAATTTATGATTACTAAATATATTTTTTTACTTCTTAACAATATCACTTTAACAGTAAAAATTAAAATAGAAATTTAAATGATTTTAATTTTATAAGTTGTTCTAATTAAAATTAAAAAAAGAAATCAATTCTTGTAAAACTTCCTTATTTATTTATTCTTTTCTTCAGACAATAGTGTCCGTAATATATATTATTCATAAAAACAATTAAAAGCTTGTTAATTAATGTCTTAGTTTGATTGGATTTTTTTATTTTACGATTCAGAACAGATTTTCGATAAATGAGTTACTGCTTTAAAAAAAAAATGATGATTCACATTCTCCGAGAAGTTCAACTTCTAATTAAAATAAATATGAAGCGGGGAACAATTTAATTTCTGGAAATTTCCTTAATTAAGCAAGGTGAGGGTTAGATGTAAAAAAAATGTTTGTGAATAAGTCCTGAAAATTTCATTAAAATCCGACAATTATTTGATTATCGCAAGAATTTCCAAATTAGTGTGTTTGTCATCGGAAAATAAGGCGCAAAATTTTTACACCTGACGCAAGAAAAAGACGATATACTATATCCACTATATATATATATATATATATATATATATATATATATATATATATATATCAATAATTAAATGATAATAGTCAGCATTCTTCTGGATAGGCTAGTTTGTACAAAAACGCTACTTAATGACGTTAAACTCTTCGTAGCCCATCCTGTTTTTTTTTTTTTAATGAGCCCTCGAATTACATGGCACGAATAAGCTTTTCACGTGTCTCTGCAGGAACAGATGACATCATGAAAAGAACACTTTTATTCTTTAAGACTTATTTCAGTTCTCGAACTAGACAAAAGAATAAATTCTAAAGACTGTTCTTTTAAATTGCCGATTTAATAGGCTGAAGAAAAGACTTTTACTGAGTTCTCTGCTCTTAAAATGCCGGTTTCGATATGAATCCAACGAGTATTCCAAAAGCCATTTAATGAGGAAAGAATTGAGAGGGTATAAATAAGTCCGTATACCGACACGGAATTATTTGACGGAATTTGATATAAAACTTCTGAAAATTAACTCTGACATTAGTATTCGCCACTGAATTAAGAGCAATGACAAAGAAGAAAATGATGTTAGAAAATAAATAATTTTGTGTAAAACGAAAAAGGTTCTTAATGTCTATATATTTATTTACGTATTTTCATCAATAAACCACGAACGTTCAACATATATATATATATATATATATATATATATATATATATATATATATATATATATATATATATGCATGTTTCATTAAAACGACAGACAAGGTACTACGGTTAAGCTTTTTAATTAATTTTTCTTGTGTTCGAACAAGAGTTTTCTTTTCTGGACAAAGAGTGTGTAAAAACGATGTGCTAACCGTATTCGGAAATTAAAAACATCCCTATTACACACTAAGACATATACATAATGCACACACTCAATTAAGCTGAAAAATCGAATCATCCTTGATAATGGCTAAAGGTATAGCCGAAAGCGCTCGGAAATATAAAACATTTGGACAGTTCTTTCACACCCTTTGTCCAGAGAAGAAAGCTCTTGTTCGAACACAAGAAAAATTAAATAAAAAGCTTAACCGTAGTACCTTGTCTGTCGTTTTTAATGAAACATGCATATATAAATATATATATATATATATATAGATAGATAGATAGATAGATAGATAACTTCAATCATGAAACACACAAGTAAAAACTTCAACCAAATACAATAATTGTTGGACGCTGTTTGAGTCTGGTGAAACGTATGAAATTAATTAACAGACTCGTCTTAACAGCTGGCAAAATGTCCTCAAAATAAATAAACGTCCATAACTTCATTTTTTTAATTGTTTTACACCAAGCAAGGGGACAGTGCCACTAAGACGGGGGTGTTTAACGGGGTGAAACGTGAAAGCGAATGAGAAGAATGTGAATAGGGTTGATTGAGGAATGGACAAAAAATGGTAACGGTTCAAAAAGACAGAATATATTGATTGACGTTGCATTTAAATTTTTGAAGATTGTATTTATCAGGTAAACCGGAAGGGAGTTCGACAGGTGGGAAGTGTGAGATAAATCTATTAGAATAGAAGTTATCTGTTGAATCTAGCTAATTCATCAGTAAAATGGTGAGACCCAAATGCCAGTCTATTATCACGCTTAAATTCATGTAGTCGAGGAACCAATGAAAAAAGCTCATCACAAAGGATGTAATTTCTTATGTTCGGGGGATGTAATGGACAATGGCTCGGAATAGCAAATCGTAGAGCCAAGTTCAAATTCCAGTTGGGTTTATTATATTCCCTTACGCGCAAATACCCTTCGAAAAGATATGAATCCGTCGCTTCTCCCTTCAGTTATGGGTAATTTATGTTTTAATGTAAGACATGTATCACTAAATTATTATATTCTCAAAAATAATTCTTGCAATCTAAAAATATTTTCTGGCTTTAAATAACCTGCAAAGGGTTGATAATCCGTAACAAACTAAACACTCAATCAAATCAAATGGATTCCAAGTGTGAACATGAATGTTACATAATATTAAAAACTGGAGATTCGAGGAAGTCCTGGATCTTCCTAGACAACCGTAGTACACAAGTCTACAAGAATACTAATTTGTTGTTTCATTTGTTTTTGTTTTTTATGGCTTATCAATTCTAAAGCTGATTTTAAGGGGACGCTTCCAGCACCTGGTATTCCCAAGCAGAACCCAAATGACTGACCTTAATGATGCTTAACTTTGTTAATCAAACGGAAACCGGTAGAAGCATACTTAGAACATTGCTACAAATCTAAGGGAAAACACCAGAGACTCAATCTCCTGTTATAACCATTAGACACCATGTGTAAATATGCAAATACTTGATATCTTATTACTAATTGTAATAATAACAAATCAGGCACATTAGTGGCAGATAAAATGGGGTGGGAGAAAGTGATAGTCATTGATCTACCGTGTCCATTTGATACAATGATAGAGTAAAAGGAAAAATAGAAATAATCAATTATGACCCATTGAGGTTTATATTTGCAAGTCTTTCGAAGCTGAAGACGGTCACAATCATACCGGTTAACATTGGTGTGTTTGGTATGGTGACTGAGAGAATAGGGACCTGGATAAAGAAAATTGGTATTGATTGCCTTGTGGAACTGTTTCAGAAAAGATGTCTGTGAGGAACGGCAAGAATAATCCGGATAGTGATAAACACTTAGAATCAGAGGAAAATGGCATGATACCTAAGACTGCTAGTTTTCACCTGGCACTCATGCATTAAAAAACATTTAAGAAAATAATAATAATAATAATAATAAAAGACGAAATTCAGGAAGTGTATGATTATTGACATATTGTTGTAACCTATGAAGGGTTACTGAATGAAGAATAACCAAAGCGGAAGCTGGAAATGAAATGGTAATCTTTATAATATCAACATAATACAATACTCGCCAGCGGCTGAAGTTGGTAAACCACTGTTATTGGTGGACTACTTAGCGTATTAACCCCACTAACAATAGTGTTCAATAGTGTCTAACGTATTTATGAGGATTGGGACATACACATTAGTGTTCATAGGTAAGGTATATAACATATATCATCTGAGAGAAAAACCTCCAAGAAAATTATCGATAAATAGTCCAAATAAAAGGACCTGGAGATCGAAAGTAACAAGAAGTGGGGAATGAAGATTAAGACTGTGCCAATAGTAATCGGGGCACTGGGCCTCGCGAGAAAAGGAATGGACAGTTTTACTAATAGTGACCCAGGTAACATCAACATACAAGTTGCCCAGAAGATCGCTCTACTAGGAACATACCAAAGTGAATAGAAAAGTGCTATCAATTAAATGACAATCCAAGGCCTAAGAATCATAGCTTGGACTCGGTTCTATAGCATACAAATCAGGAAACATACCATACGCAAATAATAATAACAATGTATGTCACTTATGCCATAAATTTGTTGACCACTGTTGACCACATAGTGTCAGTGTGCCCAGTCTTTGCTAAGAAAGAATACATTATTAGATACCACAGGCTAGGACAATATATTCATTGGCGTGTCTGTTCAAACTATGGTATTAAAGTCTCGGATGCATAGTACAAACACCACCCGAATGATGTCACAAATGGTGATGGTGTGACTGTTCTGTGGAATTTCCCAATCTTCACTGACAGGAAAACTGATGCAAATAGACAAGACATAATCATAAAAGATTTCAAAAAAGGACCCTGTCAACGAATTGACATGATTCCAATGTTTTCAAAAAGAGTATTTAAAAAAACTATCAAATTATACGGGCCTGCAAATCGAAATAATAAAAATGTTGAAACTTAAAACTACGATGACCGGGACACTGGGTAGGATAAAGAAGTGTGCCGAAAATTATGTGAGTAAAATTCCTGGACATCTCAGAATCTCAGAGCTACAAAAGTTGTCTTTATGCGGAAACTGCAATATCACCCACAAAACCAATTGCATAAATGAAACGTCCCAAATATGCACAGAAAACTCTTCTACAATTACACATTGGAAAGATGTTGCCACAAACATTAAAAATAACAATAATAAAGAGAAGATAATCTGAGTCACAACAAAGAGGACCCATTGGTGGAAGATGAAACAGAAAAAAGATTAATCCTTGATCCATTGTGTCCTTCCGATATGATAACAGAGTAAAAGGAAGAAGAAAAATGAACTTTGTACTCGCAAAGCTTTAGATGTTGCAGAAGGTCATAATCATACTACTTGCCGTTGGGGCACTTGGTAC
>CAHIKZ030002335.1:1830000-1925000 GCA_903632075.3 Acanthosepion pharaonis
GACACATAATACAGAAAAGTTTTATAAAAAAAACTAATCGCAGTTCCTTGTCAATCGTTTTTAATAAAACTTGTTATTTTGATTCACACAATGTTCACAAGTAAATATGCAACTCATTACACGCGTGTGTATCTATGTATACGCATATATATGTTTAGTATTTTAATTGAAAAGGAATGATTCATATAGATTTGGGCTGATGTATTTATCATAAGGAAAATATGTAAAGAGTAAAGCAATCACAACAATAGTAAATCATTGATTGATACGTTAAAAATGATGTATAAAACAAAACGCCACCTACCGTCATTGATATTGCTAAAACTTCTCACGGTATCCGAAGCCGGATGTATATAATGCTTTTGTGTAAACTTTTGGTACAACTTTAACATATACTCGGGTATCTCCCTCTTGAGTGGATCGTCCGTCGATTTAGCCGGTGTCTCCTGTTCAGTAAAATGCCTACCAGTTGTTCCCACACCAGCCTGACCCCCATCCTTATTCATTCTGGATGGTAGAAATATAGGCTGTGAACTCATGTCCCCAGCCCAGTCTTCGTCCTCATCATCTTCCTCTTCATCCTCGTCGTCATCATTGTCTTCTTCGTCAATAGAGTCAGCAATTTCGACATCGGAATACTGACCCGGATTGTCGAGGTTTTGCTTATTGCTGTTCGAATCCGAGGATTCCATTCCTGTACTGTCGTCGTAAGCTTCGTATTCATCCACGTTGTCCTCATTCTCCGATCCGGCATCGGGGTTTTTTCTCTTGCCACTTGGATCGCTCCTGTCGACCGCCTTTCCCTTGCCCCCCGGACCGTGGCGACTGGAAGCACCGGCAACACTTCTATCCGAATCAACATCCGGAAAATCACTGAACGTTGCGTCTTCCTTTGTAAATTCCGACGGCGGGTCAATCTTTCCGAGAGATGACACTTGTTTGTGGTCAGCGTCCGTCATAAGGACGTTTTTGCTCAGACTGATGACAGCCTTTGCGTCGGCGCCTGGGAAAGGCCAAGGCGCTCGACTCCGATCAGCTCCCAGGGAAATGCTATGTAATGCACAGGTGATAAAGAAAATGAAAAGAAACGCACTGAAACGTGTGGTATTGTAGACCGTTATGAACTGATCCAAAGGCGAGTAGGCGCAGTTAGTAGGCAAATCACATCCTGCCTTGTAAATTACGTTGTTTCTAGAATCAGACGCTGAGTTGGCATTTCTCCTCAAATTACTCCTTGGTTTAAACTTATCATGAATATTTCTGTTTATATCATATTCCACCTCTTTATTGCATTGAGTTTCCTGAACGCAGCACTGAGATTTATCCTGTTTAATGACAATTCGTCTGTTTACATTAATATTAAACAGTATTTGTTCGGAATTCGTTTCAAACTGTTCGTTAACTTCATCTCGTTTTATACTGCTCATGATACAGTTGTTGATATTTTCCAATCGCGTTCTGTGATTTTGAAACTTGCCACCAACTTTTGTACCGGCTAACTCATGTACAGACGAGGCAAATTCTTCTGCTGTCTGAGTAGCTCTGTCGCCATTTTCGATTTTTCTGTCTCTGTGACCAGTTCGAGGCAAGATTTGATCTCGGATTATTCGCCAAGGAAGCAGTGCTGTTTCTCTTCCGCCCATTACGAAATCCTTGCCCAGAATTTCTTTATCTTCATCCTTGATCCTTATAGCTTCTAAAACTTTTCCTTGACTTTTTTCCAGGTTTATCTGTCCGAGAAAATAAAATCCCTGGTGTCTGTCACGGCCGGCCCTCGACCAATCACATATCAACTGTGATTGTACTTCGAGGGAACGATCTCCTAGCGGCAAATATTTATCCTTCTGTTTCAACTGCTTCTCTGAACTCAGCTTTAGGCTTTCGTCTGGTTGCGGTTGTGATAACAGTCTTAAATAAGCGAGGTAACCGTTGCAAGTACGGGTTTCGAGTTGTTGATGATTTGCACTTGGATCGGAGTGCTGTATTGGAATTCCTGTGATGGTAAGTCTGCGATGATTAAAATGAAGTAGTGATTCCTTATAGTTAAGTTCACTCCTGTAATCCAGGTGGATGTCAATTCGACAATGTACTGGAATCGAGTGTTCCAGACAAGACCCGCCTGCCCTAATTAAACTGTTCTGGAGACTTGAAAACTTGGCTTCTGACCGACAGTTTGTAGTGAGTGACTGTTGGCGTGTCTGTGGAAGGCACTTGAAACTGTGGCGAATGATAGTTTCACTTTCGTGGTTGTTGTTGTTGTTGTTGCTTGTGGTGGTGGTGGTGAAGATGGTGGTGTTAATGGTGGTAGTAGGGATGCGTTTAGAGTTGTTTTGTTGATGTTGCTGATCTTGTAGGTGGAGGTAGAGCTTGCAGCGGGGCTGTTGGCTTGAGGGCCGCAGGATATCGCAATGACTCGATCGGCGGCAAACTTGCTGTAGAATACTTCTGTAGTTATTCTGCTTTGACTCCCCGCAACATTGATGTCTGCGATAATGAAGCGGACAGTCCGATTTCTGGTTGTAGACTTGCTTATCTAGCCGCCCCCGTCGAACTGAAGAGGGCATTGGGTATTTGCGATAGGCCGAATCACATTCCATATCGTATTTCCGGAATTTTCAAACAAAAAAAAAGCTACACCGGCGCACTTGTTGTGACTTTAAAGTTATTGAAATGAAATAAATAATTCATTAAAGTTCTCTTTAACTGTTTGAGTTATCTGTAATAATGTATATTCAAGCTTTGGTGGTCTTCGTCGCTTCTTAAGCAATCCCATGACAACTATTACGACACGATCTCTGATGGGTTCATCCCAAATGAATACGACGGTAAATCACAAAATATGATAGCGTCCATTGTAATCAAAGGGTTATGATTGGAAACAAACAATTCACCGAGAAGAACAAAATATGGATTTTTTTAAAAATTAAAACAAAAACTCTGGCTTTCTAAAATATAACAGAGTAGTATAAATAAATTCTTATCCACCTTTACGTAATTCCAGCAATAAATATAAATATTTGTTACTTACTGTGGTTACGTTACTTGTAAATGTCTCCTGAGTTTTAAAACGTTCCAATATTCATGAACAAAGTTGTGATGAAAAAAGATAAGCGATTTTTTTTGTTTTGGTTTGGTTTTGTTGTTTTTGTTTGTTTGTTTTTTAAAGGAAATCCTTTGCTTTTTTGTGATGAAAACGTCGTTGCTCCACGGTCAGGTACCAAAAATAAATAAATAAATAACACCCGCAAAAAACAAAGAAACAACGGCGAAAAAATTTAAAACAAAAAAAAGAACAAAAATCCAGTAAAATATGTATGACTTGACCAGACAAAAGATGTAAGGATGAATAACAGAGAAAGAAGGAGTTTGGGAGAAAGAAGAAAGAAAAAGAAGAAGTATGTCCGGTTAGAGGACGATAAAGAAAAGTAACTACATAGATATTATAGTTGTACTACTCTTTACTTGCTATGACCACAGCTCCCACTTATAAAACTATTACTACTCCTAATTAGTGGTACAAGTAGCAGGGTGTAACAGTGGACTTGGCAGGCCAACGATTTTGTGAAAGTAGCTGCAAACGATGATAAATGGAGAGATTTAGTCAGGTTAAGGGAGTGAAGAAAATTTTTTGACATGTCCATAGAAGTTTTTAATAGTTGTAACGGACTAAAATGGCGATTTCAGTGGGGTGGCATTAGTGAGAAAAAATTGAGAAAAGAGAGTGTTCAATTGATATATCGGTCACAATCATTAATGTTACTGACTAGTGTGTGTATGTATGTATGTATGTATGTGTGCGTGTGTGTGTATGTATGTGCGCGAATAATTTTCTTTTGAGTATGATTTTATTGGTAAAATGACAATGTTGTTACGGCAGTGTGGGAAAATTTTTCGAGATGAAAAATAACAAGAGATTTACCAAAAAATTCAAGGAAATAGAATCACAAAAAAAAAAGAACAAAAAAAGAAATATGGAAAGAAAGCAACAGATTGATACTTTAGGGATTCAATGAAAAAGGTACGAAAAAATGGTGGAGAAAAAAGAAAGAAAGGCAGAAAGAAGAAGAAGAAAAAGAAGAAATACAATTATTTTAAAAAAAGTGAAAGAGAAAGAAAGAAAGAAAGAAAGAAAGAAAGAAAGAAAGAAAGAAAGAAAGAAAGAAAGAAAGAAAGAAAAAAATAATCTGGAGTAACAGATTGAATGAAAAGGGGGTAGAAAAGCAAAAAAGAAACACTGTTAAGACAAAGAAAGAAAGAAAGAAAGAAAGAAAGAAAGAAAGAAAGAAAGAAAGAAAGAAAGCAAAAGATTGATACTTAGGGACTCAATGAAAAAGGTAGGAAAAAAAAGGTGTAGAAAGAAAAAAAAAGGAAGATCAAGTTTTACGAATTCAGTACAAAAGCAAGAACGAAAGAAAATAAAGAACGTCTGTAACAGAATATGTTTAACCATTTGTTTAACAGAAGTGATTCCATAATTATTACGGATGGAGGATGCTTTCTAATTTCCCCTGAGCGAAAAATTGCTTACCACCATTAAATCTACACCTGTCCGAGTGATTGAATGTCGAAACTTTCTGATATTATTAAAAATAATTCCAGAATTTCAGAGCAGAAATATCAATATTCCTTATCCTTAGTTTCATTATAGATGCAAAAAGAATTAATAAGATCTGCATGGATGGATAGAATATTCATAAATCAGTGAACAGCGATTAAAAAAAACAAAACTTAAACTTGCCTATAAATATTTTGAGTCCTTCTGCATACATATATGTTGCTTTATTACAAGTATATATATATATATATATATATATATATATATATATATATATATATATATATCATCAGCATCGTGATCTTCCATCAGATGAAAGGTGAAAAAATGTTTTAACATTGAAACAAGATGTACTGTTTGTAGAGGGTATGTGCATGTTCTATTGCAATATTGCATAATAAATAAATATTTATTGCTCTATTTTTGTATTGAGCCCTGTTCTAAATTAATGATTTGAACGCTAAAATCTTACTCTTCGTTCTTTTTTACATTTATATGTGTGTATATATATATATATATATATATATATATATATATATATATATATATATATATATATATATATATATATATAAAAAAAGAAAGAGGTGCTGCAAACGTTTTTGGTTGTAATGTGGATTTATTTAGAAAAAATATTATGCTTTGTTTTACATAATTTTACTACGACACGTGTTTCTGGTCTCGCGACCGTCTTCAGGTAAAAGTGGAGATTTCTACATATTATTAAAAATAATTAATTTTTCTTCATGTTCAATGTGAAATGTTCTCGATATGAGACATTCTCTGTTTGTGTGTTGGCAATCCGAATTTTCTTTCTAGAATTATATATATATAAAAGTGAACATAGAAGTCAACACTTAGATGCCACAGTCTGTTTCATTCTATATGCAATCGTGGCCTGACGATTACATATAGCATGAAACAGACTGTCGCCCTAAGTGTTGACTTCTATGTTCACTTTTATATTTACACACGCTCTATCTCTGATATCGAGCACTTTATCCCATAAATATAGCACACCTTAAGACTATATTTCTTCAAAAATATATATATATATATATATATATATATATATATATATATATATAAAAGAACAGTAAGATATATAATCCGGTGTTCTTATAGATATTCATACATACATACATATATATATATATATATATATATATATATATATATATATATATATATATATATATATATATAATCAATTTCCTTGTTATAAGACAATATATATGTATGGAGAAGGACTTTCCATATACATAGTAGCAAAAATACACGCACATTCACACACACAATGCCAAAAAAAGGAGATAGGTTTAAAAGATACAGAGATCATAAAAAGGTATGAACAAAGACCCCCTTCCTTCGCCATTTCTCTGACCAGTTCTAAATATTATTTTCAACATCAGTGCAACAAGTATAAAAGGGAAAAATAATTCCCTTAAATAATATGTGGAACTAAATATTCTTCAGCTGATGAAAATCTCAAGACCCGAAACACGCGTAGGAAAATATATGGAAAATAAAGTATAACATATGTTATAATACTGCTGTTAATTTGCCTTGGCTTGACCCTGACTATTATTAATCAGGGAGTCTTACTGCACAAGCATTTGTCACTATAATCTAATGATCTACAGATATTCCATGTCTTATTTCATTGTTGCAGTCCTGATACCTATGGAATCGAATGCTGAACACAGGATTCATTTTAGTTACCATGGACGCCGACAATGAGATGGAAGCCATTACAAGTGATGTGAGGGCGAAGAAGGTGGCTCAGAATTTGAGTAAGATGTGGCAATTACTATATGTGTCCAGCATCATAAATTTTCATCATTCTATGTAATAGAAATCGTCCTGCATGGCAGCGAATGCTTGACAGTTTCCTCACAGATGGAGAGATGGCTTGAAGCGTCAGATATATGATTCTACAGAAGGATGCTGAGAATACCAATGTCGGAACCTTAAGTTTTAAAGAAGTGGGAATGAAATGAATACTTCTACATAGAATTAGAAAGAGATGGTTGAGATGTCTGGAACACATAATGAGGAATGAAGGCTTAGTGAATTTGCCACTAACAAGACATATTGATGATAAGAGGGGAAACAGTGAAAATCTATCTAACGAACTTGTAAAGGTGGTGGGAGGGATAGAAAAAATAATCAAATATTGCTTAAAGATTAAAAATACCGGAAGAGATTTCATTTGATTTGTTTAGCGGTATATAAACACTTCATGGGTCATTTAATGTCGAAATTTAATAAAATGAAGAATAAAAATATGATATATATTATTCTGCTTTCACAGTTGAATACATGGTAGATGATACTCAGCTTTTGTGCATATACATGTTTGTATGGACATAATTACTAGAGGCGGTGATATGTGTGTTTTATTTTATAGTTTTGTTGAACTTATATGTTGGAATACAGTTTGATTCATTCAAGAAATTGCAGAATCTTATATGGATTAATATCATGACATTAATAATATCCTTATAATTAATCCAGTGGTTATTTGTCTGATTTGTTGTTCTTGTTGAGCGGCACATTATCCTCACTTAATGCTGAAATTGACATACTTTAAATGCAATTCTATGCCTTCAACTACAGATAAAATGTATTGTTGGTAATTTACTATAAATAGGTAATTTTTTATATAAAAATATATTGCTGGTATTTTTACTATTTTTAAATTCATAGTGTTTGAATTTCGATTGGGGTTCACTATTTGCCAATAGTTGGGACCCTGACAGGTGCTACCACCTCGTGTCAGTGTGTACCTGGAAACAACAGCAATTAAGAGGTTCCTCAAAACTTCAATTTTCCTATCTAAGGTTTTACTGCCGAATGGAGTTTATCGTCATACAAATACAGAAAGTGCCATGATCGCCCAAATACTAAAGGGACACAACTATGTCTGCACTAACTATGGTGTCCCAACAATCGTAAATAGTTCCAGGGATCGTGATGTAACATGACGTGAAATTTGCCTGTTAACGTAGAAATCATAATGATTTAATGATGAAAAGTGTACTATTTATCTAGTTTTATATTAAGGAAATATTAAGCAGATAATGACTATCTGTCTATATTTCTAGATGAGGTCTTCTAACTATTTACACAACATTGTTCAGATTTACGGATTTTCGGCCGTTGTACGTTCCGGCCTTCTTCAGGTGATTTTTGTCCTCCAATGACTCATGACCCAGTGGATAAAAGTATTGGTTGATTGATCCTAAAAAGTGACTTGACCAAAAGAATTGTTATTACTCCCTGACCTCAAGAGGGAGAACAAAAACTTGGAGAGTTATCAAATCGAATTAACTAAAACTGTAAAATCCCAAGACATGGTACGCGTAATTAGGAATAGTCTACTCCCACCCCGTGGATTAAGAAATGGCTCCGTTCGGAATTCCTACAAATATAACCTGAAGAAGGCCGAGGCGTACAACGATCGAAACGTCGTGAATGTAACAATAAAGATGAGGACAACAGATCGAACAATATAAATTGTGTAAATAAATAATGTGCAAGAAATGTTTTTGATATTCTATAAGTAAACTGATAAATAATAAGAAAATTTTACCGACTTTTTTCAAGAATTTCTTCACTGCTCGCGCAAATAATTTTCCGCCATTTTATGAATGCTTACGAAATCAAGAAACTGCAAATTCAGTAGAGTCGTAGTGGTTAACAAGTCTAGCTTCTGAATATGTCCTTGTAAAACATTTACACTCAGTTAATTGTCTTTACTTGATTCAATTGAAATAGCAGTAATTATTTACTGTTTGTAGCCTTGTCACAGGACACAATAGTAAAATAAGGCATAAAAACTGAACTGGTAACACGAGTGAATTGTTTAGTAAAAACAAGTTTACTTACGATCGACATATGCTCAGGGCAGTTAATTTTCCTACTAAGTTAGAATAACTCTGGTCCAAGGCAAAAGTAATGGAGCAATCAGTAAAGATCAAGTTTATAAATTCATCAACGAGACAACCTTTATATCAACTTCGACCATACCGCAGTATGGTCGAAGTTGATTTAAAGACATTATTAGAAGTAGTCGTAGTATTAATAATAATAATAATAGCTACCTAAAATTTAAAAATGTACTTCTTCTTGTTTTATGTGCCATGTCACTTCAGAATGTAGGCTTTTATGGCTCACCACAGCTTCCTGCTTTCTATTCCTCAAACTAATTTTGATCATTCACTATGATTTTTGTTGTCTTTTCCGCATCCAATAACGCAATTACTCGCTGAGAATATAACATTCTCACGACATTCTCAAGAGGCAGATGTCACTTAAGAATGTCGTAAGAGTGTTACATTCTCCAAGTCCTCTCTCCTCATTTCAGTGTTTCCTTCTGATTGTAAATATACGCTACCCACCAGTTTCTGTAGTCCTGGGTATGTCGATAAACTACATCTGACAGAAAGGCCTCCAATCGAGAAACTGGCGGTTTTGAGGAGCGTAAAAAAAAAACTGTTAATTGCTGTTGATATCAGGACCATTCTAGCCTGGGGTGGTAGCACCTGATAGGATACCAGCAATGGGAAAAAATGAACTGCCCCTAACAAAACACTATGAAAGAATAAAAATAGATTTTTATAATAAAAATTCCAGCAATACATTTTTTGAATACTAAATTACTAACAATAAAAAATTGTAATATTACCAACAATACGCATACTATTTACATTATTCAGACTATTGTCCTCATGGAGAGGAGAATTAACAGGAGATTACTGATAAATGACATCCATTAAACATGGAACGTGTAACTAGAACAGTCTACCCCAGCGAGTGAAATAAAGGGTTCAGTTTGACATTTCAACCACCTTAAGAAGGCCAAAGTGTACAACGGCCGAAACGTTGTGATAAATATGGCAACAAAGATGAGGGCAATAATGTAAATAGTGTACATAATACCTCATCTTAGAAATATAGACTGATACTGAACAATACGCATATACCAACAAATTGTAGCCACTTCACCCAAATCCATTCAAAATACTACCAAACAACCAACATGGAAGAATGTTTATTTCCTTAAGTCATATAATATTCGACAATTTCTTTTACATAACTGTATTCCAAAATATAACTTAAAATACCTCATCACTGTCTCTAGTAAGCATGTTCAGGCAAACATCTATATTCAAAAAGCTGAGTATCATCTACCAATTATTCAAATGTGAAATCAGAATAACATTTTTATCACATCCCCCGACAAAATTAAATTTCGGCATTAAATGACCCATCGTGAGTTGATATGCCGTTAAAAGGAAAATTAAATCAAATCCTATTTTATTTAAAACATCTTCATTTTCTGTTTAGTCTTATCTTTTTTTTTTTTGTTTTTTTGTTTTTTTTTTTTTTTTGTTTGTTTTTTTCGGTTGAACCACGCGCCTGCGATGAGCATTTAGCGCCATCTAGGAGATGAGATAATTAGAGAAATATTCAAAACTTCTTTGCTTCTAGTAAAGTGTTCTTATCTCTTAATATTTGCTTTATTTCCGAAAAACGTTTTTCCCTACAAGTATGACTCTTCTGATTTCTCAGTTTTTTTTCTAAGTAAATGAACAGCACTCATTAATAGTATATTCTTGCGCTCACTCCTACAACTACTGGAATGACGGTTGTATTTTAAATACCGCGTTCTTGTAATTTCTACTTACAATACCTCATACGAGGAGCGTTTGTTAAACTCTTTCACAGAAATGCTTTTATCAGTAGATATGATTAAATTTACATTCCGTTATCATTATCATTATTGTTAGAAGCTCGCGCCAACTATTAGATGTTTCGGCTGGGTGACGAAGACAGAATCTATGGTCGTTAGCAAAAGAATGAGCACAAAATGCAAATTAGAAATCAGTGATATCAAAATCAAATAAGTACAACAATTTAAATACCTCGGAAGTGTTCTAACAAACGGCGAAAAGTGCTATACTGAGACGTATTTGGATGGACAAAGATACCTCCCAAAAGCTAAGCAGAGACACGAAAACTTCAATAGAAACCAAGAAAAGAGTACTGAACTGTTACGTGATATATGTCCTCCTATATCCAGTGGATATTGGACAATCTTTTCAAAGATGAAGAAGAGACTTGAAGTAACAGAAATGTCGTTCTACAGAAAGATTCTGAGGAAGCCATAGACCAAATATGTGAGCAACGACAAAGTGCTAGGTAAAATGGAAACAAAAAAGATGCTTAACAGCAGGAAGATGCAGTTAAAATTTCTGAAGCAATTGAAGAGTAAGGAAAGCTTGTAAAATATGATACTCACAGGACAGTTTGAGGGAAACATGGCAGGGGAAAACAGCGCCTGGCATACTTGATGAGCTGAAGTAAATGGATGGTGGAAAAGCGTTTAGAAGAAATAGCAAAAAGACAAAATTTATTAAGAGCTAAGGAAGATGTGGAGGGCTATGATCGCCTACGTCCTGAAGGGACATGCCACATAAAGAAGAAGAACATTGAGGTCTTATCTTCGCACGTACCTGCAGACACGATTTCCTTAGCACATGAACTACTTCAGTGACCTTTGTGCTAAAACCTATATATATATATATATATATATATATATATATATATATATATATATGATTGGTGTATACGGAATTTATTCTACAATCTGCATTCAACATCATCACTTGATATGACACCAGAGGTATTGAAACAAAATTGGTATTTTTTTAGTGATTTTATAACATATTTTTGTTATAATTTTTAAATAAATAATAATAATATATATATATATGTGTGTGTGTGTGTGTGTGTGTGTTAGATCATTTTTTATTATTCGGTTGACTTAACTCGGACATTCATGCTTCTCTCATGGTAAGCAGTACGGTCCTGCATTAAGATGGGAGGGCCATAAGGGTGCTATCGTGTGTCGTTACATAATTGGCCAATGTAGGGCTTCCTGGACCACCAACCCGTCTTGTGCCATGGCTTCGTGTCCAGAGCAGTAGATCACTCGCAAGTTCGTGTTTTTCTCGCCAGCAGTGTCATGCAAAGCGCATTCTGTGTTCGCGTAAGATTGTAGACATATCAAGGAAGAGTCCGTAGAGATGTGATATAGTGAGATGTTGTCTCCAAGAGATGTTAATTATTTCTCGCACCATCCGATTGTCGTTTTCATCAAGCTTAGCCGCAAGGGTTTTAGTTAATAGCCAAGTAGTGGCAGCATACAATTAAAAGACCCCTTTACAGTTACCCAAAAGAAGCTCCGTTTGAGGTTGTCTAGTAGATCAGATTTCCAGATTACATTTATTTTATTCAAGGCGGCCAAGACTTTAGTGATGCGAATTTTTACATCCGATAGAAGTTGTTAACGGCTGTTTCAGTGAAATGGAAGAAGTTATCAATTTCAAATCTTCTTATTTCTATCTATTTCTTAAAATAACGACTATCATTCATATCTTTGGTTGTTGTTGCAATGTTGTGTAAAAGTTCTTCAAATATTTCACGATGTGAAAAGGAAATTTCTACTGATATTTTATTGTAATAGAACCCGCTATGAGATTATTCAATCATTACCTTAAGAATTAAGATTCATCAGAATTCACGAGTCTTTCTACTTTTATTATTATTATTATTATTATTATTATTATTATTATTATTATTATTGCCATCCGTTGAGAGAACACGGATTTGCGCCCGAAGAGCACAGGCCTTGTCAGGTTTTTTAATGAGAGATCTTCATTTTTCCATACAGCACATCTCGCCTCTCCACGCACATATGTTTTCCAAGGAGACCAATACAATTTAGCACCGGCATCATCGTAGAAGTTGTCGGAATGAAACATGACATCGGACTGTCTTAGAGACTCCGGTACCGGATTTAAATTCATAGCTTTCTTCCTAGTCTGATTTACCCATAGATGGGGGAGGAGAGATAGATCCATACCTTTTCCAAGCGTATTAACATGTAATTCCTTGATCCAAGCCGCAATGCATTACTCCACCGTACCTTATTATTATTGATAGTAATATAGGGGTACAGAAATTTAAATATCTGGAAAATGTTCTAACAGAAAACGGACAGTCCTACACTGAGATCCGAAGATGTACTGCGATGACAAAACACGTATTCCAAAAGCTAAGCAAAGTATTAAGAGACAGGAAAATTAAACTGGAAACAAAGAAAAGAGTACTGAACTGTTACGTGATATCTGTCCTCCTCTATGGCAGCGAATGCTAGACAATGAAGAAGAGAATGAAGAAGAGACTCAAACAACAGAAATGTGGGTCTACAGAAGGATGCTAAGGATACAATTAGTCAAACATGTGAGCAACGATGAGGTTTTGGAGAGAATGGAAAAAAGAAGAAACTTATACTTAACACCAGGAAGAGGCGGTTGAAATTTCTGGAGCACGTAATGAGAATCGAAGGCTTGGAAAATCTGATACTCACAGGATGGATAGAGGGAAAGAGAGACAGGGGAAATAAATGCGTGACATACATAATAGGCTTGGGCAAATTGATGGCCCGACATTTTTGAGGAGAAATAACAAAAACATACAACTTAAGAACTACAAGAGAAGGGAGGATGTAGAGGGTCATGATCTCCTGAAGGGACATGTCACATAAAAGAAGATTACATACATCTATCAGAATAGCGTCGGTCAAGCAGGAACTGACATTGTTCACGTGAGGGAAATACACAAATGCCGATCCTCTCAATAAATCCATATAAATAGATTAATTAGCGTAATTACGAAGAGTAAAACTGGGCCTATTTTTGTTCAGTAAACTCAGTTCTGTCCTGTTCAGAGCATAATTTTGCTCAATTGGTTTATCGATAAACCGGATTGGCTAAAAGAGATGTAACTTTTTTTTAATGTTTACATTAGCATTATACTGTTTCGTGGAATTCACAAAACCAATAAAAGAGTCTGTTGTCAGGAAATAATTCTGACACAATTTTAATTAAAAGATATTTTAAAAATCTCACAACTCCCACGACACAATTACTTTGCACACACACACACACACACACACACACACACACACACACACACATATATATATATATATATATATATATATATATATGAAGAAATATAGTCTTAAGATGTGCTATATTTATCAGAGATAGAACGTGTGTAAATATAAAAGTGAACATAGCAGTCAACACTTAGAGGCGACAGTCTGTTTCATGCTGTATGCAATCGTCAGGCTACGAGTGCTGTTATTTTTCTCGGCGATTTTTATATGTATGGGTCAGTTGTGCATTGTGGGTAGTCTATTTTGGCGGTTATTTTACCGGAAGTCGTTTATTTATGAAACTGAAAAAGCGTGACACAGTAATACAGTAACATTCGCATTTATTATGTAGATATATGTATGTTTCGTTTTTTTATAAATTCATAAAAACATCTCACTTTGTCAGTATTTTCAACGAAACTTGCATAAAAGAGAGATTGCTGCCCCAAAACGCAATATATATATATATATATATATATATATATATATATATATATATATATATGAGATCAACCACACGTGACGCCGCGAAGACACGATATTTGAAAATGTCATAATGTTCTTAGAACCCACGTAGTTACTAGTTAGTAAGACTGTAAGAAAACATTGCAAACAAAGGATTGAATAAAAAGGATTTCATTATATAAGAACATGGCTTGAAAATACATTAGTTTAATAGGACTGAAATCGTGACGCCTTTGCGAACCACTTTTTGGCATTGTTCCATGAGCAGACATTCTACTCATAACGGATGATCAAGTACATGTTTCAATAAAAAGTGTAGAGAAGTTTAGACAGACTTTCTACACAACAGAAAATAATGAAACCAGCAGTGCCAAAAAAAACACACTTTGATAATGTGTTAAATATGTTGTGGAAACCAGAAACATACAATAACACACACACACACACACACACACACAAACACACACACACACATCCATATATATATATATATATATATAATTATAAAACAGTTATTAGTCAGAATTGAATTAGACTTAGAATGAAAAAGTCTCATTACACATATAAAGAAAAATAAAAAATAAAAATGTAAAGTGCGGTGCTTTTAAATTTAAAAAATAAAGTGATCAGCCAATCACGCCACCTTGGTTTCAACCTTTCACTATCCTCAGTCGATATAGACTAGATTTGGCTTATATTGTCTGAGGATACCTAAAAGTTGAAACCAAGGTTGCGACATTGGCTGGTCTCCTACTTTTTAAGAATATATATATATACAGATAGATATTATTAGTGGTAAATATACACATACATATGCAAAATATATAAATATATATACATAGGTGCATACACATACATGTATATATTTGAATAAAAATTCCAAGAGGATAGAATCCAGGTAGAACTCAATTCTTTTTGAATTTGTAGGTCTGATTAATTGGATCGTACTTACGATTCCAATGGAATAAATTATGACCATGGAACATTAGTGTTTAAGCCTTTTTATTATATATATATATAGAGAGAGAGAGAGAGACAGGCAGACAGACAGACAGAGAGTGTATCAAAAATACTTTTAAAATCATTGGGGGCGGTTTCCTCAAACCAAAAATGGACAAGTCCACATAAACATGTCCGCAAATCCTTCTTTTTTGAGTTATTTAGTTTAAAGTAAATTTACGGCAGATATCGCTGTGATACCATGTAGACTCGATCCTGTCTCAGCAACGAGACGATAAACAGCAGCAAGTGTTGATTGACTCGGCTGCCTTCGAACTGGAAACGCAATCTGATACAGACGTGCAGCCTCCTGTCCATTACCATTCGCGCGGCCGTATGTAAAAGTCATATTTGCCTGCTCATGATATGAATATCCTGTCATTTTTAAAATTAACACTTCTCAGTTAATTCCCTACTACACACGTTAAACGTTTAAAAATGACAAAGTTATCCTAGTCTAGGATAATCCCCTAAAAATGTTTATATGTTAACAGATTTAAAAAATATTTATTTAATGACAAGATTAGGAAAAAAGAATAATAAAAGATCAGTAATCTTTAAAACTGAATATCTGACTGAACCCTCGACTACTTTTTTTTATTTTGTAGCATTCTACTTCCATAATGGTTGATCATTTAGGACTTGCACCGTGTGGCAATGGCTAGTCTAAATGATCATTATTATTTTAACAGACGTTAAATAAGTTAACATGGCTTAGTATGACATAAAATGAATCAGTCCAAATAAAACAACTATTTTATGCAAGAAATAATTGATTTTAACATGATCTGGGTAATAATAATGAACTATCCCATCCTACCACTTTCAATACTAACCACCGTATAAAAACTTTCTAATCACTAACGGCACAATTTAGCTGAAGAAAGATTCTTAAGTTGATATTTGGCATTGTCTATTCATTACAATTTTCTTTCCTTTTTACATGCGCTTAATTC
Organism: Acanthosepion pharaonis; assembly: GCA_903632075.3. Classification (NCBI taxonomy): domain Eukaryota; kingdom Metazoa; phylum Mollusca; class Cephalopoda; order Sepiida; family Sepiidae; genus Acanthosepion; species Acanthosepion pharaonis. The sequence goes on from CAHIKZ030002335.1 coordinate 1,845,989, forward strand.
AGTGAATAACGTCATATAACGAACATTTTAGGTCAAAAGTTAGTTAACAATAACGAAACACTGAAGCAAAGCAAGTATCACGCTATGGGTGTTGTGCCTCTTACTTCTTGATAAAGTTAACTATATTTGCCGCAATTTTGTAAATTCCAATTTGATACAAAGAAAAAAAAATAAAAATAAAAAATTTGTATAAATATAGAATTAAAGTTTACCCTCTAAATAAGCATGTGAAATGCAGCAGAATGAAAAATTCTAATTACAGCAAACCAAATACATCTTGGAATTAAACAAAACGAAAATAAAAAGTTAAAAAAAGGGAAAGTTAAAATTTAATAGCGAAGTGTTTTCTATTTAAAACTTAAAACAGGACCTTCTAATATCAGTTTCCTATGATGTCATCGTTTTTTTTTTTTTTTTTTTTTTTTTATTTTTTTATTTTTTTTGTGTGGGGACAGTGCTTCCTTCTTCACTCATCTGTTGCAGGGGATTCTTACATAAATTTGTCGTCATGTGGGGTTTTCCCCACGTTTCGCAATAAAATAAACATCGTTTACAGTTTTCAGCCTCTACGTAGAACTCTTTAAAAAAGCTCCTAAAAATTTAGCATTTCCTGTTATTAAGAAGGAAGCTCGAATTACAAATCAACAAAGCACATAAACTCCAAATTTACCAGGATATGTCTGTTAAGATAAAAAAATGATTAAGCACTAAGAATCTGATTTCGAATTGAATGTCCCGAAGTTGCATCTAGGTAAGCAAAAAGGGGGGATAAAGTTTAGTAAAAATAAACAGATACACATATTTTTTATTAATCACTTCACGGTGTTGTTAGTTAGAGCAAATAAAAAGCTTACTAGCAATACCTTGTCAGTTGACTTTAAGGAAACCTGTATAAAAGAGAGTTCGCTGCCCAAATACACAATATATATATATGTGTGTGTATGTGTGTGTGTATGTGTGTGTGTGGGCGTGTGTGTGTGTGTGTGTGTGTGTGTAGTTTCGTGGAATATGACAATATGAATATAAAAGTGATTTTTATAACCACCAGAATAGATTACCCACAATGCACCACTGACCCATATATATATATATATATATATATATATATATATATATATATATATATATAGCCGAGGAAATATCCCGCATTCGCAGCCTGAGGGTTGCGTCCAGCATGAAACAGCCTGTCGCCTCTGAGTGTTGACTTCAATGTTCACTTTTATATTCATATTTACATACGCTCTATCTCTGATATTGAGTAATTTATTCCATAAATATAGCACACCTATATTTCTTTATATATATATATATATATATATATATATATATATATGTGTGTGTGTGTGTGTGTGTGTGTGTGTGTGTGTGTGTGTGTGTGTGTGTGTGTGTATTACTTCAGCACAGCACACTGTAACTCTCTAAATAATTCTGGCAATTAAAGAATGGTGCGAATACACCTTTTATCACCTGGGATATTATGGCAAGAAATAAATCTTATCACGGGAAAGGAAATAGATGTAAATTGTGTCTTGTTAAAAAATTAGTTATCTTAAAACACGTAAATAACCCGAGATTAACAAAAGAAATTAACCGATGGTTACACGTAGGCATAAATATGAATATCTACTTAAATACGTTGATGCAGATTCATTTTTAATGAAAATTATGGTTCCTTAAAAGAACAAATAATCTCTCTTTATGCTTAATATAAAAATTAATATATTTTTATACATATATATACAAATCCTGTTTATTTTAAATGTCAAATATATATTTTTAAAATTAAAAAATCATTAATCCCAGTATAATATATAAATGCGCCAACATTGCTATACCGAGATATTTTTTATTAACATTTAAATTAAGTATTAATCTATACTCAGAACCTGAAGATTTCGCTGTGCATGAAACTCTGAGTTGTGGTATCGGCGATGGATAATATATATATATATATATATATATATATATATATATATATATATATATATATATATATTACCGAATCACAATTATCAAAGAATCTATCACCAAAGCTTTCAAACATAACAGAAACACTCTCCTCAACTATGAAACTAAAAAGAATAATTCCAGATTCCTCAGAGATTTTTTTATTTTAATTACAACATCTACGAACTTTGCCATATCTCACATTTAACCTCTTCAGACTTTTAACATCATCCAACATCTGCAACACATCACCTCACCAGGGGAATGTCACCTGCAAGAAATACCAGTGCCCGGTCTACAAACACAACATAACTCACAACATTTACACCTCCCCATTTCCGGCACTCACTTGGTATTCAAACGGCCGGCTCTAGGCTGTGACATTTGCAATTTCGTATATTTACATTTCTGTCACAAATGCGAGAAGGAGAATCATGTGGCGGAAAACGGAGTTTCATCTACGGTCCAATAACCACAAAAAAAAACATCAGGGCCAACAACAATTTAAAAGTCTCTGCACACTTCAACCAATCGTGTCATAGCATCGACGACGTCGAATGCGTGCTTTTAGCGTCTTCATTCGGCATCCGGGAGAACAGATACAGATCGGAGTTGAAGTATTTCTAAAAGTCAATTACCATATTGAGAGACTAAACAGGGATTGGGGTTTACTCAGAAAGTACAATTTCCACAAAGAAACTCATAATCCACAACACCACTCCTCATACAAATATGTCCCCGACGTTTTATTCCTTAAATTTTAATAGCCATCTTCCCACCTACCCATGCTTTCCTTCATGATGCACTAGTCAGCAATAGAAAGATTGTCCTGTACGCTGAGGGCTACTTTCCAGTCACCCTCTTTATAACATCACTGAATCTGTAACTATGGCTCCTTTACATATCAGCTTATTCAAGGGGAGGCAAAGGTTAGTGAAGATACATATTAATTTTGTATTTATATCTATATGTCTATGGCGGCTCATAACAATAGATTTTCAAAATTTATCTATATTTTGTTCCTTCACTTTTTCTTTTCATTTTATTTTATTTTATTTTTATTTTATTATTATATATTCCCCCTCTTTTTCTTTTTCTTTTCTTTTCTTTCTTTTTATCACATCATATTCTAACAATAGTTCCCTCTTACAACAAACGACCGACAATTTTTGTTACAACTTTCTACAGGCAAGACTTCTTTCTCTCTCCCCAACCAATAACACATTTTAGTTATTTTTACAATCTTACTCCCCACACGACACACACTAGTAACAATAGTCTTGCCTAACACTTTTACACCGATTAAAATTTTAAATTTCAGTTTATTTTCATAAAAAGTTTCGCAAACCGAGGAATCAGATAGAGATATGGTTTTTTGTTATAATGCGATTTCCACTGGAAAATGCCCCCATTTATATAAGCATCAGTAGATGAGTAATTTCCATTTCTCTGTTTTTCCACGTGTCGTTGATGAAGGATCCAGGCGTGTCCGAAAATTCCGAAAAAATCTATTCTCTCCGTGCTTCATTTCTGTCATATGATTAAAATAAATAAATAATAAATGTTTACTGTACTGATTATATTGTTACCCTTTCGTTTTTTCTTGTTTTATTAACCAACCTATTATTATATATATATATATATATATATATATATATATATATATATATATATATAGCCGAATGTAATGAGAACGAAAATAATATATAAATTCTAATGTTCACATCATTAATTCAAATGAAGTCTCAATACCGATGGTAGACCAATAATTATTTATTATAATTTTTTTCATATAGACAAAAACAATTTACCCACGACAAAGATGCAACTTCGTTTCGGTGCATTTAGTTGCACTCCACTGGGGGAAACCAAAATTGTTCATAACCATATTGGTTCTCACCAGTCGCATCTTTGTCGTGAGTAAATTGTTTTTGTCTACAAGAAGAAATTATATATATTAATCATCTCACCACAACAACGTAATATAGCAGCAAAGACACAACAGGGTTACTGGGTGTGAGAGAATATGAGAAAAATAAAAAACATTATTAAGGCGATAGAACAATAAAAGTACAGAAATTCATTTAAATTTTTCAAGATCAAATTTGACTGGAAAGCAAGAACTCTGAAGAGATTTCCACAAGGTGGGAGATGTGCGACAAAAGAAACTGTTAAAATTGAGTTCTTTAGCTAAAATATGATATTAAGCTTATTAAAGAAATATATGCTATCTCCGGGAAGCGCATATTTTTCTTTAATAAGACTGCTCGAATATTCAGCTCGGTAGACGAAAATAAATAAATATACTATTTAATAAATAAACGGAGCCTCAACTCAAATATGGGCATCCGCTAAAAATAACATTTAAGTAATAATAACAATTATTATTATTAAACATACAACCTGTAGAATGTATTGTTCGTGGTCAGGCGTATAAACGGATCTCGATCCATAGTTTGTGGTTCCACAGATCCTGTCTCAGCAACGTGACGATAACCATCAGTAAAGGTTGGATGACTCGGCTTCCTTCAGTCTGGAAACACAATCTGATACAGCCGTACAACCTCGTGCCTATTACTATTCGTACAGCCGTATGCGAAAATTCTATCTGCCTGCTCCCGATATGAATATCCTGTCATTGTTAAATAGAACACTTCTCAGTTAACTCACTAGTACATACGTTAAACGTTGAAGACAGACTAGGTAACATTATGCACGACTGACAAATGTAAACTAGTCTACATAACAACACTGCAACATCTAACGTAAACTTTCTTTAAACTTAATAACTCAAAAATGAAGGAGTTGCAGATATATGTTTATATGGACGTTTCCCCTTGTTTTGGTCTGAGTAACCCGGCCCCAAATTTTTAAAAGTATTTTGATACACCTTATATATATATATATATATATATATATATATATATATATATATATATATATATATATATATATATCCGACCTTAAGTTGGCAGAAATAACCACGGTAGACTATCCCATGTTTGTTTGTGAACAAGATATCCTTTAATATCTGGTATGACCACTCCTCTAACAAGAGGTCAGATACGCCATAGTGATTATCTAACGAGCAGTTACGACGATTTTTCGTCGCCTGAAATGCAAAAGAAATCGTGCCATTGCAATTATATGTCTGTGCACTGCTCTATTCATTAAACTTGTTCTAAATCTAAAAATACTTGTAATACGTATTCGAGATTAGTAGTTTAAAAGTAGAGGACAAACTGGGCTCGCGTCAAGGTTGATAAAGGTGGTAATTGCCCCTTGTTGTAAATGCATCGGCAGGTAATTAAAAAAAATACTTGCGGCATACCTGTGCCGAAACCAATTTTTTTCTCGCTGTCTAAACGTACACCTATCTTCAGGAGATTCTCAAAAATGAATATAAAATCTTTGCCATTGTCGACACCAGCAATTCTCACCCGACGCGCCGCGGCACAATAGTTTGCCGTGGAATCCCCTTAAGTGAGCCGCGAAATATTGTCGCAGTATATATATATATATACACACATACAGACCTGGTGCACCGAATGCCACAAGGTTCCCAAACGACCCTCCGCAGTTTTTGAATTCAGAGTTGTCCTTCTCCTAGACCAGTTGCCATCCAAGGCAATAGAATTCAGTATGTCCTGCTATTTTACCCATAGCTGGAGGGAGAGGATTCATACCTTTCCCAAGGGTATTAGCACGTAAGTGAATGTAATGGATTCGACTGGAATTCGAACTCGGCTCTGCGATTCCTCAATCCAAGCCGCTATCCATTACTCCACCGTGCTTCCAAAATGTGTGGTTGGTCCTGCACGAAACCTTCACCACTACAATCAAATTTCATGTGCCGGTGTCGGGATATCGGTTTCCTGGAAACTGATCTGCTTGACCCTCATACGTCGAATCTCGACGGAAGAGTCGACTATATATCTATCTATCTATCTATCTATCTATATATATATATATATATATATATATATATATATATATATATATATATATATATATATATATGTGTGTGTGTGTGTGTGTGTGTGCGTATGCGTGTGTGGAAGTAGTATTGGTACAGCGTTAGTATTGAATAAATGAATAAGTATTTATTTTTTTCAAATAATACTTTTAACTATTCTTTGATTATGTTATTTTAAATAATTTGTTTCAATATTCACTTTTTTTAAAGTTTTTTTTTTTACTTTATAATTTAGTGTTTTAAAATTTGAATAAATGAATATTAGCCATTTTTCATATATTTGTATTCAATATTCTTTGTTTAATTAAAAATTAATGGTTTTGTTCCATAACATTGAAATGTTTACCATTTAAAGACTTTGCTAAGTGAACCGTTGTTTAAAATCATTGAGAAACACTGATCTACACACTACAAAACGAAATAGGACAAAATTATTTCCCGTTCAAAAAAGCATACTTTTTAGGAAGAGAGCAAACGTCGGTTTTATTTTTATAAACAGTAGGGTGGGGGGGGCATCATAACTGCTAAAATTTAGGAAGATTGTGTAACTCTTTTGCAGAAGTAGCAGGTCATTAGAAATTAAATATCATGGTTTAAACTGCTATTTGAAAACAGCAAACATGTTATAAAGATGTTGCTGAAATTTATACTAAGAAGATTTTGATCGAGCACAAGATCACCATGTTTGGACAGCCAGTGACTATAGAACCAATTAAAATAAAGAGTGGCTTATGAACTTAGTTTGCTACTAAATAGCTGGGTACCTAAAAATGGAATATTTATTGGTTCGATATGTATTAGTTAGGTCTTTAGAAAAATTCTGTGATAGAAAGAAAGAAAAATAGATAGATAGATAGATAGATAGATAGATAGATAGATAGATAGATAGATAGATAGGAAAGACATCGATGATTAATATGAATGGACAGATGGATAGATAAAAAAGAAAAAAAAGAAGAATTAGATAGATAGATAGATAGATAGATAGATAGATAGATAGATAGATACTCGGACGAACGAAGAGAGATACATTCATATATAAACATAAATAGCACGAGAGAGAATCATTTATAAAATATATATATTCGATAAAGTTTTAATATCCAGCAATAATAAAGTGCGAATGAATGCCAGCTAGTCATTTTCTCGCAGACACTCTCACACACACCCAATTACACACACATACATATATATATATATATATATATATATATATATATATATATATATATATATATATATATATATATATATATTATTTATTTATTTGCTTGATATTGTGAATTGAGCCTGCAATTATTTTAGCTGATTTTAGGGCATAACAAATTACGAAATGTGATATAGCTTTATTTTTGTTTAGTCAATGTCCGTAGCATTATGACGAAAAAACAGAGAATTTAGGGCAACAAATATTTTTGTCATCGTCTTTGTCCATATAAATGAAATTAACACGGTGCTCTCACATTAATCACATCGATTGAACATTGTACAAAGAAGACATCTGCATTACAATTCACTTGATATATTTGTCTTGCGCTGGACTTAACCCACTGGGACAGAACCTAAATATCTAGTATAGAAATCCAAATCGACATCCAGTATTATTTATTGTGAGAAAAGATTCTTTTATAACATAATTTATTATTTATAGCTTTATAAAAAAAATACGTATTAATAATCGTCTTTTAGAAATCAGGTATTTGATGCTACCATTAATGAGCTTAATTGATCCAAACTCATATACAGGATGTCACGTAATGAGGAAACATATTTTAAATTCTGATATCTTTGATTATGAAAATGACATAGAGAACCAAATACATTTATTACATAACTGCGATACAAGAGTTCGACATATTTTCTAACATTTTTCATTTCCCTACAAGTATTTGATAACTGTTTGGCCGACAGTGGACCCTCATAATATCATGGATTCAAATTGAATTGCATACGTAACACAATCATATTCGCCAGGCAAAGATCCCTCGTGATAGACCAAAGGAAATTCTGACAGCATTTTAAAAAGCGACAGGTACCATCCCGAAAGGTAAACCTGCGTGCTGTCACAAAATTCCGTGGGACAGGCAATACGAACTGCGTCTGAAATGAGACAGCGAGTTCGTACATGTTCTTTTCGTGGTGATGACCATTTCAGGAATTTAATATTCTAATCTTAGATGATATGTTGAACTTTTATATATCAGTTGTCATAAATGTATTTGGTACTCTATGTCAATTTTATAATCCAAGAAAGCTGCATTTAAAATGTGTCCTATATATATATATATATATATAGATAGATAGATAGATAGATATTTCACACATTCTCCATTCCTTTTATTGATCGTCGGTTAGCTAGCCCGTTAAATTGTTGTCTTGTGCGGTAATATTAAAAAAAAGTTTTGTGTAAGATTTTGTACTATATGTCAATTTTTTAATCTAATATATTTCCATTTAAAATAAATAGAAGTAAAAGAAGATAGATAGATAGATAGATAGATAGATAGATAGATAGATAGAGATAGATAGATAGATAGATGTGTGTGTGTGTTTAGTATAAACGCAAGAGATGTCAACTCTTATTGATATTCGACATGTGCTTTGCTTTGGAATCGCCTTGAACTTATACATTTTCGAACATGTCTATAAATGGAGCCATTTAGTTATTTTTCAATGTCATTCACCCTGTACAAGAACCAAGAGTGAAAGGTTACCTAAGGAAAAGTCTTTAGACGAAAATATTAAAAATAGTTCACAGTGGAGACGTTAGGAGTATAGACTTGAACTAGTCATTAAAAAGGAAACGGAATCCCAATCTTAAACAGGAAACAATAGATAAACCACTACTCCTTTTTAAAAGGGCGGGGAGGAGAATGAACAGGACGATAGTCGAACCTATCTACTCCTATTTAAAATTTATATTGTGCTATAAAGAGGCCAGATTCTCAAACTTTGTAGAAGAAAATCGCATGTTCCAAACAATGTGGTTCTGTTACTAATATAATGTAGAGTGACAGTGCCCAAAATAAAAGTTATTGTGTCTGGGCTCCCTTGTTACTGTTATTTATTTAATCTCCATTTCAATCTTCAACGAAGCTTGATGTTTAGCCAACGCGTCCTACAAATGAATTCTGTAGTAACATGCGTCCACTTCACAGTAAGCAGTCTTTACCTGTTACTAACTGGGGTAGATTACTAGAGTGGATGTCATTTTACACAAAGCCGAAATAATGAAGCAACCATTGAGGATCGAATTCACTCAGTTATGTGCCATGTGGGATATACACTTAGGCAATCATGTATCTTTCGATGCATGACTGACGAGGCAGATTTTCCCGCAGTAGGTTGCTATCTATTTACCCATAGCTGGGGGAGAAGAAGAGGATTCATACCTTTCCCAAGGGTATTAGTATCGACTGGAATTCGAACTCTGCTCTCCGATTCCTCAATCCGAGCCACTATCCATTACTCCACCGTGCGTCCTCGAACCCACTACTGAGACATAATTCATCTAACGAGACAAGTTTGTTAACCATTACACCACGTCAAGGTGCCCCCAGATTTCTAGAAAATATGGGTTGGAAACTTCATACCGAGGGGACATATTGAAGCAAGATGGAGTCGAGAGAATCAACGAAAAATAAATAGCGGATCTAAAATTGGAAGGAATTGTTAGGGAGCAAACAAAATATAGGAAGATGTGGTGAGCCATGAACGCACTGTTGTTCAATATCAGAGAAATCTAAATTTAGTTTGCATTTTGGAGAAAAAAATTTGTTAGAAACCAATGAAAAGGGTACTGACATGTTACGGGATATCTTTTTAATTTATATGGCAGTAAATGCTGGACAATCTCCACAAAGATCAAGAAGAGACTTTAAGCAACAGAAATGTGGTTCTACAGAAGGATACTGAGGATACCATGCACCCAATATGTGAGCAACGACGAAGTTTTACAGAAAATGGATACAAAAAAGAAGCTTACATTTAATATCAGGAAGAGACAGCTGAAATTTCTAGTAGAAAATGAGGAAAGAGGGCTTGGAAAATCTGATACTCTCAGGATATATTGAAGGCAAGATGGACAGAGGCAAGGCACGACGTACAGTACTTCGGGATCTTGACTGACAGGGTTTTCGAGAAATAACAGGACAAAATTTATCAAGTGCCACAAAGGGCATGAAATTGTGGAGAATCCTGATGTGCCGTGTCTCCTAAGAATATAGGCGATCATGGCTCTCCACAAATTCCTGTCCCTTGTAGCCCTTAATAAATGTTGTCTTTCTGTTATTTCTCCTAAACCTTGTTCAGCCATCCATTTATCAAGCTGTCACGCGTTGTTTTCTTCTATCTGGACGTCTTCCAAGGCCTCTTTCCCCAATGTATACCCTAGAAACCTCAACTGTCTCTTCATGTTAAGTATAAGTTTCCTTTTTGTTTCCATTTTCACTAAAACTTCGACGTTGCTCAGATGTTCGGTCCATGATATCCTCGGCTTCCTTTTGCAGAACCACATTTCTGTTGCTTGAAGTCTCTTCTTTATCTATGAGGAGAGTGTCCAGTACTCACTGCCATAATGAAGGACAGATATCACGTAACAATTTAGTACTCGTTTCCTTGTTTCTAGCGAATTTTTTTTTCTAGTTCTCAGTACTTTTCTTAGCTTTTGGAAGGCAACTTCGGCTATCCTCCGAATTTCGGTGTCACACTTTTCGACCTCCGTTAAAAAACTTCCCAGATATTTTAACTTCCGTACTTGTTTTATTTTGGTATCTCCGATTTGTCATTTCTAATTACTTGTTAGGCATCAAAAATAAACCCAACCGTACTGTTCCAGGCATATTTCTGTACAACCATAATTAAACGACTTTTACACGTTCACATTTGTTTTGTCGTTCTCTTGCAAGGACTTGTTGTTCTTCTCTTCACATAGACCCGCTTAATACGCAGTTTGTAATTCTCTGTTGTCTTTCAACACTTGTCTGCGTTTTGTTCCCCATTATGTACTACGCTCATTAAAGTTTCGTTTAGTATCTTAGGTTCACTTGTTATTTACTGATTTCTCTCTGGATATCTGGGATGAGGAATTATCATTATTTAAACTATATGCACGCAGACTATTGACTTAATCGTTCTTGCTGTTAACACATTTCAATCATTGTAAAAGCTACTACACTTCTTTATCTGTAGTGTCATTTCAGGACGTAGGTGATCATGGCCGTCCACATCTTCCTGTCTCTTGTAGCTCTTAATTTTGTCTTCTTGCTATTTATCCCAAACCCTGTTCTATAATCCGTTTACTCAAGCCCATTAAGCATATTCCGCGCTGCTTTTCTCTGTCTCTCTTGCCTTCAACATGTCCTGTGAGTATCAGATTTTCCAAGCCCTCTTTCCTCATTTTGTACTAGAAATTTCAACTGCTTCTTCCTCATCTTAAGTGTAAGTTTCCTTTTTGTTTCCCTTTCCTCTAAATCACCGTTGTTGCTCACATATTCGTTCGATGCCGTCCTCAGCATTCTTCTGTGGAAGCACATTTATGTTATTTCAAGTCTCTTCTTTATTTTTAACTAGATTGTTCCGTATTCACTGCCATATAGGAGTACAGGTATGAGATAACAGTTCAGTAATCTTTGTTTGTAACTTTTAACTTGTTAAGTTTTTCTGTGTCTTATTACCCTGCTTAGCTTTTGGAATGCATCTTGTGCCATTCCAATGCCTTTTCGGATCTTAGTGACGAACTTTTCCTCTTTTTCTGAAATATTGTTTTAAGAGGAAGATATTACAAATTTCAACCGGCAGCAGTAATGGCTGCTCAGTCAATAAATTCCGAATATTTCCATATAAAGGCACGTCTAATATCATTTACTCATTTGCTAAGAATGTTATTTTATTTACTCATTTACTTAAAATAACTTAGTATGGTACAAGGCTGCATATGTTCAGTTCTCAGGAAGGAATTAGTAGGCTTCCTTTTGAGCAAAATTCAATCCTTTTCTTAGTAGCGTCTGGAGACTTAAAACACTTCTTTCTTTCTTTCTTCCTTTTTATATTTCTTTCTTTCTTTCTTCCTTTCTTTCTTTCACTTTTTCATTAAAACCAAGTAGCGTCTCTAATATATATTTCCCCTTCTTCCACGCGATTCAAACAGAATAGTCTATTTTTTAGTAGAAGTTAAACACTTTTATCGTACCTTCTATTTTTGTTTTTCCGTTCTTTCTTTCTTTTCATCTCTGATTTTCTATTTTTGTCTTTTCCACGTGATTCAAACGGAATAGTCTATTATTTGTGACGTATTGCCAGGGCGTAACGGTCGTACTAAGGGAGGAACACTCATAATTATAATAAGATCATTGACTAACATTTTCAGCACGAAGAGAACATTTAATATTTGTGGAGCGAGGGGGTACTTCATTACATTCTATTTAAGTTCTGTTTTATGTGTATGACTTCAAACCAAAAGTTATGAGGACTTAACATGCCTTAGTTGGTGCCACTATGCCCATATCTAAAACGAAATTAACTTCCTTGAAAAGCTTCTCGTTGCACGTGTTAGCCGTTTCTTTTCTTTTCGAGGACTTAAGTGACACAGGATAATTAAAGAAACACAGCGACGTTGTAATGACGTCTTCTAATGAAGGCAGAGCGTATATATGACAAAAATCACTGATCACGTGAGATTTGAAAACGTGGTCGAAGCAAAGCAAGTGTTTCAATGCAGTCACTTAGCGACACCGTAATGCTGCACAGAATCGTCTTCTTTTACGTTTTATATATATTTGGTTGGATTGATGTGAGTTTGTGACCTTGGGTTTCACGCTTTTGCGATCGTCAAACAAACTGATTAATTTTTTTAAAATTTTGGTTTTATGTAGATTGCGTGTATTAGCGTTATTATGGAAATTGGGGGGGGAATCGTCGTCATGATGTCATTATGTTAACGCAAACATAGATGCATGTTCATACGCCCGATGAATATGCTGGTTTTATAGGTTTTTATCATTCTTCCACCACCATTACTAATCACTACTAACAATTTACAATAAATATTAACCACTTATATTATCATTGTCACCAACCCCCATACACATTACTATCACATCACATCTATTATTATCATATAAACCGGTCATAATTATTAGCGTAAACTACCCCCTCCCCCAGTATATTTAATACCACCATAAAAATAACCAATAAGGATTACAAACTGAAATTTCTACCACTCACATATACACAGTCATCAAAAAACTAAAAAAAACAAGCAAATAAACAGCTTTAAAATAATAACAAAAGTTTTGTTTTTTTTGTAAATTAAAAATTAAAAATAAAAATTATAGCAATTTTCAACTATCATAATTTTACACAGAATACCTATTATCGGGATTTACACCAAAATAAATTAATACATATAACAAAATAAAATAAAACACCAACAATCACTTTTTAGTTCAAGCTACCACCACAATAATTACATTTATTGTTTTTATCATTCTCCCACCACCATTACTAATCACTTCTACCAATTTCCAATAACTATTAGCTACTTATATTATCATTGCCACCAATCCCTTACAACATTACTATCATATCACATCTACTATTATCATATAAACCCGCTATAATTATTAACGGAAACTACCCCCTCCCCCAGCATATTAAATATCACCATATAAAATAACCAATAAGGATTACAAACCGAAATTTCTACCAGTTACATATACACAGTCATCAAAAAGCAAGCAAATAACCTGTTTTAAAATATAACACATAAACCCCCTTTTTTTAAAAAATTAAAAATAATAATAATTTTTACCTATCATAATTTTACACAGATCCCACCACACGTATATATATATACATGCGAGGAGATATTATTCAGTGAAAAAATAGAAAAATGCTCTGATTTTTGACATGTGTAGATTCACGAGAAAATTTCGCTTCTCTTCTAATCTTTGTATTTCAACATACAAATGCGTATGTATAGACACAACACCAACCATATACATACATATGTCAATTCCGAAACTGTCCACATATGTTTATATCTGTATGAGTCCCGATGGACGAGCAAGTGTGTATGTGTGTTTGCGTACCTCATCGGGTGTACGGACATGCATCTATGTTTGCGTTAGCATGATGACATCACGACGACGATTCACCCCACTCCCATAATAACACCAATGAACGCAATCTACATAAAGCCAAAATTTAAAAAAAAATTAATCAGTTTGTCTGACGATCGCAAAAGCGTGAAACCCAGGGTCACAAACTTACCAACCAAATATGTTAGCTCTATCTCAGATATTGAGCGCTTTCTAATAAGTACCGCACATATAATATATAAATAATTATATATATATATATATATATATATATATATATATATATACACACACACACACACACGCACATACATATATATATATATATATATATATATATATATATATATATATATATATATATATATATATATATATATATATATATATATATATATATATATATATGAAGATTACTTTTATTGATGCCTGGTGTAGAACTATGGTCAGCAAGCTAGTATAACACAAGACTAGTGTAATGATCTCGATTCTCGCTAATTTGGCTTTGCTCCGTGCCAAGCTATGTCCAGTAAGTTTCTTTATGTTGCATAGGTGATCATCGATCTCCCCAGATGACTTTTGTCAATTGTGATGCATTCTTGGGAATAAGAGTTGAGTCGTTTCTTATTGCCTTCTCCAAGGCTTTGAATTCAGTTTCCTGAACTTGTTGTCATTCAGCTCTAGAGATCCTAGTCTACTCATAGTTAAAAGAGAAAATTTCGTATTCTTGCCTTTCAAGAACCTGCTTATGACACTGCTTATACCTATAAGTTAAAAACGTATATCATTTTAAGTACGACGACTCCTAATTGAAACGAACTTGCTCTCAATCTTTTTTGACCCCAGGCATAAATTGACAAAAGCCAATTCTGAAAAGTTGTCCACAAGGCTGCACCTTCGTTGCACTTAAAAGTGGAGGCCCCGCGTTTAACACTGATAGCTGAGGCGTTCCAAAATGTTTAAGTGCCGAGGTCACCGGACAATTGCTAGTACTAAAACAATGTCCGCGTGCACAACTCCGTGTTATTTGCGACATTACCATCAAGCGTACCACCGTGGTGAGTGAGGAGAGGAGATAAATAAAACCGCACATCCAAAAAGAAATCATATTATCATTCTTCGTGTTTTCCTCCTTCGCACTTCCGTTACGCCTTGCCATTAGCTCGCTTTGATTGCGAAAAAATACGAAATAAAAGCAGAGGAAGAAGAGGGTGAACGATTATTACGTTGATTGCATGCAAAAAAAAAATAACGATAACTTGATTGATATAAATTTGTAAATATTTTGTTGTAGTAGTATTTTTATTTCGTCGGATAATGGTAGCGCTCTGTTTGGTCAAAAATCCTGTCCTTTTGTGAGCAGCGTCTGAAGCTGTCTAGTGAGTATCAGATTTTCCAAGCCCCCTTCCTCATTATGTAACCTCGAAACCTCAATTGTACTTCATTAGATTATTACCTCTGTCCCATAATAGATGATACACTCTTATGCACATTTCGTAATTGTACCAAATATTATGGCAGAAATATAGTACATTAGATTATTACCTCTGCCCCAGAATAGTTGATACATTTGTATGTATATTTCATTCTCTAACTGTAACAACTATTCTGGGACAGAAGTAGTTCATTAAATATTACGTCTGCCCCATAATAGTTGATAGATTTTATGTACATTTCGTACGCTAAGCGAGAAGAGAAAGAAAGAAAGAAAGAAACGGAAGATAGAGGCGGCCATAACACTCCCACGCGTTTAATATCTCTTTCAGTGAAATGGAAAACCTTGTCGGTTTTAAATCTCTTTATTTATGACATCTTTAAATAATGACCTGTATTTATAATTAACATTGTTATAGTAATAATTTGTTACAGCTGATAACTTCATATATTTAACAATGCGCAAGATGAATTTCCACGGGTAATTTTGGATTCGTGGAAATCTCATGTTATCTCATTGAATCATTATGAATCGTTAGAAAATTCTAAAGAGAAAAACCGTGAAATTTTCCCGGGTATTTTTCCATTTTTTATTACTGGGAATTTTGTATCGAATTAGACGGCTGTTTTATATAATGACTTTTTTCCCATCGGTCTCAACTTAAAAGTTTCTTTTATAATTTCCTAATTTTTAGAAAACAAATAAAAGGTTTCGCGAAAATATTAATGTTCAGGATATTTCATATAATATACAAAATGTATTTTGGTTTTATGCGTGTGTGTTCTTGAGATACCGTTTGTGACTTGGAATAAAGTTTTATAGCATACTGAGATTGTGTAATGGTTTGGCACCGGAAAGAGAGGTTGATGAGCCGAGTTCAAATGCCAGTGGAAATTGCTACATTCATTTTTGTGCAAATATCATTGGGATTTTTGACGGGTACTATATGGTCTTGGAAATCGCAAGGAATATATGATGACACATTAGAAAAATTCAAAACTTCAGAAAACCGTGTAAACTTCCCTGATACATGGTAAATTCATCCGTTCTCCCCGAAGCTATAGGTTAAATAGCAGGGTAGACTGCACTCACTAGCTCTGGTCGGTATATAATATCAAAAAACGAAAATTTGAATTCAAAATTGTATTTGGGTTATATACTTGAACTGCAACTAAGGTTTGCTCAGGAAGTTACAGTATAGACTTCAGGAGGCTTTGTTGGTGTTGAAAACTGTTTAATATATATATATATATATATATATATATATATATATATATATATATATCACTTGATAAGACACCAGTAGTGTTGAAAAGAAAATTGAAATTTTTTAGTGATGTTATAACATACATATGTCATAATTTTGAATATATATTATATATATATATATATATATATATATATATATTGAAAAAAAACTATTGAAATGTTATGTTATAATTTTTTAAATATATATATATATGTGTGTGTGTGTGTAAAGAAATATAGTCTTAAGATGTGCTATATTTATGTGATAAAGTGCTCAATATCAGAGATAGAGCGTGTGTAAATATAAAAGTGAACATAGATGTCAACACTTAGAGGCATATATATATATATATATATATATATATATATATATATATATATATATATATATATATATATATATTAAAAATTATAACGTATGTATGTTATAACATTACTACAAAATTGCAATTTTCTTTCAACACTACTAGGGTCCTATCAAGTGATGTTATTGATTGCAAAATAAAGGGTTTTAAGAGTTCAAAAACCAATCAAACCCTCTCAGTAAGGAAAATATTGTTACGTTACCTATGATGACCACTCAGAATACAAGTATATGGTAATTCAAAATAATGTGACAATATGTACAATGGATTAGTGCATTAAAGTTAAGATTAAATTAAATTAGAAATCAATATAACAAATCAAGTTTTAATTTCACAGTTAAATTTAAAATTACAAATGTCAAATTCTAAATTTAACTGAGCATCAAGTTTAATATTATTACAAAATTATTCAGAATTGAAATATTTGTGTGTGTGTACATATATATATATATATATATATATATATATATATATATATATATATATATATATAGAGAGAGAGAACGAGGGGAGAGATAGCAACTGACTATGTAGACATAGGAACAATGTATAGTGACTGTTAGAAAATCGATCGCATTGAGTTTCTGAACTGACTGTCGCCATACAGTCAATCATCTTTATAAACAATCTGGTTCTCTTTATTCCTTCTATTTATTTAATTTTGTATTTTCTTTTAAATGTATTATTTACACATTTGATATTCGGATTCTTGTCATTACCTTTGTTGTTATTATAACAATGTTTCGGTAGTTGAATCCTCTGACCTTCTTCAGGTGTTTGTCGGTCTGGATAACTTACACGGATTTCCGAGCTGAACCCTTTATTTAATATACGGGAGTAGACTGTTCTCGTTCCACTGCCCATTTCTAGGGATATCTCTTCTAGTTCTTATTTAGAGTACTGCTCAGTTATTACTTGCCAGTACACACAGACGTAGGATTTGAACTCACAACCAAATTCACGAACCAAACGATTTGATAATAAATTTGCTGTAGTGAACTTGGATCCCTAAACCTATCACACCTGATGATTAATGCTGCAACTACCGCTGCAGCTGCCATATCATTTATTATTATTCTTTTTTGCTTCATTTTATTTTATATAATTCTCGTTATGTATTTATTTATTTGTTTTTTTTATTAATACTTCAATACTTTTACTGACCTGAGTTCGAATTCCGGTGTAAATCGTTACAAATACCCTTGAGTATTTCCACGGGTATTTTAAGGTCATGGAAATAGCAAGGAACATTTTATGTCTCATCTGAAAATTCAAAATTTAGGAAAACCGTGAAATTTTACTGGGTCCATGTGAAAAAGTATGAATCCATATGTTCTCCCCGCAACTGTGGATTAAATAGTACGTCAAACTGGACTCTGTGTCTCTGACTGGTATACAATATAGAAGGACAAGTTTGAATTCAAAACTGTATGGAGCCCTAATGGGGCACATACTTGAAGTGTAACTTAAATCAATATAGTTGTTCTATAAACCTTAGATTGTCTTCCTGATTATTGAAGAACAGAAGGGGGTACTCGGAAATATGCAACCATGCTGATGATAAGAAATCGCACTGATTTGCATTTTGTCTCAAAGGCAAAATAGCTCTGATTATGCCTAAAGTACAAGTAATATATGTAAATATGCAGTAAAACTTTGTCAATTCTGTATCTTTTCTTTCATGCTCTCCTGTTTAGATAATAACCTGACATCCATTAAACATGGCACGTGGAACAGTCTACCTCATTAAGTGAAATAAACCCGACGAGGCTGGCATCCCGCTCTCACCCTTTCACTGTCGAAACTCCTAAATGTAGCCGTCTCTTCTACTCCAATAGCTTCATGTCTCGCACCTCTCGCCTGTGGAACTCCCTTCCCTATTCTAGTTTCCCTGAGAGCTATAATCTCCAGCTAGTCAAATGTAATGTCAATCGACATCTCCAGTTGCCTTGATCTATCCATTACCCTTCTCCTCATCCTTTCTTCTATCACTCCTATCTGATCTTGTTCCAAATTTTCTGTAATCCCTTGCGTCCTAGTGGCTTCCCGCTTTGCTTGGGGTGAAACGCTTAAAAAAAATGGTTCAGTTCGACATTCCATTATGATGGTTATTGCAATATTTTGTCAGAGTTTTAAGCTCAAATATTTAACAATCTGGAAATTCTACGGATATTATGAAGATGTGGAAATTTTATCATTAAATTAAATATTATGATTTATTAGAATTTAAAAAAAAAACACATAGGAAGACTATTAGATACTAACGGATACTGACACTTTAATTAATCTAATGAAAACGACGAAAGCCAGTTCTTTGACAGGATCATTGACCGTCATACATGAGGTTAGATTTCGATTCCCTAGTATAATAGTGACAAAAATCGAAAATGATTATTTTAATTAACTTAAGTATTATTTTACGGTAAGGAATCAGAATATACTAATTTTAATACCTTTTCTATCTCGTTCTTTTCTTATATATATATATATATATATATATATATATATATATATATATATATATATATATATATATATATGTTTACCTATCTATCTATTTCGTTATTTTCATATTTATTTCTCTTCTCTCTCTCTCTCTCTCTCTCTCTCTCTCAAATTAGCTTACACAAAACACGATAAACAAAAAGCAATTCATTACTTGTCTTGTCATGGTGTCTGCGTTTCGATCCCATCCGGAGGATATATTTTCTTTATTTAGATTTTTCGAGTGCGAAAGGCAACAAATGAATTACGTACTGTTTAATAAATAAATAAATTCTAGGCGTCTATTTTAAATAAAATGAGTTCACAATAATAACATTTGAAAAATAAAATTGTCGCTTTAAAAATAAATCCAATAATTCTTTCCAAATTGGTTTGTTTACGTCTCGAATACGAAACTGAGAAAATATGAGCTCTCGCGAAAAACATATGCTTTTTTAAATTTGGTAAAAAGAGACTTGCTTAAAATATCACACTTGGCTACATCCATGATACATTTTCTGCTGACATGTTTCCTACGATCGTTGGATGGCATGTTCAAACGTCAGTTTATATTGACATTATTAACCCACCTCCACCCTCTAATTTTCTTTTTCTATTTTAGCGTAGATCTGACTTTTAATTGGTTAATCTGACATGTCCACAAGTATATTTTTAATTGTGATCTTAACAAACTGTGACCACATTAACTTCCCAAAAGAGGTACCGATTTGTTTGTCACAAGTTATCTACTATAGTATATTTGTGTAGCGATGTAAAATGTTTTTATTATAATCTATTACAATAAAAATATTATAATAATATTATGATCTACTTTGTATTGAGCACTTTTTTTTAAAAAAGTAAATGCTACGAAATGTTGATTTTTACTCCATCTGTTCTTTCTCTTATTTGGATATATATATAAAATTCGCTTGAAGATGAAGCAGAACTAATGCTTTTAATTTAATTATATAATTAAATTTGATGTTTTTAGCTTCGTTTTTTGAAACATGGTAATTCTTGTGTAGCGAAGAAGCCATATTTTAAATCAGTTAATTTATAATATTTATGCTCTGTAAATTATTTATATTTAAGTACTGTTTTGTAAAAATGTCAATAAGAACACCGGATTATATAGCTTACTGTTCTTACTTTTTATTACAACATATATATATATATATATATATATATATATATATATATATATATATATATATATATAGTTTATGCAAAACTAGATAATCCGTAGGGGTAGACCCAAGGAGGAGGATGTCCAGACACCTCAATGTAAATTCCGAGCAAATATGTTTGAATAAAAACAGATCACTTTAAGGTTCCATGTAATAAGTTATTTCACCACAAAAATTGATAATTTAATTTAAATTGATATATATTACCCTTTAATAATCATTATTGATGATAAAATTATTTGAATTGGAATAAATCTTGATAATTAGGTATCTAAAAACAGTCACGAATTTAATTTATGAACAAGAATCAAACGAATAGATGTCAACTTAACAAGCTATAAGAAAAAAGTTTAGGAAAATAAAAAGGATTACTAGATATAAAATGGATTATTCTTTCAATGTACTTTCTATGAATTTTTCCAATCGACTATTCCATAGAAAATACCCAAAATTCCAACAAACTTCAAATTAAATTCTTCGTAGATTTTTTAGACATTTAGGTTTATATCAAACTTTAACCACATCTAACTCACTCATATCTTCTCTCCCACCTCACTTCCTCGCTTCGTTAATTTCACATACGCTTGGTGCGGTCCGTCAAAAATGTGTAAGTTTCGTTTCATTTTTCATTTCAACTTTTGGAAGTAAAGTCTGATGATCCGGATCCCTTTAAAAGGGTTGTGGTGAAATAACTTATTACATGGAACCTTAAAGTGATCTGTTTTTATTAAAAAAAAAAAAAAATATGGAGAGAATTAAAAATTAATAAAGAAAATTTATTCGAGAAAATTAATAAAGAAAATTTATTTACATTGTTCGGACTATTGTCGTCATCTTTATTTCCATATTCACATCGTTTTGGCCGTTTTTCCCAGTTGATAAAAGCATTGGTTGGATACAGTGACTTTATAACTCTATATTGTTATAATTGTTCAGTTTTATTATTAGACACGATTTCGTAACCTTTCCTACCACAGATGATCGTACGCCTAAGCATCTGCTTTAAAAATGGGAAAGTTCGATTTTTTTACTTTGGAGAAAAGATTTGATATAATATTGGTATATTTACATTATTCGGACTATTGTCCTCATCTTTGTCGCCATATTTATTACAACGTTTTGGCCGTTGTACGCCCCGGCCTCCTTCAGGTGGTTGGAATGTCGAACTGAACCCTTTATTTCGCTTACTGGGGCAGACTGTTCCACGTGCTATGTTTAATAGATGTCAGTTATCAGTTATCTCCTGTTAATACCCTTTTCTAAGTTCACTGCCTTAACCGAGTATTGAACTAATCCTCTTTGGGTCCTGTCACTAACGCCTTTATCCACTGTGCCATGTGTCTTTAAGGACAGGAGATAACTGACAACTGATAAATGTTGTAATAAATATGGCGACAAAGATGAAGACAATAGTCCGAATAATGTAAATAGTGTACATAATACCTCATCTCAGAAATACAGACAAATACTGAAAGGCCGAAACGTTGTAATAAATATAGCGACAAAGATGAGGACAATAGTCCAAATAATGTGAATAGTGTATATAATACCTCATCTCAGAAATATAGACAGATACTGAAGGCTGAAACGTTATAATGAATATGGTGACAAAGATGAGGACAATAGTACAAATAATGTAAATAGTGTATATAATACCTCATCTCAGAAATATAAACAAATAGTGTCAATGGTGACAAGTTCGATTAACACACGCTGCTGTCTGTGATTTGTTTCAATTTATTTATTTAAGTATGCAAAATGTTTTTTACTAAAAGTATATTTCTTTTCAGATAAAAAAAAAATATTATAAACGTTTCCTATTTTTACAGCAAATGAAGTTTACACGTATGATCTTCCTTAATGAAAATCGCCAATGGTTTCTGATGAAAACGGTATCAACAAAAAAGGTTCCAAAATTCAATGTACTTAATTATTGTTCATGTATATTGTCATGTATGTGTCGGAAAGTGAGAACGAAAAAACTATATATATATATGTTAATAAACGTTATTTTTACGCATATACATATCAGTGCCACTCCGAAAGCCTGTCCGGGCCAACTGTGGCCCGCTGGCTGCTGTTTACACATGACTCACCTAAGCTAAGCTGAGATCAAACTACAGGTTCAGGACACCGAGTTAGGTTCGAACTTACTACAATCATAATGGCTCCCGGGACTACCTAACTCGTCACGACAAAAAGGTGAGGCTACAGAGATTTTTCGGAATACGCTAAGCATGAGTCATCAAGCACTTTACCGAATGAAAGAAAAAAAAAACGAAATAAATAAATATAAAATGTAACAGCAGGGATTGAAAACAGAGCCGTGCCCAGCAAATAAGGCCATGTTGGAACTTTTCAAGGCGAGAAAACACAGCCAAGTGGGTGAAGAAGAAACTCGGCTGGTATGCGTCATTACCCTCCGCCTTATCACCAGTTAGTTGACCCGCGAAACCATACGGCGTGAGGGAATTTCACTTTCCCTGGTTAATTTTAAGATTTCGAGCGTTTATTTTATTTTATTTTTTTTTACACTGACGTGTTAACCCTTTCACGCATCACTGTAATTACGTAGATTTTTTTTTTCTAATCACTCAGAAAAAAAGATGTGGGTCAGTTTACAGTCACTGATACTTTTTTTAGTCATTTATTCTTTTTTTTTCTATTTTAATTTAACCACCAAAAAGAAATTTAAAACATAAAAACGAAAACCGGCAGATACAACGACACATAACCTAAAGCAACCCAAAGTAACCAAAATGACCAAAATGACCCATTTCCACAAAATGACCAATATTCCCAGGGAACCAATTTCCTTAACACGGTAAGCTGAACAAGGAAATCTTTAATAGTTCAGTCCTCACCGGGTTGTCAATACTCGAAGCTTTGTGGCTAAACTAAACTACACTTAGTAAATAACAATGGCCCTAAATGACCTTCTCCCCAAAGTGACTAACATTAATGTTAGCCAATGTAAGCCAATTAACATGCCAATGTTTTTTTGTTTTTCTTTTGTATTTTTTTTTATAAGTCACCAACGTGAACAATGACGGCATTGTTTACAACTGACCAAATTCCAACTTCTGAAAAGGATCAACGTCAAAAAGTGGTAACGTCCTCAATGAACCTCCCGGAAATGGCCAACGTCCCCCAAAATGTCTACCCACAAATTATTCAAGACTGACTGACTGACTGACTATCTATCTATCTATCTATCTATCTATCTATCTATCTATCTATCTATCTCAGTCTCTTCAAATCTATCTATCTATCACAGTCTCTTAACATCCATTCATTGATATATCTATCTCATTGATTTTTTCTATCTCTTTCTATATATAAATAAATATATCTATGTCAATTCAGATATATCTATCTATCTATCTCAGTCTGTCCATTATCTATCTATCTATCTATCTATTTATCTATCTATCTATCTATCTTTCTTACTTTCTTTCTTTTTTATCTCGTTCTTTAGATAGATAGATAGATAGATAGATAGATAGATAGATAGTTTTAAGGTGTGCTATATTTACGGGATAAAGTGTTCAATATTAGAGATACAGGGTATGTAAATATAAATATAAAAGTGAACATTGAAGTCAAAGTCTATTTCATGCTAGACGCAATCGCCAGGCGACTTGACGATAGCGCCTAGCATGAAACAGTCAGTGTGTTTATAAACAGTTATTTGAACTTTGCTTACCAGACTCTTCTCTGCAACTGAATGGTACAGTACACCAGGTCAAATAACGGTTCACGTATAAGGAATACAGGTTGTACGAAATTTCTCGAACATTCAGGTCGGTAAATGTAATCAACACTGTTTAAGTAAATGCAGAGCCAAAACTATTAAATAAATTTTATCTATGAAAATAACGTATAAATAGAAAAATATATTAGTCTGTTAATAGCTCTTTATCTATCGCAACCTGTTGATATCTATCTACCTATCTCAATTTGTTCACATCTTTTTTTACTAATTTTTCCGTATACAAGGCCCAAGAGCCACGCAAATAGAGGATTACTGAAGGAGGTTCTTAAATGAATGGTAATAATAAGATTAAGAAGAGAAGTTTAAGTAGAGATATGGGGAAAATAACGGTTAACGGTTCGTGAGAAGCTCCTTTTGGCATATGAAGGAGTTGAGGAGGGTTCAAATCCGTGTAATTGGCATGGTGAGTCTTAGCTGTGATTGCTAAAGTTGGTAAAATGAAGAATTTTGTATGTGGCAAAAGGGCTATCAGGTAAAAAATGAATCATCATCCACAAGGCCACTATCAAGACTAGAAAGTGAAGATTGTGCAGCTCCAGCAAAGATATGGCAGCAGTACTCTTTTTTTTAATCAGATTTTTCAATCTAGTTAGCGTAGAGCATAAGCTAAATTAGAATGTATCTACTTACTAACACCACGGTACAAGGATCTATCTATCTATCTATCTATCTATCTATCTATCTATCTATCTATCTATCTATTTCAGTCTGTCCATTATCTATCTATCTATCTATCTATCTATCTATCTATCTATCTATCTATCTATCTATCTATCTGTCTCAGTCTTTTAACATCCCATTATCGATATATCTATCTCATTGTTTTTATCTCTCTGTATATATAAATAAATATATGTATGTCTCTTCAGATCTATCTATCTATCTCATTGATTTTCTCTATCTCTTTCTAAATATAAATAAATATATCTGTCTATTTAGATCTATCTATCTATCTCAGTCTCTTCAAATCTATCTATCTAGCTAGCTATCGTACCTTATGAAGAAAAATCTCACTTGTGCGATTTATCTATCTGCATGACACTGCCGATTTTCGCTTCTTTCTGTCCATCCATCTCACATTGTTGATACTGATCCCCTAAATATTCATATCTACCGTTATCGACAATTTTCATTGATTCATTCATTAATTCATTCATTCATATTTTGTTTGTGTATTTTTCCATGTATCATAGTTTGCTAATGCCCATTATATTTTAAGAATATTTTCTTTCTGTTTTTATCCATATATGTCTCGGGCCATATCTTTCTACAACTTTATCACATTCTGCCACATAGACATCAGTCTTCCATGGCATATGGTCTGTGCAGTGTGTACGTGTGTGTGGGTCTGAAAGTGTATGTGTGTGTCTGAATCTGTGTGTGTTTGTGTGTGTGTGTGAGAGAGAGAGAGTTTAAACAAATATAACAATCTCAGGAAAATATGGTGGGTGTTGGAGAAATGTATATATATATATATATATATATATATATATATATATATATATATATATATATACGTGTGTGTGCTAATGACTCTACGTAGTTTTTTCTTGTACTGTTGATGATTCTTATCTTGAGCTATTCTTTGCTGTCTTTTAATAATGGGGATGCTTTACTTATTTTCTGTTGAATCATCTTCATTCTAAAAATTCTGTAAATTCCGCTGACGTAGAATAAAGATTTTATTCTTAAGCGAAAACAAAAGCGTGAAGAAAGCTTTCTAACATTCTTTTTATTTTTCCAACTTATCAAATTATTGCTTCACTTCTTCGAGATGAAGATGTGCAGTAGAAGAAAGAGGCGTATTCCTTTTTCTTCTTTCTTCCTTCTCTTTATCTAATTCCTATTTTTCTTCTCACTGCCCACGCTTTTTAGTAGTTGTCGCTGGAGTCCTTTTCTAACCTCTTCTTATCTTCTATTTATATTTTTATCATCATCAGCGCTCTCCTCTTTCTTCTTCTTCTTCTTCTTTTCTTCTTCTTCCTCTTCTTCTCAAACTCCTCCTCTTTCTTCTTCTTCGCCTCCACATCATCTTTTTATTCTTCATCTCCTCGGCTGTCTTATACCACTTCATCATCGCCTCCTCATCATCTTTTTTTCTTAGTCTTCTACTCCTTTTCGTATTCTTCTTCATCTACTCCTTCTTCTTCTTCTTCTTCTTCTTCTTCTTCTTCTTCTTCTTCTTCTTCTCCAATACTTATTTTTCTTCTCACTGCCTACGCTTTTTAGTAGTTATCGCTAGAGACCTTTTCTAACCACTTTTTCTACTCATATTTTTATCATCACCACCACTTTCCTCCTCCATCATCTTGTTATTAATACTATTTCTTCTTCTTCTTCTTCTTCTTCTTCTTCTTATTATTATTATTATTATTATTATTAGTAGTAGTAGTAGTAGTAGTAGTAGTAGTACAACTACTACTACTATTACTACTATTTATCTAATTACTTCTTCTTATTAATTCTTCTCCAAAAGTCTTTCAATTCCTTCCTGTCTAGCAAAAACAAATCTCCGTCAACAGAGGGCCAGATTGCAATCAAAAGAATCAAAGAAAAGAAAATTCCATGCAAATGAAAATCAAACATCAAACGGCAGCCAGGAGAGCTTCCAAGACTGAGAATATCCAAAGACTTAGGGACTCTCAAACTCCGGAACAAGCCGAAGGCCTAATGAAGAGCTCTCCAAAGTAGTTAGTTTAAATAGTCCATCCACACCCTGTAATCCCATGTCTCTTATTGGCTTTACTGCCTTACATGGGGTGATACCGAAATATACATGGCGCAAGGTATAAACTGTCCAAAGTGAGATGGATAAATTGTCTTAATTACGCAAAAAAATCGCAATAACACTGACATTTCATTTTAACAGATATATTTACCAAAATTGCACACAAATATCTTGAAATATTAAATAGCAAATTTGTTCAATAAAGTTGTCATTGGTTTCAACTTCGGTCTGCAGATGACTTCGGAATCTCCTGCTACTCTTCTAGACGGTCTCCCTGTTAAATTTGGTGAATGCTGCCATAATCCTTGCATTCAGTTCACCTTTGGTGTTACAATGAATTTTGTTGGTCTCTCGCTCAAATGCACCCCACACACAATAATCAAGGCAGTTGAAATCTGGGGAGTTAGGTGGCCAGATGTAAGGGGTGAGGGGTTCACAGAAATTGTTTGACAGCCATGACTTGATACCCCTGCTTGTGTGGCATGTGCAGTCATTTTGTCAGACATAGGATTTTCCAGCAGCCACACTCTTGACCCAGGGAAACACTACCTCTTCAAGGCACTTGATGTAGGCCTCCGTGTAGAGTCTTAGACTTTGTTTAAAGATGAATGGAGGTACAACGTCGCTATCACTAGTGATCGCTACAAACAACTTCGTAATCCCAATTAGACTCATCCAACTCTTTCCAAATCCTCTTCACTGTCCTCAGATTGATACCCAACCCCTCTGAAATGCTCATATTGTCATATATATATATATATATATATATATATATATATATATATATATATATATATATATATGCATTTCTACTTGTTTCTCTCAACTGGAGAAACAAATAGAAATTTAAAAAACGCATTTATGAGCACAAAAGAGACCTAACTTATATACTTAACTAATTCACTGGTCATACATAGAAATAAATTCAACCAAAATTTTGATTTTAAAAATGCTGCACTCATAAAAAAGAATATAACTCACTCAGAAGGTAAATCTTCGAGAGTTCCGCCATTGAATATTATCCAAATATCAATCTACGCCCGGGCTTTTTCCCTGTTTCACCTTTCCTAACAGAATTACTACTCAAGCAAACGTACACTGTATCAAGAAAATGGTTGAATCCCTCAACACAATAAAATCAATATCTCCATACGTGACAGTACTTCACATAATTTTCAGTTGATGAATACAATAGCTTTTTCTAAATTCTTCCAGTTTCTAAAGACATTTTGTTTTGTTGTTAATAGTTACTTTGTTTTAATAAATTCATTTCGTTTTTGCCTTGAAAAGTTCACATAGGATGAAATGCATCGTCTAATATAACAGTTTTCCTAATGTCTTATATATATATATATATATATATATATATATATATATATATATATATATATATATATATAAAAATTGTGACCTAGTAATATACATATTTATACTTGATGTGAAAATAATTTTACATACTGTAAGTGATTCTAATACATTTACTTATTTTAAAAGGAAATATAGTATATTAAAAATTAAAAGTGAATTTTTTTTAAAATCGTAGTTAAATAAAACGTATTCTAACCTAAACACCCACCACAAATCTTTAAGTAAACAAATAGAAAAAAATGCGGTAAGAATTTTTGTCGTTATCAATAAATTTTAAAAAATCTAGACGACATGTATTTAACGGATGTCAGACTTCATTGAAAAATACATCCCTACCCCTACCGAAACGTAACTAATAACTGATACAATAAAATACAGCGATAATGAACACCCCTTGTCTAGATGAATGGATTTCTCTGTATCCTTGGAAACGTGAATTGTGATTTTGGCTGTGCTTTTAAAACCCAGTAATAAGTTACTCCAAAATTTGCTTGAGGATGAAATGGAACTAATGTCTTTAATTTCATTACAAAATTAAATTCGAAGCTTTTAGCTTCCATTTTTGAAACATGGTTAGAACTGTGTAGCGAAAAAACATATTTTAAATCAATTAATTTATAATATTAATGCTCTGTAAATTTACATTGAGCACTATTTTGTAAGAATAAAAATATCTATAAGAACATTGGATTATATATCTTACTGTTCTTTCTTTTTATTTATATATACATATATATATATGTGTGTGTGTGTGTGTGTATGCAATCACCCTTTTGTAAATATTCATTTAATTTCATTTAATATTTAATCTAAGTCATTAATATTTCTTCATTTTAACCATTAATCTTGATTGCAAGTTAATAAACACTGCATTTGTTGTTATTTAACGAGTGAGCATATTTTTGGATGGGGGTGACCCTGTATGTGCCATTAACAAAGATTTTGAGTCAGCATATCGAGGACACTGAACTGTCTAAACTTTATATAATTTGGCCTTCAGCCGAACGCATAGCACAAGAGGTGACATTAGAATAGAAGGTTGTGTAGTTTTATTAACTTATCACACTTTGTTTATTTGCTATTATGGGGACGAACGGAGGTGATAATCATTGTAGATTCTTGTAGACATTTGTTTTAAGCACTTGTTTTTGCAGGAAAATATTTGTTCTACCTTCAAGTATTTCTCATCACTCATTTCCTGCCCTAATCTATTCTCGTCCAAGAAACAAAGTCTTCTTTGATTGTGTTTAATTTTACCGACCGACGTTGCGTAATGCGCCTCTCGCTTTTGCCCAATTTTGTGTCCGTGCCCCAGGTCTCAGGAATGACGTTGTCTATAGACAATGAGACAACCCACACTTGTGCCAAGTCACTCCAAACTTTCCATTCTCTATCTTCTGCTACTTTCGTTTCTTTGCCCATCGTACAAACAAACTTGGCTTTGTCCTACAAGGGGAGATTACTATTACCCGAAAAACTAATTTATAGGAAGAATCTTTTTTCCAAATATAAGCTTGACTTCACTATTTTTCGCAAATGATGCACGCTTCATTTTTCTTTTCTTTTTCTTTTCCTTTTCTTCTTTTTTTATTTCTTTTCTTCTTTTATATTTCTTTTCTTTTTATTTTACTTTATTTTTCTTTTCTCTTTTATTTTTTCCTTTTCTTTTATTTCTTTTCTATTTTCTTTTATTTTTTTTCCTTTCTTGATTGATTGACTAGTTTTTATGGCTTTTGCAAGATATTTAAAGGCAGAAAATAATATATTTTTTTAGAATGTAAGATTATTATTTTTTTTTTTTTTGGTAGGGAGGATAATAATGATTTAATGGGGGAGGAGAGGTGTTTGCTAAGGGTATTTGCACATAAGCGAATATACCGAACCTTACTTCCGAGTCATCATCAGCACATCCAAGCTTATAGCACACCTGGTATTACAAAGCGGTTACCCTTTTAGGCACTGACCACGCACGACGTGTTTCAACGTGATTTGACGGTAAGACATGACGCAAGTGTTTACACGAACTACGAATCTGCGTAAAGAAAATTAAAACTATGATTTACTTGGTGGTTTTAGTTCGAACCCAGAGGTTGGCAGATTTCAGTGCAGTTCCAGGAATATCTGAAAGGAAAAGAAATGACAATCATGCATTATTCTCAGAAATACTTTTATACGACTAAGAGATACACAAATCAATATATATATATATACATATTTACATGTGTCCCACCCAGAGAATAATATATTATATCTACAAAGCAAGCATCGTTTAGGAGAGCGAAAAGTTTTTCATATAATATGGAGATAATTCTGTGTTTCTGGAGAAGTCATGTTTAGGACGTCAGATCCAAACAGACCCTATTCATCATCGATGTCCCAGGCGAACGGGAAACGAGGAGTTGAGAATTTAGGACTGCGAACCGGGTTTTTTTTCGGTGTCTGGAGAAGATATATTCCCAAAGGGAAACCGCACCATTGACTTGTAATCTGCTGGATTTGGGGTGGCTAAAGAAAGCAACATCTCGGTTTGGCTATTGTAAACCGACTTAATTACTGGCCACTCTCGTCACTGTATGAAATGATTCCACTAGGCGGTCGTCACCTGACGCACGTGACATATACACCAAAGGGAGATAATCGCCTTCTGCATCCCTACAAAGGTATAACTTGTCGCGTACTTTTCGAGAGAATATGTGCAAGCAATCTCTGTCATGCTTTTGGAAATGTGACCATAGATCGAGCATGGCTTCTACCAATCTATGCACGGATGTATATACTGTGAGCGCGTGGCCGAATATTTAGAACGATGATGAAACACTGGTTCGAATCTGTCGATTTTGTCAGGAAAGTGGCTTCTTGGTTTACCTGTGTGGAGACTTGAAATGCGTGGTTAAAATCTTTTATTTAGTATTTCATGTCTAAATTAAGCAATTGTTAATATTCTTGTATAATTTCGGACTCTCGTTTTAATCGATATAGATATTATTATAGACACGGCGGTTCGACGCAGTAAACTGTGGTCATGACCAGGTGGCCATTGTTTTCTTGATATGGGACATCGATTGTGTCTGTGATAACATCTATATCAACCAAGACGAGAATAATATTTCGAAGTAATACAAAAATATTAACAAATGCTAAAACAAATGAAATACGAAATGATGAAAAGCGGTAGGAAAGCTCCATCATAGCCAAATGTCAAAAATCATCTGACACTCAATAAAAAAAAGGCTGAAGCAGCACGCACCATTAATGTCGTTCAGAGCAGGTATAGGAATTGGTTATACATATGTTATTCTCATCTCGTGGCCATAAATTCATTCTTGATCAGGCAGTGAAGTAGCAATTAAAAAGGAACGGGCAATAACTGACATCGTAAGAACAACATATCGTAATAATCAACAGTCAATCAATGGACACCTGAAGATGACCAGAGGGTACTTTGTCGAAACGTTGTGTCTAATAAGGAAACAGATATCAACAACAGTGCGAAATTATACAAGAATATTAAAATCTTCCAGTTACTTAAAATTGCTGTGTTTGCGTTTCGATTACGGGAGATTAATACAATAGATATAATCATCGAAAGTCTTCGAAAAGAGATCCACATTTCATAAAAGGAATCAAGTAAGCGTTGTTTTGCAATAGAGAGCTTCGTTATCGCGTGGTTAAAGCAAGTGTAGAGGACCGTGTGTATTTGGGGGTTTTTGTATTAGAAACACGTGTGTAACTCCTGGTAGAATATTAAAAGGTCAAACTACAAGAAAATTGCCGGACTTGAATATATATATATATATATATATATATATATATATATATATATATATAAACAAATATATGTATTAAACAAAACAATTTTACAATAGGCATAGACAATAACATATGTATATGTGTGTGAATATTTGTGTTTGTTTTTTGATGAATGTGCGTATTTTGGTGAATGTTCGTACGTACTTGTATGTGTGTTTAATGTTAACGGCGTCTCCCACAAATGGGAAGACACGGATCTTCTAAGAGACCTTACATTGCAGTTGTTGAAATGAAGAAATGAAAAAGAGCACGTGTCGAGAAGTTACCCATTATATATAGTATAGTGAGAATGACCCCTACTGACAATTTGGGAATTAAGGAGGAGCTAACTCCGACACAAGGATAGAGAAAAGGTTCTTTCTTGATATTTATGTCTATATGTAAATGTTTATATCTATATATAGATAGAAATATCAAAAGTCCTAATGAGAAATCTTATCATAGAAAGGATAACGAAGCCTTACTTTAGAGATCTCTATAGAATGGTTAAACCAATCCTAGAAAAAAGGATATTCTTGATGTTAAGATCTATATATAAATGTTTCTATCTATATAGAGAAAGAAATATCGAATGTCCTCATGTGAAATCCACATTTTATAAAAGGGATAAGTGAGTCTTGCTTCGCTATGATTTCTTGACCAAGGGTGTAAGGTACATTTTTTTTAATAAAACTTTCTGTTGTCTAAGCGGATAGATATTCTTTTCGATAAGAGAATATAAATCTCAACTTAAACACGTACATCCACAAAAAGAATATTTACTAGTAACGAATGCATTTCATTACGATAAACTTTATATAATTTGGGGTTACCAAATTTGAGTAGATATCACTGTTTTTAAACTGTGTTTGATCGATAGATTCGTTTTCTACGGCGTATCAATACTTTTCAGGTTATTTAAAGCTAGAAAGTATTTTTCGATCGTAAGAATGGATAATAATGGTCTAAGCATACAAGTCTTGATAATTAACTTATAGCTGGGGGAGGGAGATGTGGATTGATACCTTTCTCAAGGGTAAGTGAATATGACAAATCCAAATGGAATTGGAACTCGGCTCTCTGATTAAAAACTTCCAGCCATTATCTATTATACTGCGCATCCAAACTTACTGTATCTGGTATTCCCAAACGGTCGCCCACCTAGGTACTTGCCAGGCACAATGTTGCTTAACTTGTACGGGAACCGGTGTTTTCAATGTGATGCGACCATAAGCGTCTAAACGGTGGAATATATTATCCACCTGCCAAGACAATAAAATGACTTATTAAGACTTTCTATTGCCCAAGCTCAGAATTTGCGCCTGTTTGTGTGCTCCATTCATTTTGTAGAAACGACCTTTTAAGCTAGGTGTTCTTCAGATCAGCAACGAAAAACATTTTACTATATCAAAGTGTAGTTTGCCTTTTTTCGTATCTAAAATAGAAAGTAAATTCTAAAGAATGAATAGATTTTTGTTTTTATCCTTCATTATTTCTTTGTACTATAAACGTTATATTTCATTGCTATTATTCATCTGATGACACCGGATTTTCGGCGAAACACGTCAACGGAGAAGTTTTTCAAAACTGTCATGTATATATTTCTTCAAACGTTACTATAGTGGGTGTTGGTATTTGAAATTTACATATTACGTCTATCGATCTGCGTATTCGATATATCGTCATAATGACAATGTGCTCTGCTGTAATAATCGAACTTGCGTCCTCCGTTCTAGGAGGTGTGACCTCCTTAAAAGGGGAAATAAAACTTGTCTGCAATGTGACGCTCTTTGTAGGGGAACAGTAAAACACACTGACTTCACTGGTGGTGTCCCTTACAAAAGATGAGTTCGATTCATGCCGTAGAGCGCATTTTCTTTATCAGGATTTCTCGGATAAGTAAACGTAAGACACACTGCTTAAAATAAAAATGGTGTGTCTATTTCAAATACGAGTACTCACTACAATAACCTTTGATGTAATAAAAAAATCCGAGATTAAAAATAAATTAACTAATTCTTATTATATATATATATATATATATATATATATATATATAGAGAGAGAGAGAGAGAGAGAGAGAGAGAGAGAGAGAGAGAATTAATGCAAGTAAAAGATTTGTCATTTAGCTGATTGAAACTACCTTCAGCATCCCAACTCCAGAGTTTCGTAGACGGACAAACTGGGAATCACTCCCTCTACTCGTATACTATTAAATATAAAATGTTTCATTTAGCTAACTAATATTATATTTAACACACCGACACCAAAGTTTCGTAGACGAATCTTTATGTAATTGTTCGGTCCACTCCTCATGAGGTATCTGCAATTTTCTGCCGATTTTCTTATTTTCACTAATTTAATGTAAAGTCAAGAAAATAATTTATGCGATGTTTATTGGTCTTAGGTTGATTTTTAACCTTTGTGTGTATCTGTGCTTATGTTTGTGTGTGTGTGTGTGTGTGTGTGTGTGTGTAG
The DNA here is from genome assembly GCA_903632075.3 of Acanthosepion pharaonis. NCBI lineage: Eukaryota > Metazoa > Mollusca > Cephalopoda > Sepiida > Sepiidae > Acanthosepion > Acanthosepion pharaonis. Next base: position 1,880,871 of record CAHIKZ030002335.1, read on the forward strand.
AATGTCGTGTTTATTTCCTCTTTTCATAATTTTTCTGACTCCTTTATACTCTTTCGCTATAACTTTTCTTTCTTTCGTTTCTTTTCTGGCTTTGAGCATATATATATATATATATATATATATATATATATATATATAGAGAGAGAGAGAGAGAGAGAGAGAGAGAGGGAGAGAGAGAGAGGGAGAGAGAGAGACAGAGTAAGAGAGGAGGGAGAGAGTGATGTAATGAACTCTCTGGTTGATTTCTACTTATGAGTGTCCAACAACTATTTTTTAGTTCTGCTGTGTCTGCCTCTTAAGATATTTTAATCCAGCAAATGAACTGCTGGCAAGAATTGAGAGATTGTTACCCAAAGTGGTTGGTATTTAGTCTCGTCTTTGCTTTCAATTCTTTTTAGATGATTCACTCGGCTTATTTCAACGATTTTATCGCTTTGTACAAAGTTAACCTCGATTCATTGTAATTCAACGGAGTTTTTTTTTTTTTTTTACATAATCTTTATCGTTTTCAGTTTGGATCTGTTTTTGTACATCGGCAATGGTCTTCCTGGTCTTCTTATATACACAAAAACAAGTGAAAGGTTCACAGCCTGACGCATCAAAAATGTTCACTCGAAGCTTAGATAACGATTGACGTTGCATTTAAATTTTTGAAGATCAAACTTTCCTTGGGATTTCCGCAAGCGAGAAGTACGTGAGATGCAAGTGTTAGCATAGAACGTATGGTTACATCTCGTCATTTGAACTGTAAAATGAAGAGACATTGCCGTCAAATCTAGAACTGCGATTAAATTCTTAAGCAGAGATGCCAGTTCAGGATCCATAATACTGCAGTATATGATATGATAATAATAATAATAATAGATAAGCCGAGATCTAGTTTATTATTAAATGCAATGTAGCCAAGGAAAAAATGGACATAAATAAACAAAAAATTTGAATAACAGAAACTATTAATGCTATGATAAATTATTCATCTTGCCAGAATTTTATAACAAGTGAAACAATTTCTCTTACATAGTGAAAGATTTTTTCTTACATAGCGTTCTTCTTTTATGGTCATGTCCCTCCACATCTTCCTGTTTCTTGTAGCTCTTAATAAGTGTTGTCTTTTTCTATTTCTCATAAACCCTGTTCTGCCATCCATTTGTTCAAGATCATCAAGTATGTTACGCGATGCTTTCCTCTATCCCTCTTTCTCTCAATCTGTCCTGTGAGGATCAGGTTTTCCAGGCTCTCTTTCCTCATTAGGTGCTCCAGAAATCTCAACTGCCTCTACCTGATGTTAAGTATATGTTACCTTTTTGTTTTCATTCTCTGCAAAACCTCGCTGTTGCTTACATGTTTGGCTCATGGTATCCTTAGCATCTGTTGCTTTAAGTCTCTTCTTCATCTTTGAGGAAATTTTCGAGCATTCACTGCCATATCGAAAGATTGTTATTACGTAATAGTTCAGTCCTCTTTTTTTTATTTCTAACGAATTTTTTTCTGTCTCGTAATATTTCGCTTAGCTTTTGGAATGCGTTGGATATTGTCAGTCAGTTTTGTAATGATTGGAAAACCTTCACGGAATTTATCGAAGGGGAAAATGTGACAGGGGTGGGAGGCTTGGTAAGTGGACAAAATTTGCGAAGGGTTCCCAGAAATAGGATGTTGTGGAAGGCCGCGATCGCTCACGTCCTGAATGGACAGGGCACAGAGACGATGATGAATGACTGGAAAGATACATTCTATAATTTGAGAAAAGCTAATATTATTGCAAGCCTTTTTCGGTTTACCCATCTCGGTCTTTTTCTTACTTATCTATCGATTCGTTCTACAGCTTCGTTCTACTCTTGCCCTTCCTTACAAATTGAACACAGGAAGAAAGTTGCAGAATCGATCGGTGAAAAACAATGGTCAAAAGAAAAGTCACACGCCGAATAATCTCAATAATTTCAATGACTCTTGGAGTAAAAGGGAAGGTCGACTTTGGAACCGTGGTATTATGCTCAATATGAAAATTGAGGTTTGACATTTTTTTTGCAAATTGTTACCATTTTTTGAGGAAACACGTTTAAAGATTAGGTTTAGGTTCAAAATCGTAATTTCATTCCGGTGATAAGTTAAAGCCTTAGATCACAGCCTTATAAAACTATAATATACTGAAGCTTTACAAATTTATATGAACAAGAGCCATGGAACAAGTACAGTATTAATAAATCAGTGTACCCTCAAATAAGACCTTCATTTACTTTAAAGAAAAATTATACTGAACAATTTAGCTATATTATGATGTCATATATTATACACTGCAGTAGGTTTAGTACGATCTTCAATAAACAATGCAAATTTAAAACATTTTGTCTTATAATTTGTGCCCAGTAGTATTATGGTGTTATATACACTTTTATATTATTTTTTGTTTTTATTAATTATGATCTAACGAATACAGTAAAAAAAATGAAGATTTTACTTGTGATGATTCATAATAAGAATTCTGGTTTGAATATATTTTCCATTCAATTTATCTAATATAAAATATATTAAGTTTATTTTGATTTATTCTTGAAATTAGTTAAACAATGTCGAGTTTGGTCAGTACCTAGATGGATGACTACCTAGGAAATAGCAGGTGCTGTAAGCATTGATCTGCCGGTGGTATAACGGATAAACACCCGGAATTATTAATCGGAGAGCCGTGTTCCTGTTGGGTTCATTATATTCAACTACGCGCAAATACCCTTGGGAAAGGCATGAGTATACCTCTTCTTCCACCAACAGCTAGGCGTTAAATCATTATTTTTTTTAAATCTTAGAATGTTTTCTGGCTTTAAGTAACTTGTAAAGGGTTGATAAGCGTTTTTTTTTGTTTGTTTTTTAGTTTTTTTGTCATATATTTAATAATAGGTCTTACGGTGATATCATGTTGAAACACCTGTTCCCGTCGCGTATTTAGATGGATGACCGCTTGGGAATACCAGGTTCTGGAAGCTTTAATGTCTGCGTAGTATAATGGATAATGTCAATTGTTAATCGGAGAGCCGAGTTCCAATTCCAGTTGGGTTTGTTATATTCGCTTCCATGCAAATACCCTTGGGAAAAGATATGAATCTGCCTCTCCTTCCCCCCCCCCAGCTATGCCTTAATTAATAAGACTTGTATCACTTGTATCATTATGATCACAAAAAAAAAGAAATTCTTACAATCTAGAATTATTTTCTAATTTTAAATACCTTGCAAAAGTTTGGGATTTGAGTCAGTAAAAACATGCTGAGAAGTAAATTACCTGAACTAAAAATAAGAACTAGATGAAATATCCCTAGATACGGGCAGTGGAACGAGTACTGTAGATTAAATGAAGGGTTCAGTTCGGAATTCCCTGTAGGCGATACTGATCGGTATACACCTGACAAAGGCCGAAGAGCCCAACGACCAAAATGTTGTGATAGCAATGACAAAGATGGGGTCCAGTTGCCCGAATGTAAATAGTGTAAATAATGATATCTCTTCATTCCATTTAATCTGAGTATTGCTCTGAGGATTGCTCTATGAGAGTCAGTTACTGTTTGGGGATTAATAACATGGTGACACTATAGTTAATATAGTGGCATTTTTATCCAAACATTGTATTTTTCCAGCAAACATGGACTTTTGTGTCAAAGGGACAATTTTTCACATGACACCGCTTTTATTTTAACTATTTAAAATTGCAGTAAAGCTTAAGCATATGATGAAAGTGAATTTATACTTTGTTTTCTTCTGGATGATTTACAACAGAAATAATAAGCACTATTTATTTATTAGGTTGTTTATTTACACTATTTATTTTTTGTATTATTTCTTGAAATGGTTGGCAAAATATAGATAAATTTGCCATTTGATTCGAACTTTAGAAAATGGTAAATAAGAAGGATTTCCTTAGAGTTAGTTCACAAAATTTAATAATTTAGTAATTGTTTATAAATTTATGAATAAAAAAATATTTTCATATTTATTTCTTTATGAATTTGTAAATGACAAATGTTGCATTACATTGGTTCTAATTGCATTAGATTTTATAATATTGTAAATATAAAAATATTCTTGCTAATAAACATTCTAATAAGTAAAGTGTGTTTAATATTTTTATTGCAAATTCGCAAGTACAAAAAATGTATAAATTCACTTTCATCTTCAGGTTAAATTTTATTATAATTCTAATTATTGTTTTTAATCAAATAAACATTGCCAAGGAGAATTAAAATGAAAACGATGTCATGGGAAAAGCCATCCTTCTGACACATCATCATTTTTTTTCGAACACACCAACGTTAAGAACGCCGTTGGCCAGACCTATCCAGTAATCGTCCCCTACTCTACCACTTCATGTGATCCTCACCATTTCTAACCGATTTTTTTTAAATTTATTTTTTATTAAACCGCCCAAGACCGTTATCTAGGTAAGAAGAACAAACAGCAACGCCTTTACACAAAACGGCCATTTTGGTGGTGAAATTCCTCATCTACAATGATAATCTCTCTTTCCTTGATAGGGCTGTGGTGGGGTGAGCGGTAAGGGCAGATAATCCAGACCACATCCTTTTAACAATAAACAACAAAACCAAAAACTACTTCAAAGCCTCTTCCACATGATAGAGAAAGGCCAGATTACTTTGGTGGCACTGACATAAAAAAGACGCTACAAGACAAGGATAGTCCATTATTGCAAGATGCATTAATGCAATTATTTAAGTAAATGTAATTAATACTGTTTATAATAAACAGAACATTTACTTAAGTAATTCTATATATAAAAATAACGTATAAACAAAAAATATATTAAAACAATTGTCGTACTTTGTCCGTTTCATAATATATATTGTCATTTGTTGACGTTAAGATAAGTTCCGAGCAGATATGATCTTTCGAGAATGATCGTAGATAATTTGTTGTTTAAAAACGGTAATTTGGACATTGCGAACCAGAGGCTTCCTCTTTAGCTGAGTGGTTTAGCAAGTCAAATATAAAGCTGGTAAATGTTGTTTATAATGTTATTATAAACAGAGCATTTAATTAAACATTTGTATCTATAAAAATAACGTATAAACAATATATATATATATATATATATATATATGTAATTCACTGCTTCCAGTTTGGCCAAAACTATTCGAGGAATCTAAAATAAAATAATAATAAAAACGAAGGAATAATATACAACCCAGTGTGTCTGAAGATTTTAATTTTTAATATTTTTTATTGTTCAATATATATATATATATATATATATATATATATATATATATATATATATATATATATGCATGTTTTTAGAAAAATAGTTTGGCAAATTGGAAAAAGGTTTTCGTGACGCGTTTCATCCGTCAAGAATTCATCGGACTGGGCTTTGTATATTTTGCAAAATATACACGAAACAAACGTTTCGTGCATATTTGTAGACGTGGAAAAATAAAAAAAAGTCCAGTCCGATGAAACGCGTCACAAAAACCTTTTTCCAATTTCTCAAATTGTTTTTTAGATATTGTTTGTTGATACATAAAATTATACAAAATTATATATCTTTATATCATATGTATATATGTATAACTGGATGCGAAATTAACAAGACAGATGGATGTAACGATCTTTGAAACGTAAGTAAAATCAAAGAATCAGGCAACAAAAGATGAATTTGAAGCAGGTCGATATTGGCCATAAAATATCTTTCTAAGCTGATATTGGCAGAGAAAAAAAACTGGTACGCCGGATAATCCTGGTCAGCTAGCTGTCAAAGCTCATTCCCTCGAGTTACAAAATAACAAACAAACCCTGGGGATCATTTTCGAATAGTACCTCGTTTTGGAGATCCTTAGAGATTCACCTTTCTCCGTCTCTTTCCGACCAACCTCAACATAGAACACATTTTTTGGTGTCGGATGTCATAGATCAAAAAGATTTATTTAACTCGTGCGGTTAAATAAACCAACCAGTCGAAGTCAGTGAGCCAGCAAAACCTGTCTCCCAGTCGCAAATCAGCCTTTACTCGTTGCCGCCAAGCCGCAAAAGAAGAATTATTGTCACCGCAATCTGTTATAAAATAAAAAAAATTGAAAGAAATGTATAACAAAAATGAGTGTTCTCACCGGGTGTTATTGAACCGACACAGTGAAGCGATTAGTTGAGAATTAGAAGTCAAATCAGGATTCATTATTCGCGGCAACAACGTTAGCAACAGAATATGTGTAAATGACACGACGTTGATAGCAAGGGAAATGAGAAGAAAGGACTAAATGTCATTTGCAAGAAGATAGAAATCATAGCTTTCAGTAAAAGAAAATTGGTGATACCAAAATCAAGCAAGTACAACTATTTAAATATCTGCGAAGCGTTTTAACAAAGGACAGAAAATGCGGTACGGGAATCGGAAAGCGCATTGGGATAACCAAGATGCCTTTCAAAAGTTAAGCAAAGTATTAAGAAACAGAAAAACATTGTTAGAAAAAATGAAAACAGTATTCAGATGTAATATTGGTTCTCCTATATGACATTGAATGCTGGACAATCATATCACAGAAGAAGAAACTTGAAGCAACAGATATATGGTTCTACAGAAGGATGCTAAGAATACCATGGACTGAATATGTTAGCAACGACGAAGTTTTAGAGAAAATGGAAACAAAAACAACGCGTATACTCAAGTGTAAGACGTGAGTTGAAATTTCTAGGGTGCATAATGTGGAAAGACGGCGTGGAATATTTGTTGCTCCCATAATGAAGGCAGGAGGCTCAGATGAAAACAACGCATAGCCAATATAAAGGCAGAACAGAGTTTAGGAGATATCGTAAAAAGTCAACATTTCTAAGAGCAACAAAGGACAGGAAATTGTGGAGAGCCATGAATACCAACGTCCTGAAGGGATATGGCATATAGAAGAAAAAGACTCATAAGTGCAAGCGAAATAATTTGTTTCATCCCCTGCGCCCGTAAAATAAACGAGTATAGATCGATTGACAAATGTAAAATTCATAAAATAATGTTCTATTTTTATAGAGGTAAGAGCTTCCAATTTTTTTCTGCTCCATCGAGTGGCAGCAGAGAGACTTTATTCTCATAGAAATAAACTTACCACGGCTCATCGAAACACTACGAAATATACTGTTAGTAACCAGAACGTGCCAATAATAAGTAAATTATAACCGTGATCCGTAGCCTAGAATACTCTAAAAAAAACTTCCAGAATAAGCCTTCAAGGTGGAAAGACTAGGTTACACATATAACTGATAGGAAATATCCTCTATACACATTTCTCTCATGGTAAGCTTTGGTAAATTATCAGTTAGTTGAGGAAATTCGTCTGAATGAATCAATAGTTTGAAAAATTCCACGTGGAATTATATGCCGTTTCTATTTTTTTTAAACTGACATATCCCTGCAGTAGGCGATCATGGCTCTCCACAGATTCCTTTTCTGTGAATTGTCATGAAGTCTTTCATATTGCCTTCTCTATAGTTTGACATTTTGTGTAGTGATTCTCTTAGCAATAAACTATCCAAGAGCCCTCTACTCTGCTGATTAATGAAAGTGTATACAGCAGAAACTTGAAGTCTGTTCGCCGATTCCATTTTCTGCGCCTAAAAATGTCACACTACCAGCATATTATTTTCTATTATGCAAAAATAATTTTCTTAGACTGGCTGCTAGCCAAGGCTAAAGTGCACAGCTGTTGGGGGGAGATAAGATAAATTTGCCAGAACATTAGTGCAAGCCTGAACACTACACACCAGCTTAAAATTTGAACTCCATTTTCTGCGCCAATCAGTGTTACGCTACCAAGAGCCTTCACAAAATGTGGCATCTGTTATTTGGTACAGTTTTCATTCTTCTCGTATCTTTTCTTGGTGAAAATAATTACAGACTCGATGCCTCTAAAGTGTCAACGATTGGATTCAGCAATAAATGGAGCTTTGCTAAAAAGTAATCAATATTCATTAAATAGTCAATTAACGTAGCCTTGTGCCAGTTTAAACTAACCTTACCATAGTGTGATATTTAGCAATATTGTCCCGACGGTCAGTTCTCTAGTGTAGGGAATTCAGTACTTAATCGGTGCTCCCTCACTATCACATTGTGTCAGGCAAAGATCTTCAATCATATTTTTCTGCTTTCCGTATCTTGCTATTTCCTTAATAATTAATTCTCTCATTGACTTAAGAATTTATGTTAAGAAGTACTCGTCGTTGGCATAATCTCGTATCCTTTATCTCTTTAATTTCTTCTTTGCTCATCGCTTCCTTTAAGATGATGGCTTTGATGACCAAATTCGCTGACAACGTGTTGGTTAAGGACAAGAAGCTTCCAGTTACACCAAAACCTGTTCCCGTCATCTCTTCCCTATCGCCGTTTGGCTTGGCAAGACTTGGTCTTTGTTTTATGTTCAAGCCTCCGGCTGCCTTTGTAATTTCTTGATAACCTTGTTTCTACTTTCAGACTAATTAGTCTTATTTATGTGTATTTTTTCTTTTTCTAGTTTTAACCTTTTGGTTATTAATAAATAATAATGCCGAAGTAGGAGACGTCGTCTTCTTCAGAGTTTTATTATTATTATTATTATTATTATTATTATTATTATTATTATTATTATTATTATTATTATTATTATTATTATTATTGCCTTAAGCTATTTACCTGGCTGTCTTCAGGGTTACGCACATGTACGAAACGGACGCGTACTCTGGAGGGCAGAACACGATATACGGGCCATTCTATACGGAGTAAATTATAATTCATAATGTTTATTTCTTGAGTAAATGGATGGTTTCGGAGAGATAACAAAAAGACAAGATTTATTAAGAACGGCAAACGACAGGAAGTTGTGGAGAGCCATGATAGCTAACCTCTTGAAAGTAAATGATACATCAAAGAAGAATATTAAAAGAGACGAGAATATTTGGCGTAGTGAAGTCCATCATTATCAGAGCACCGCAAAAGTTTAAATGTGATAAAATAATTCATATGGGCGGCACACAGTAATGCGTAACATTTGCCGGCATCAGTTTTATCAGCGTCACCATTTGTATTCGAGAAAAGAAACCTGGACATTTTCCATGAACTGAAATTAGCTGCCGAGTACAATGAAATCCCTCGTGGTTTGAGCTAAGAATGCGAACAGCGATGTGCAAACGGGTGGGAATCAATATGTCGTGGGTAGAATTACTTCACGTGTGTGTATCTAAATATTTGAGGTGATTATTTTTGGTTACCACAAAGCAACAGTTATGTGTGACCCTGTAAGGATCGAACCCACTAAGAAGTCCAGATTCTAAAAGATGGATCAACAGGTTCAGATCCCGTCCTTTTCGATATATATTAAGATTAAACCAGAATGTTCATCTTGCTTATTATACTAATGTTTCGGCCATTGTACTAACTGGCCTTCTTTACGAGTTTTTTGAACCAGGATGTTCATCTTGACTGTTATACTCACAATGTTGTGTCCATTTTACTAACCGACCATCTCCACGAATCTTTCCGGACCAATAAGCTCCTCTTGTTTGTTATACTTCCAAGGTTTCGGCCATTTTACTAAACGACTATCTTCTCGAGTCTATTCGGACCAGAATTCACATCTTGATTGCTATACTCACAACGTTTCGCCCATTGTAATAAATGACCTTCTTCAGTAGCCTTTTCGAACAAGCATGCACCATTTCTTATACTCACAGCGATTTGGCCATTCAATAAATCGGCATTCTTCACGAATCATTTCGGGCCGGCATGCTCGTCTTGTCTGTCATATTCACAATGTTTCGGCCAATGTACTAACCAGGTTTCTTTACGAGAATTTTCGGACCGGTATGCTCATCTTTTTTGTTATACTCCAGAAGTTTCGGCCATTTAAATAAACGAGCTTCTTCACGAGGATTTTCGAACAAACATGCTCCACGTGTTTCTTATACCCAAAGATTCGGCTATTTTCCTAACCGGCCTTCTTTACAAGTCTTTTCTGACCAGCGTGGTCGTCTTCTTTGTTACCCACCCAGCGTTTTAACTATTGAACTCACCAGTCTTCTTCACGAGGCTTTTCGAACAAGCATTTTGTTCGTGTTTCTTATACTTCCAATTTTTCAGCCATTGTACAAATCGGCTTTCTTCACGATTCTTTTCAGACCAGCATGCTTATCGTCATTGTTATATTGACAACGTTTGAGTATTTCGTACTAAGGTTTCCGACATTGTACTAACAGGCCTTCTCGAGCCCGTCCGAACCAGCTTTCTCATCTTGATTGTTATACTCACAATTTTACTAACCGGCCTTCGCGTGTCTTTTCGAACAAGTATGCTCCACTTGTTTGTTAAGTATGCCTTCTGCACGAGGATTTTTTTGTACCAGCATTCGCCTCTTGTTTATATACTCCCAACCGTTCGGCCATTGTACAAACTGGCCTTTTTTTGAGAGGCTTTTCGGACCAATATACTCATCTTGATTGTTATACTCCAAAAGTTTCGGCCATTATACTAACCGGCCTTCTTCATTTCGGACTAGCATTGACATCTTGATTGTTATACTCGCAACGTTTCGGCCATTGTGGACCAGCTTGCTCATCTTGTTTGTTAACTTCCAACGGATTCGGTCATTTTACTAACCAGACTTCATAACGAGTCTTTTTGAACAAACATGCTTGTCTTGGTTTGTATACTCACAACGTTTCGGCCATTTTACTAACCGGCCTTCTTCACGAGTCTTTTCGGCCTAGTAAGCTCAACTTGTTTGTTATAATAACAACCTTTCGACCATTTACTGTTAAAATATAAACCATGATCTCTATTATCTGGTGAAAATGATACCATGTAATATTTTTTTCTATGCACGGGACAGATTTTCAAATTGTTCTATCATGGCATCATTTCCTTTTTACTTTTTTATATGAAAAGAAATGTCTTTTTAGACAATGAGCGTCTACAAATTGAGCGTAGGAGAAAAGGCGTCCGTGTATCTTGTCATTACTCCATGTTGAAAAAGCGGTCTCTTTCACCCCACGGTTAACTTCTTTAAAAATTAATAATTTCTTTTATGGTTACCGGCTCCGTTCTGTCGTAACCTGATTCCACTCTCTAACGATAAAATGATGAAGAGAGTAGCCTTTCGCTTGTCCATTACGGTGAGATATGGATTTATATATTACTCTAATAGAATTTGCAAGTAAGTGAATAAAGCAAACAGTCGGAATTCGAACTCGTCTCACTGATTTCTCTTTCCGAGCCAGAGGCTAAATGACAGCGCTTCTGATGCCAGTGTTTCGGGATAGTGTTGAAATGAGCAGCCTTCCTTAGAGCTACCTTAATAACCTCGTGAAAGAAATAAAAATGTAGTAAGATCTTTGAATTTGGCGCCTATAAAGCCAGCCTCACTTTTCCCTTACAGCGACAATGATTGTTCCTTCTTTTAGCCATTCCCGGCCTTTATGTTCTGTGCTTGATTTTCTAATTTTCAACATTTTTTCTAAATTCTAATGACAGTGGAGTCGGTTAGTAATGAACTGATTTTCTCTACGCTCATCGCAACTACCTTAACTACTAATAATAATACTCTAGAGAATTCTTCTTCTTGTGTCCTGTGTCTCGTCCGAACATCGGCGATCATGGCTAGCCACAATTTCCTGTCCGTCTTGATGTTTAACGCAGCAAGAAAATTAAAGGACCGCCTAAAGAAGGTGGTAAAAGAAAGCGAGACAAAAGGACTAACTATCAACTGCTGGAAAACATCAATTATGGTCATCAACGTGTAGAAAAACCCAAGATGCAAGTTACAAATTGGAGATGTCAACATGAAGCAAGTCTTCTTCAATGTACTGTGTTTATTGAGGACGTAGGCGATCATGGCATTCCAGAAATTAAATACATTTAATCTTTTTCTTATTTCTTCTAAAACTTGCTCTGGCATCGGTTTACTCAATTTCACAATTTAGGTTATACTTTGTTTTCCTCTGTACCTTTTTCCCTCAATATGTCCTGTGAGTATCAAATTTTACAAGCCCTCTTTCCTCATCATGTAGCTTATAAATTTCAACTGTCTCTTTCTGATATTAAGTATAAGTGTCTCCTTTATTTTCATTTTCACCAAAACTTCGTAGTTTTGCGGTCCATGGTATTCTCAGTATCCTTCTGTAGAAACACATTTCTGTTGCTTCAATGTCTCTTTCATAAAACCAAGCACAGAGAAATTCACATTCGCTCGCAGTATAAGTTGAAAACTTTTATGAATAAATAATAAATAATTTTTAAATCTTGTCTTTTAGAATTTTATATAAATGTATGTTTTTGGATCTCCTGTTTCTCTTTCCATTGTAAAGATGAAGTTGTAGTATCTGTTTTCAATTACTCATATATTAGTTAAATGCAAAATCCAGGAAATAAATATTAACTTATTGTAATATGTAGTTTTGTAATATTGGTTTTGTCGAGTTAAATCCAGCTTAGGCTTGATATGAGGGGCAATGGGAGACTTTAATTATTTATTGTTAAAAAGATTTTTATTTTTTAAATCTCTTTTTAATGCGTTCAAAGAGGATGATTTTCTAGATTACTAAATAGAAACAAGAAAGTTTCTGAGACAAATTTGAACATTCTTATCCGAATAAAACGAAAAAACACACTGAATTAAAAGGACCCTTTTTTCTTTACACTACTATTAATGTATAATCTCTCGAAAACTTTTACTGTTTTAATTTTTTTTTTCTCGACAATTGACAACAAAAATTTTAAACACTATTCTTGTAAATAAACAGTCTAATAAATAGAGTTTAACAATTATGCTATCATTTTCTCGAGACTGCAAAAAGTATAAAATCAGATGCTTACAAACATTTTTAGTGAACTTATATGACGGGAGAAAAAGAAATATTCGCAATTTTTTTTTCCAAAATTTACAATTAGTTACGCGTAGTTATGGGTTTATTCAGATTTTCTTCACAGATATTTTTATAAATTTATGAATACAAAAATTGTCTTTATAGTTATTTCTTTATTATATTAATTATATAGAAGGTGTCCGGAAAAGATTTACACACTTACTCCTATAACTAATTGAAATTTTCTTTTTCAAATCCATGCATTTAACTTCATTTAATATTTAATTTAAAACCTTAATATTCTTTTACATTAATATTAATAATTTAAATTAATATTTCGTAATTTTAAGCATTAATCCTGTCATTTAAAAAGTTAGGGAGAACCTATATATTGCATTGTAGTTGGTTCATATATTTTTAAATTGTAAATATAACATTGTTCTTGTAAGTAAACAATCTATTAAAACATTGCCCAATTATTTTATTGTCATTTACCTAGGCAACAAAAAGAGACATAAATCTAGTTTCATGTTTGGCATTTATTATAATTCTAAAAATAATATTTCAAAATTAGTAAATATTGCCTAGGGGCGTGTACAGTACCCGTTGGGGTCTAAAAAGATGCCTTTCTGACACACCGACTTCTTTACTTTTTTTACAAGTACAAATGTTAAACTTTACCGTTTCTGATTTTTTTAGGAATTGACATTGTAGCTCTTGAATTTTTTCAATTATTCATTCTGGAATCTATCCGTCGATCCCTCGGCATTCAGACCAAATTTTATCAGTTTCTGCGGTCAGAAATCTTGTCACATCCGGTCGGTGCCTCACCCACATCGTTACTTCCTGTTATCTATGAATATACACTACAAGCCAATGGTTTCTGGCCAATCCTTTAAATTTAACAATTAGTAAGTTTCATACCATTTTTGGTTTAACTTCTACTAACCCAGTATGCTGAAATTATTTTACCTATTTGTATATGGTCCTATATATATATATATATATGGTCCCATTTTGACGTAATTTACTGCCAGAAACATCCACTATATATCTCATCCTCACAAAAGTATTAGTGATACAATGTAGGATAATTTAAAAACATGGCGAGGAACTTAATAATAAAAATGGGCAAAAAGTTGAATGAAACCGGCGAGATAAACCGAACATCAAAATTTAAATTTATTGCTGGGCGTCTCTGCGTCTTTAACGTTTCGAGGTATACTGAAACCAATGTCGATTGGTGCCATCCTTTCTCCACTTTTTTTTATGTATAATCTAGATTCCATGAATAAAACAGTTATTAGTCTGCATAAGTCCCTTCTCCGAACGAAACACATCAGTGAAGAATTTTTTCCAGATTTCGTCGTTCGCTGATAAATTTGTGCAAGGCATAAAAAAGAATTAGCGAAATTGGAATAGGGTTCAATATTTTTGCAGACAAAATCATAGACACTGAATGCTGGATTTTAAAGAAAGAAGGTTTGGTTTTTAAAATAAACTCAAAAACGAAAAAGCAAATGCATCCAGCATTAAAGAAATGAAATCTCGTAATCTATTTCATTATTTTACTAGCAGCCATACCCAGCTGGTCGATCAGAAAAAGCGTTCAATTAGAGTGGAGCAAAAATAGCATCGTGTTTAGATATAATTATTTAAAGTACTTTCATTAAAAACATTCTGAATTAATTCACTTACTGATATAGCAGAAGTAATGTGTATTTATTCAATCGAAGTTAGCTGAGAACATGATGGGGTAAAACAGGCAACATGAAGACCCACGTCAGGCGAAAATTATTTTGGAGTTTTTGAAATTCAATTTACCAGTGTGCTAGGAGGGATGTAAAACAGCATACATTTATGAAGCAATTGTTAATTCTGATGAAAATTTGTTAAAAGATCAAAGAAAAATAAGAAGATTGCCATTTTTCGCTATTTACCCGAGTTTTTACTATACGGATGGACTCAATTATCAAGTTAAATGACTATTAAGCGATTAACGTATTGTTGGCTAAAATTGAGTGAAGTTTGTATTAGATTGCTTGAAAATTGTGGCAGTTTCTAGTTTAAAATTTGTATTAAAACCGATTTTTCGTTTTCGTAGTTTTTCGCTAAACGCAGTGGCATAAAGAGGTATCATTGAGGTCGTCATGATGTAAGTAACCTACATACCGAGTTTGAACGAAATCGGAGGAAAAAAATTGAATGTATTTATTTTCGATCAGCTTTATCTATTATTGATTTTTTTTAAATTATCGATTTTTACGCTAAGAACCTATCTCTTGTAAAATGTATTTACCAAATTTGGTCAAAATCGGTTGGATGGATCTAGAGTGAAACGGTATCAGACAGACAAATATATTTTATATATGTATATATACATATATATTGTATATATACACAGACATGTTTTATTTATAGAGATTACCTTTTTATGGTCAATACGCAAAACATAAATATTTCAGAAATAAAAATTAAATTAGAATTAAGTTTGATTTCTAAAATATTCCATTAACTATACGTCAGTGGGCTGAAAAGTTCATAGACTGACTCTAGAGCTGTGAAATATTGCATGCATTCATTTCAGCTCTTCTAATTAATAATTACATTGTTTCCTTCCAGGTTAAATGGCATTTGAATGTTCAAAGAAGACTTGAAATGTAAATAGTAGTGACTTCTCTTGAAAATGGACAAAATTTGGCATCGAGTACCTGCAGAAAAATGGTTTATCCACCAAGGACATTCATGAGCTGTCCTCCTGTATGACAGTGAGTGCCGGACAATCTCCAAAAAGATGAAGAAGAGATTGGAAGCAAAAGAAGTGTGATTTTTACAGAAGGATGATGAGAACACCATAGACCGAACATGTGAAAAACGACAAGGTTCTAAGAGAAATTGGAAATAAAGTAAACTTATACATGCCATCAGGAAGAAACCGTTGAAATTTCTAGGAAACATGATGAGGAAAGAGGGCTTGGAAAATCTCGTACTCACAGGAAAGATTAAAGGCAAGAGACAGAGTAAAACAACGCATAACATAGTGAGCTTGAGCAAATCTATAGCAGAACAGGGTTTATGTGAGATTACAGAAAGACAAAATCTATTAAGAGCTTCAGGGGACAGAAATTTGTGGAGAGCCGTGATCGCCTACATCCTGAGGGCACACGGCACATAAAGAAGAAGGTTGGTACAATAATGGATGACGTTCCTGTTTTATCAACAGCGCAAAAGTCAACGGGAGAAGAGAGAGTTTTGAATATTACCCTAGGTCTGGACGTCCTGTAACTGTTACCACCAAGTAAAACATTGATCGTGTTCACCACATGATAATGAATGACAGGCGATTGACTATAAATCAAATAGCCAATGCTATTAATATATCCTGTGAGAGAGTTGAGAATATTTTGCACAATGAACTTGGCATGAGCAAGGTTTCTGCTCTGTGGTTGACATCTGATCAAAAGCGTACCGGTCTGATCACATAAATGGAAAATCTTCAAAAGGTCACTCCATCAATGGAGGACACAATGCCAACTTGCTGACGCAGTTCGAAAAGCTATACATAACAAACGCTCGGAAAAACTGACGAAACTGGTTGTTTTCAGAAGAATAATCCTCCAACACACAAGTCCTTGGTTTCAGTGGCTGCTGTGAATGGATGTGACTTTAAATTTGTTCATCACCCCACGCCTATTCTGATTTGAACGCATCTGATTATCATCAGTTCCCGAATATGAAAAAATCACTTGACTGGGAATCGGTATCGCAGGGCTACTGGCGTCATTTCTTCTGTTGCTGACTTCTTTTTAACCAAAAGAATAAAAGCTTCTTCACCAATTGGATCCAAGCACTGTAACACCGACGGAAGATGTGTGTAAACCGCCAGAGGGATTATGTTGAAAAATAAACCTCATCTGGTCACATTCCATGAAAGTAACCTGGTCGGTCTATGAACTTCACAGTCGAGCCTCGAATGCTATTAAAATATTTTGCTTATTTCATTTTCTACATTATTTACTTCCCTACACGTCATCCTCTTCATACTAGATAGTGAGAAGACAACGAAAAAGACATTTTGTTATGATACCTGCTGATAAAAGAAATGCATTCCTGACATTACCGAAACGATTAAAACGAAATATAAACACTAGATCTGACGTAATTTGAACTTTGTTTCCATTGCCAATAACAGTGACGTAAAATGTTTTTTTGATATTGATAAAAAGAAAAGGCACGGTGGTAATTGGCATAAGTACGTCAATACATCTCGTTATGTTGACTGCTTGTTTTATTTAAGGCGCATTCATAGCTTCATTTGAAAGTTCTAGAGACAGATATATAAAGTCCTTCCAGCGTTCACTCACAGTAAAAGTAATGGCAAAACAATATCCTGTCCGGTTACAAAAGCTGCTGGTGAGACCAGGCCGTGGTGGGGGGCAATACTGCATTAGCCAACGAGACTGTTACCTCCCCTGGTTGGCGACTGATGAAGGCAGGGTATCGTATGTGCTTTTACACGTTGTATGTAGAGAATATATATATACAGTCCGACAATTATTTTAATATATTTATTGAGATAGACTTATTTAAGTAAATGCTCTCAATATAAAAAAATATTGTACATTTTATAATATACGTTGTCATTTGTTTACATTAAGATACTATTCGAGCAGATATGAGCGTCCGATAAAGATCGTGGGAAATTTGTTGTTTAAAAACAGTAATTTAACTTTTCTAGCCAAGCGCTTCCTCTGTAGCTGATTAGTATAGCACGTCAGATCATTCCGTATATGACACAAGTTCGAATCGGAGGGCACATATTTTCTACGAAATTTCTCGGACATTCAGGCCGGTATATGCAATTAATACTGTTTAATAACAAAAGAGCATTTACTTAAATTATTGTATCTATAAAATTACGTATAAACAGAATATATATATATATATATATATATATATATATATATATATATATATATATATATATATTGCAACAGGACAGACTATTGTTTTTTGTTGTAGAGATATCAGTCTGTGACTTTTATGTAACTGCAAATCAGATCTTCCAAAGTTGTGTTCAATAAAAGCGTTTGCTTTTGATTGTTAAACAAAACACAATACACACACACACACACACACACACACACACACACATATATATATATATAGGATAGAAATTAAGGAGAATCTGAGATAATTATAAGTAATTCATCGAGTCTAGAAACTACTGAGTATTGAAACCCGATTAATTACGATATATAAACATTTCATTCATAAATTGCCTTATTATAGTTAAGGAAAGTTTTACAAATAGATGTCAACTTGTTGAAGGCCAAGTAAAATGCAAATTTCAAACACTTTTCTGCACTATATAAGAAAATATCATTAAACAAAACTAATTTTGATATCAAAACAATCTATGAATAAAACTGAAGGACATTTAATTAATGAAATATATTTTTATAAATTAATATGCAAATTCGTTAAGCCTGAAGATAGTTATCACCTTGAAAAAGATAATATATAATAGAGATATTGAGCATCTAGCGCGTAAATCCCTCTTTGGTCCGATTTCGCATTATTTATTATCTCTCAGTTGCGTCTCTGTCCTTGGACAGAGTGCGCTCAGGGGCTTCTCTGTCGGAGAACAGAGGGGCAACTGAGGAAAATTATACTGAAGAGGTGCCCAGGGGAATAGCTGCCCGAGGCCGCGCTCTCCCATTGCATAAGAGGGAGGGAACGCTGCTCGCACCGAGGCCAGCGCAACCGACACTTGCGGTGGCTGTGGATACTTTTTGACCTTGTCACGAGCGTACTTGCTCGGGTCCCCACCTAAAAAAGACCTTGTGTTACACCTCGTCCAAGTTGGCGGAAGGAGTTAATACTGCGTATAAAGTAGCGTTGGAGCTTTTTTAACCCCAGAATTCGTTGGGTAATTGCGCTCCAATTTCGTATATATTCATATAGATTCTATAATGTAGATTTTATGTAATTGGCTATTATGTTCCTCTGACTCTTCAAATGTTGAATGTATAACTAATTCTAATTTCTAATTTCGTATCTTTATACTATATTAATTTTATCTTAAGAAATGGCTCCTGTCCTGTCACCCATGAAATAAGAAAATAATTACATCAACTTCTCTTTAAATCAAATGGCAGCAGAAGAATTATCGTTGAACTTTTTAAATGTAAGCTTAAACATTAATTCAATACTTAAATGAAGCGATTAATTTTGAGTTCTTCTGTAGTATATTGATGCCTATCGCATCTACCCATCCCTAGATATTGTGATGATGGCCAAATAAAGAGTCCTCTACAGGAGCTTGCTAAAATACCGCCCGACAGGCGGCTTTTAAGCTAGTTTATAATAAAACGTGCACTGCAATTTTGGATACATAAGGAAATTAAGAATTACTCCCCTTGAACCATGAAATAAACGAAAATCGCTAGAGTAATATATTAATAAATATTTTTAACCTCGCATAATCTGGCAACCCTGAATCTGGATTCAACGAAAATCGTTCCCTGCATCTAACATTTCTAAGGATTTTGAATGAATTATGAATCCTTGCAACTGGACCAGTGGGGAGCGGGAGGTGTTACTTGGACACACACGCACAATGACAAACACATCCACTGTACTTTATTTGTATGTGTGTGTGGGGGGGGGTGTTTGTGTGTGTTGTATGTGTGTATATATGTAATTATGTACGTATTTAAAAACATAAAAAATACAAAAAAGTAAATGAAATTGGTCAGACTAACAAGCCAAATCACGTATTAAAAAAATAAATTAAAATTTTACACTCGTTCCATTTCCTTCGTTTGCATGTCTAGTCACATCACCGTAAACATCTCTCCAGTCTGATGCAGTCCTAAAGGACAAAATTCGGCGCACGAAAACTTTTTCCACTTTGACATAGATTTTCCTAAAATACTTCTTGATATATAAAAAATGTATATATTCTTAGTACGACGTTTTAACCACAGGGCTAATTCTGCGCTGGTCAATGCTGACCCTGGTCCAAGCTGGTTGTTGGTCGCTGGCCGCTTCGATCCGCACCCACTCTGCCAACGTTGTGTTCTTGGTCTCAGAACAGTGAAAGATCGAATGTCGTAATAATCGCAGCACTGGTTCATGCCATAGCGGGTGCTATATTAAAGAAAAATATCTCCACGATGAGAAAATAAAACGAAAAATTCATGAGATTAATCTTCAGTTGGTTTATATAGCTCTTGGTACAACAAAATTTCGCCGATCCCGCATCAATCATTATTGCGACACTGGGCCTCGTCTAATAATTTGAGTTCAAAGTTCTTCGGAATCAAGAAATCTAGTGGCAGCTGACGTGGATTCCAGATACACTCGATGCGGGACTCTCGGCCCAAGTATCTGAGCTCCCGAAGACATCTGTTTATATAAACTTTGGCCCATAACTGGCGTGAATCCAAAGGATTCTGGGGATTAGGTGATTCCCCAATCCCCGCATTTATCCCAAAATGTTTCTTTGTTCCCTATTTCTGCTTTCTTAATCAACTTTCTAAACTTCGAGAATTATCCACCTTCCTTGGTCACAGGGATTGCTCCCCCTTTAACTCCGACCTGCTTCACCTCACATCTCACACCACCACTGCACACACGGGGACTAAATTCTACATATTTTTCCTTCCTTCTCGATTTCCTAACTCTACCATCTCCCAGGGCTGGCATAACTGTCTTTGTCACAAATCTAATTTTTAATTTGTGTGGGTAAAATGGCGTAGATTATTCTCCTCATTAATTTCAATTCTCTGACTCCCTTCCCCTTCCCTATAATTACCTTTTTCCAGCTAGAACACAAATGCTTCTCATTTTAATCTTCCCAGCGATAGATAAAATTATTTCCTAATTTATTTTCGTCAATGAAAATATATTTATTTAACTAAATTTATCAACAAAGAGACATTTTGTTCTTTATCCGATCACCGTCTTAACGAAAACACAAACCAGATCTCCTGTTACAACAGGATAGGTTTTCATGAACCTAACCTTCGCAACTGGTCCATTCCCTGTTTTCATGTCTCAATTCGTTTTCACCAACGAAAATATAATTCCCGTCTGCTTTTTACTTTCCCAAAAAAGAGATAAAGCCATTTCCCCAAATCTGTTTTTGTCCACGCGCCAAACTCTCGTTAGATAAAAAAAAAAAGTAACACTTGGTGCATCGTTCCAATTCGTAGGGGTGAAACAATTCAGATGGCTCTTTTTTCACTTTCACATTACAAGGAACAATGTCTTTCATTCTCTCTATTTCTCTGTTTTCCAGTTTATATTTCATTTTTGACCCTTTTCCGCTCAGACTTAACATTTAACCATCTCATAATATCAGTATCACATCATTATTAAATAAAACTATATTTAGTAATCATAAATGGAAAAGCTTAGTACAAATCATCAAACAGCAATATTTTTCAAAGATTTTTTATTTTTATTGCACGAACCTATTTTGTAAATACGGATGTCCATACGCAACATTATCAAATAATAAGAGCGGTAACAATAGTAAATTTAAAGCATCAATTTTTTAAAATCAATAAAAGTTTAGACAACGGATAATTGTTAAATTTTTAAGGTTACTGAGTCCTTAAAATTATATTAAAAAAACGCGCTCACGTTTTTTTCTCCAATTTAAGTTTTACAGATAAAGTTTAAGTAGATAAACATTAAATCTGTCACCGAGCTGTTACTGTTGGTAAAATACACAACTACTGCCGGGTTAAACAATGCATTTCTGCGATATTTCAAACTTAAAGTAAATAATATTTGTTTCAATTCAGATTAACTATACTTTAAATAAGCTAATATTCCTCAAATAAAGTTTCAGAAAAGTATATTTTATTATATGTATACGTGTGTGTGTGTGTGTGTGTGAAATCTGTGAGTGTGTTAAATATGTGTAATATATTATATATATTGTTATTTATATATTATATGCGCGGTACTTATTAGAAAGCGTTCATTATCAGAGATAGAGCTAACATATTTGGTTGCATTGATGTGAATTTGTGATCCTGGGTTTCTCGCTTTTGTGATCGTCATATATATATATTATTAAATATTATGTTTGATCATGAGCCGTTCCAAGCTGCGTATAGTGGCTTTAGTTTAGAGAGAAAATAAAGTAAAATCTGTCTAGCATTTGCATATTTTTTTATGCTGTTCATCGATCTTTGCTTTCGGCTCCATTTAAAATAGTAAATGGTCGCTATAGCCTATTAGACAACTTACTAAACATTAAATGCGGAAAGGTCTTCTTGATTCAACATCCATTCCCTAAACCTAATTTTAACAAAATATCGCAAATGTCAAGAACAGAGTACAGACGAAACTCACTATTGGTTCTATTAGAAGACGGTAGCTCGCTAAGGATTTGCTCATTCATAAAAACTCTTTTTCCTTGCCAGCAGGCTGATTGGAACTCACTTTGTGATTTTCTTCGTGACACCTCTTGAACTGACATCTTTAACCTCCCAATTGAAAATTGCGCCACTGAGGCTTCTTCTTGGATCATAGCAGACATGGACGCTTACATCCCTTCTCTGAAATACCAGGTGAAACCTCAATCCTCTGCAGGGGTCACACCAACATGCTTGGTCGCTACAGCATACAGCAACCACGATTTTCGGCGATGCCAGTGTGGCCGCACTCGTTACAACAAGCGCCTATTCGTTGTTGTATGTACTCAATGTAAGCGCGCCCTCAAAGGAGCTAAGTCCCCTGTTTGCTGAGAGAATGAGGCACCGCATAGCCTCTAACAACTTTGGCTCTCGTTATTACCGACGGTTCTGTATTAAACAAATATAAAGTCTCTATTCCTCCCCTCTTTAATCAATTTGAGATTATCATCCTCTGCTGATAAACTCTACTCTTGACTCATCTGGAATATCCCTGCCTAACTTTCCACCTAGAACTGATGAACTATTGAGTAATATGCATATAACCCCTTCCATGGTTTCTGCTAACATCATTAACTGATATCTCCACAAAGCATGTAGACCTGATGGTATGCCTGTAATAGTCATAAAGAAGCGTGCAGCCAAACTCCTGTTCTCTCTAAACGGTGCCTCCTCCTTTCCTACCAGCTGGAAGTCACCATCTGTTCTTCCATTTTTTAAGAACTTTGGTGAACAGTACAACCCTTCCAACTATCAGCCTATTAGTCTTCTCCCTCTATTTAGGAAATATTTAGAAGCTCTAATCAATGCTGAATTGGTTCATCATCTCTCATTGCAGGTCATTTTCACTGACAAGCAATATGGCTTTCGTTTCACCAAGCCAACTGCTGATGTACTGATGATATTTGCGAAAAGACTATCATGCTCTAGATAAAAACGGTGAAGCTCAGACTATAACAGAGGACATCTTAAAAACCTTTGACAGGGTCTGGCATTCATGTCTTCTTCAAAAGCTGAAAAGTTACGGTGTCTTCAGACACATTTTTGAACTGATCCAGTCTTTCCTATCAAATCGGGAACTGAAGGTTATCATGAACGGCCACTCGTCTAGATCGTTTTGTACTAACGTTTGTATCCCCCAGAACTCCATCCTTGGTCCTATTCTTTTTTGAGTTTTCATTAATGACCTTTCTAATGACATCAGCTCTCAACTTGGTATCTACGTTGATGACACAACCATTTACTCTTGCCTCGATAGTAAAGCGGATCAATCCGACAAAATCAAAATGGTAGCCGATGTTCTAAACGATCTCAAGTCCGTCGTTAATTGGGGCAAAAATGGCTTGTTAATTTTAACGCCTCCAAAATTAATCTTCTCTTCATTGATCATCTGAAAGACCCCTCTCTGCCTTCCATCATCATGGCTAATGCTAACCTCCAAGAAAATAATTTAATGCGCCTTCGACTCAGCTAACACGAAGTGGAAAGGCAATATTGAATCCATTGCTAGGTCGGCTGCACGAAAGTTGGTTCACTGTGTCGAGTGAGACAATTTTTCTGTCCAGAATCTATCTTACATATATATAAGTCTACCATTCGTCCATGCTTAGAATATTGCTGCCACATATAGTCCGGTAGCCCTGCGATTTACCTTGAGGAGAAAATAGCTGTGTGTAAGCCGCCTCGATCATCTGTGGTAAGAAATACAAAGGAGAAAGAGCCCCCCTTAAGCTAAGACTACAAGAAAAGGAAATAGAAAATCAGGCGTAGCCGACCACATAGGGGGGGGGGAAGAGAGATCACCGCTGCCTTTGGGGTGAGGTTGGAATAAAAGATAAAGAACATCACTGGAAAATACGAAAACTTAAGGAATCAGCACATATGCTAGGCTACAAAAATCTCCTGAGCCGACCAAGCATAGAAATGAACACATTATGGGGACCAGTAATAAGGTGTACTAGAGAAAAGCAATGAATAATAACACAAAAATTGCAAGTTAAGGACACATGACCCAATTAATAGAGGCGTTGGTTAGATCCAGTGACTAGACTGAAATAGCGGAGTTCTGTAGTAGGTCCCAGCAGTGGTGAACTAAGAACTTGGAAAGTTGAATTAAAGGGAAATAGCTGAGACATCCGGAAAGGGCATGGCACGTGGAACTAGAGCAATATACCCCGGTGGACGAAATAAATGCTTCAGTCCGAAATTCTAATCACCTGAACAAGGCCGGGCCTAAAACGGCCGAAACGTTGTGAATATGGAAACGTTGTGAACATGGAAATGAAGATGAGGAGAACAGTCTGAATAATAAGAAATAATGAAAGCTGGCCCTCTGATTACTCTTTTCTCTTTCCACTCATCATTGTTCTTTCTGTTCCTAATTCCTCCACACATTGTAACCCCTTTATATTTAATGGCCTTTCATAGAAACAATCCCCAACGAAAAAAAAACAGCTGTTTCGATCAGTTTTAGTATTAAAGTTTAATAATGCATGGGAAACAACTCTTGTTTGTTATTTCAATTCAATTTGTTTTGTGCATCTTGAAACAAATATGCGTCGTCGGCACGGAGAGTGAAATTGACGAGCCAGGTTCAAATTCTGGTCTAATATGTTGCGTTCACTTTTGAAAAAATACCTTCTGGCAAGCACCCCTTCTTCCGCCGTCTATGGACTGTTTTTTTTTTATTTTTTTAGCCCTTGAGTGGCAACCAAGAAATATGACGAAAGCAGTGAACCCCCCAACAAGGATAATTAGGACAATAGCGGCCAACACTTTCTGGCAATTTCTGTCCCTTAGTCGGTGTATTTCTCAAGTCAGTTGTTTATTATTAGGGAGTGCATCTCCAATAAGGTAATATTTCTACGTTTCTCTTTCAACAAGAGTGACGTCTACTTCGGTGGTTTGGTTCTGTTCGGATGTTGAAATTCGAATATTTCCGGATTGCCAGACTGTTGTGGTAATTAACTCAATGGATAGTAATTATTTATGGGCGCCTGGAAAAATTATCCCATTAACAATATTGGCGGACTCAATATGCGTCCAGGTAAAAATTGCGTAACATAAAACAATATAAAGACTTGATATAGGCTTAAGACGTTTTTTAGCAAAGTCAAGAGGGACAATCCACACTACTATTTGCTTCTGGGAGGTATTTTATCAATTAAGCATTATTTTTTATGGATACTCGTATTTGAATAGACGTCTTGTTTTTTATTAGACAATATATTTATTTATTTTCGTTTACGGGCCCGAATATTGGAGAAATTTTATTAAAGACAAATATCTCCCTTGGCAGGAGAAATCGTCGTTGGATTCAACGTATTTTAGATGGTCTCAGCCACCGAGTGTGTCGATCATCAAGCAAAAGTGCCCTATAAAAGCAAATCTCTCAAAGAGATAACATTTCTCGTTTATACATGCCGGTATACGAAAATAAATAAATATACTGTTTAATAAAAAAGCAGAGCATCCATTCGAGGTGTCCTCTAAATTAACCTTTAAGTAATAAAATCTGTCGGATCTATAAATAAAAAGTGATCATTTTTGTTTTAAAAATTTCCCTAATAGGATGGGGTATGTCTTGATCTTCTTTATATTTCTATGAAAGCGTCCACTCGGGTACTTTCGCATTTTTAGGTACGATGAACATAACAGAGACAAGAGCCAATGTCAAAGACAAGACCCAATGTCTTCTCGGCTCTGTTGAAAAGGGTAATGAGATCTAGGCAAGTCTTATTAAGAGAAGCGAACGATTATATTTATTATGTAAATGCGTAGCTGAAGACATTCCTATCGGAATGCATTTAAGTTCAGAAGAAAACGTAAGTAAGTAAGGATATTTCTGGCAAAAAAATTGCACGGTTTACATAAAGCCGCATTTCAAAGTTAAAGGGAAATAACTTTAAAAATATGATTGAGAGTTATTTCCCTTGTAACAGTCGTGAGAATGCAGCAGTTTTTGTTATTTTTTTTTATTTCAGATCGCCAATTTACTATTATTTTGAAAAGATGTGAAATTTTACTGAAAAGAGATTAATATTTCTATCTCCATCTGTTTGTCTATCTGTTTTCATAATTTATTTTGTTCAGGTTATGTTAAGTATAATTGTATTTTCAACATAGTTTACAAATTCAGAGAGATTGTATCCTGCAACGGATTAAATAATATTTATGTTGGTTACACAACAAACTCGCTTTCACGACGCTTAACTCTCCATTTGAATGAAAATTCCAATATCTTTAGACATTTAAAACAACATGCCTGGCCACATACACAATTCCGGAAAATCCTCGTTGAAAATACAATTATACATAACCATGAAAACAATAAACAAAAACTAAAAATTCTTGAAGCTATTTACATAAAACAGTTAAAACCTAACCTGAACAAAATAAAGGAGTTAGTGCTAGCCTGGGTCAAGAGTGTGGCTGCTGGAAGACCCTATGTCTGACATATCAGGACGTTGGTGGTCATGGCGCTTCAAAGCTAACATTTCATCGTTATCCAGGAATTACTATAAATTATTGCGAAAATTGTTAAGTGGTCTCCTGTTGTGATCTCTGCGATTTTGAATCCAGAGTACCTTTCTCTTAGATTGGCTGCCGCCCAAAGCTAGAGAGACCCATCTGCCTTGCTTATTTCATCCATAGATTTGAGAAGAGATAGAGATATGACTTTTGAATTTGTGCGAAAGTGAATTCAACAAATCAGACCCGTATTTGAACTCGGCTTGCCGATTTTAATTGATGTGTCTAAATTATTGCACCATGTGCAGCATAAGCTGCTCTCTAATTGCTGTTATATAAGTGGGTAACTTTTTTTTAAATGAAAAATCAATATTGTTGTATTTTTGTTTATGGAGTCTAAAATTTGATGGGCAAATAAAATGGGGGATATTTTCATCATAATTTCTTTTTTTTCCTATGATCATTAAGCTATGACCATTCCTATGATCATTGCTAAGTTTTGGAATTTAGATGAACCAGATTTTTTTTTTTTTTTTGGTAAAATGCTGAAACGTGTTCAAATCCTCACAATATTTACTATGGTTGACGATATCGCTAACATATTTTGTCGAGATTTAAAAACTCTACCTTTCGTTAAAGTTCACAAAACAAATAATGATATTTGAATAAGCTGATTTGTTTGGAAAAATACTTTTACAAAAACCCTTCGGGGGTTAATAATTAGTTTAATTTAATTATATAGGATTTCATGGTAAACAATAATTTTTAAGAATTTTTTTCTTTTTTAACAACGAAAAATAAATTCTCACATTTTGTAATGTTTGACCTTACGATTTGTTTATAGTTTTCGCTAATTCAAGGCAAATTGGATTCTTTATATATATATATATATATATATATATATATATATATATATATATATATATATATATATATATATATAAACTTAATGAAAAGATATGCAAAAAACAATATTATATTCTTATTAAATAGGTATTTGTTAGTTTAATCATTAATTTGTTTTTAAAATACTGCGAGTATTTTGTATGTTAAATTAATGAAAATTTATTGTACTAAGCCACTCACCCTAGAAAAAAAACAATTGTACTTTGTACCTGTTCGCACTTCTCTCCAAAATTTTGTTTTGTTCGGTCAGTGTATGGCTATTTTAGAGGGTTTGACGGACGGACTTTATGGAAGTCACAGAAATTTATATATAGATAAATAGATAATCAAGTGTGACGTCCCCAAACAGCACCAATTGTGACGTCCTCGCCGCGGCGCCAGCTGTTCGCTCCTCGCTGCTCCGTTCGGGTGTCGCTGCTCCAAACGTGACGTCCGCCTGTTGCGTCAGTCGTGTTGTCTCGTCCTGTGACGACCAACTGGCTTGGTATCGGTCGCGGCACCCAAATGTGACGTTCTAACCTTTTGGTGATTCGGGTGGGAATCTGGTTAGATTTCATATCAGCCTCGTCGTTCCCAACTCGCTTCCAACGACTGGTTACCAAGGTAACTGCATTGATCTCCAGTCTGCCCACCCACGTTGTGAATTGATCTTAGGCAGACGAGATCAATCAGTAGTCGGGGCCGTAATGCAAACTGAGGTTCAACAGGGGTGATACCACACAAATATGCATAAAAGAAAATAAAATGAAAACTCAAAAAGTTCAAAGTATCAAAGAAAAAAGTAACAAACTTTATGTCTAGTTGTTCGATACATAGGACTGCATCTATCTCCCGACCCGTTCTGTGGATTGTGACACGTCGTTTTCCGTTAGGCAAGTTTTAACGCTTCAAGTTGTTTGCTCTCTAAGAAATTGGTGTTTCGGTGTGTCTTTGGACGAAAGTCGAAAAAAAACTTATTTCGGTGGTCTGAATCTAAGTCGCTCTTCAAAATAATTGTTCTTGGGTTGAAGAGGAGTCCGGAATTTGCGTGAATCTTGGTCAGCTGAACTCACTGGAACTGCTGGAACTCAACTCTGGAACTCAACTCTGGAACTCAACTCTGGAACTGATTTCTGCTCGTAGGGGCTTCGCTTTTATGGACGCCGACCAAAACCGGGGTGGGTCTGTCGGCGTCGGGGGTTCCTCGATAATTCTAAATACATATCCACCTCTTTTATTTCTGGTTAGGGATTTTTCACTCTTTTCCATTTTTGGGAACCTTTCCTCACCATACTTCAGAGGGCGTGAACTTCCCTCCCCACTTCTTCGGAGCAGCTTCTCATACCTACACTCTGGATAGGCGGCGACAGCCTCCTTCGTGCGTCACGTGATCACCACTTGACCAATGATGTCTTAGTCGGGCGTGGATGAATCCGCGGCTTTGTTTCAGGAAGAAAAAAAAATATCTTGCTTAACTAAAAAAAAATTAACTCTTCTCTTTCCCTTTTCTTCCTCTTAATCGCCGTTATCATTTTTCTAGGGACAATATGACAATGGCGGTCATAACTCTTGTTCTACACGTGGTTTTTGTCAGGTATTTTATCGCTAATTATCAGAATGGGTGGTCTTCTTAACACGGCCTCAAAAAAGAAACATCTCCAAAGTTTCAGTCAGTCTGTCGCCTCGAAGAAAGAAGAAAAAACACTTCTGGGTCCCCATTCATTTTCTTTCGGTACATATTTCTGATAACATAATTTTATTATCGCAGGCCAAAGATGTTCTGCGGCAAGAAAATCGGTCAGTGTAGTTACTTCGTGTGTGTCGCGATTAATTTTTCCATATCTACCCAAAGCCCTGTAGTTACACCTTACGATTCGTCTCGCCTTTCTTTCTGCCTTCTTTTCTTTCTTTTCCTTTTCTGCCTCGTAAATGGTGCCACACAAGTTCCAAAACAATAATCATAACTTAATAATCTGAAATTGCGATAAAAGCCGCAATGCCATCTACCTTGAATCCACAATAAAAATTCAAGATGTGGATTTAGTAAATACTAAATACTTCAGATAATTTGGTGTCGGGATTAATTAGAAAATAGTATAGAATTTAAGGAAATTCAACACAGAATGGTAAATGGAATTCTAATATTAACCGTTTCCATACCAAAAACATTTACCATTCATTGACCAAGAACCTGGTACCATTTTCAGTTGAAATTTATAAAATCTTTCTCTAAAACTACTTTTTAAGAAAGCAAGTTGTCATTCCACATTACTTCAAATAAAAGGTTACGAATGAAACCCAATATCAATACTGGAAAGATCGATAACAGCTACTGGAGTTGAGGCATCTATTTTTATTTATTTATTTATTTTTTTGAGAAAGGTTTTATAAATTTCAAATGACATTGGAACTGGCTGCTAAGTCAATGGATGCCGAATATTTTCTTATATGGAAATGGCTAACATTACCATTAACAGAATTAAGAGCAAGAAAGATGAAACTAAAAACCATCTATCCAGTACACTCGGCTAAAATAGAAAGAAAATTATCACTGATAAATTGGTCTTTTACAATTATGGTCTGTTACACTTGATATCAATTCTTTCGCAAAGAAAAAAAAAATTAATTAAAAAAACAGAACAAAAAAATATCATTGCCTTTTACTTCTTAGAAACTAGAAATTGTATTACAATCGAACATATATGATATTAAAATAGACGTAAATTGGAACCTTCGATTTATTGTGAATCTGATACCTCGGCCAAATCATTTTACTGTCTGGAGCTATAATGAAATGGCATATTAAATCCTAATCAATATCTGAACTCTGAGTAAGTCAATTGATCTTTCGTTAAATTTATGGCCTCTAAACAAAAATGTTAGATATTGATCAAGTGAAATGGAATATCGACGCCTTTACCCACAGTCATGGGGGATCGATAATTTTTTATCGATTCAAAGGGAATAAATAAAAATCGTAACCAATGCTGCCCTCGAAATGGTAGCTTCATAAAAGAAATGTAATTATTTGCGAAAAAAAGATTTGAAAGAAGTCTTTAAAATACTCGTTTAGATTAATTACATGACTAACAGTCGGACTAATGTCACCATCTTTGTTCAAAGCATAACATTTCGGTCGCTGTACTTTTTGGTCTTCTTCAGGTGTCTGTTGATCTGGACAATTTCAGATATTTTCGAAAATCAACAATTTATTTAATCTACGCTTGTCCTTATGTCGCTTTCCATGTGTATAGAGGCCTGTTTCTTTTTTAACACTGCTCAATTACGGATGCATACATAAATAATGATTGGTTATTCGCTTTTCCGAGCACACGCGTCGATTAAGACTATGCTCAGGCACATTTGTGTTTGTCCAACGCCATCAGAGTCCTCTTACGCTTTATACTGCCGCTATGCTGAGTAGGCTTTAGTTACAATGATGTGGTGTATATATCTTTCTTCATTTTTTCTTCGATGTGCTGTCTCTTCAAAGCGTGTACGATCACGGCTCTCCACACTCACCTCCCTGAAGCTGCTAGTAAATTTTGTGTTTTTGCTATCTTTCTTAATTTCTGTTCTACCAACCATTTACAAAAGGGCGTTGTTTTTCTTCTACATGCGGTGTGCCTCTAGAACATGGGAGATCATGGCTCTCCACAATTTCTGGTCTTTTGTAGTAAATTCTGTCTTTCCGCTATCTCTCCTAATCCCTGTTCTACTGTTGTGATGTGGGGTCTGGAAAGACAAAACACTTAACTCGACACAGTCTGTGGTGATAGTAATATTCACTAGTCAGCGAGACAAGTGACTGCAATTGTATTATCTTTTTTTTTTCTAGACCCAGAACTACTTATCATGAATGGATCAGTCCATTAATGATATTAAGGAGGGTAACTGGCACTTCACCTCCAAAATATCCTTTTTTAAGATTTACTTCCTACAGAAGTTATCTTTTTGGATTAAGATCTTACAGTTCTGTCGGCTGAATCTTCCATTTTGTGAAGCGCGCGGTTTCCGGAGCTATCCGAGTCATAAATACATCGAAAACCTCATACAGAATCACCATCGGCTCCTATCTCAGAAGCTCAGTTCGTCCGATTACAATTTTCTCATTTGATTTACATTTCTTTT
This sequence comes from Acanthosepion pharaonis, assembly GCA_903632075.3. NCBI lineage: Eukaryota > Metazoa > Mollusca > Cephalopoda > Sepiida > Sepiidae > Acanthosepion > Acanthosepion pharaonis. Next base: position 1,912,604 of record CAHIKZ030002335.1, read on the forward strand.
AGGCCCCAACGTAAACACTTTTAGCTAGCACAACAACTTTCCGATACGACTTTTTTTTATTCAGTGGCGGTTTATCAAATATCGATAAAATTTTCCATGCGATCATTAGTTCTGCCGGGGACATACTTGATACCGTGTTAGGATTAGGTGTCATACGATATATTGATATCGTATTAGGCGTCATACTATGTACACATAAAACCTACTAAAGAAATATCTCTAGTTCCACTTCCATTAGATTTTTTTTTAATGAATTTTAATTTGAATTTATCGACGAAGCGTTCTGCTTGACCATACGGTCTTGGATGGTAGGGGCTGGGTTTTGATATGTTTATCGCAAATGTTCTATAAAAACTTTCAAACTGCTTAGCAGTGAATTGCGTGACATTGTCCAAAACAATGGTATACCGGATGTTGTATTTAGAAAATAATTCAAGCAAGAAGTTTATTGCAATTGTAGAAGTTGGATTCTTACATTTTAAAATTTCTGGCCATTTGGAAAAATTGTCGAAGGCTATTAAGTGTAGACACCATTTATCGGTCCCGCGAAATCGATATGTAATCTCGAACACGGTGTGTCTGTCTTTGGCCAAGGATTGAAATAAACTGGTGATGATTTTGTTGCCATGTTACAAATTCTGCATGCTTTTACCAATCACTTTATGTATTTGTCCATATTGGGCCAGTAGACATAGCTGCACATGAGGGATTTCATTCTAGAGATATCTGGATGACCTGGATGAAATTCTTTGAACATCCTTTTCTGAAGAGATGTAGGCATTACCACTATTTCACCAGACATTAAGACCACAGATTGAGAAAATATTGTAACCCCAGTTTTCGATTGTATTTTATTTTTCTCCTTCAATTTCCAGCTTACTTGCTTCTTTATTTTCTCTCTAATAAAAGTATCCACCTAAGCTTTTAATTTAATTTCATCCATCGTCGTACGGTATTGCAATTACCGTTTCTTCTAAAGGTTCATATAATTTAAGTATGAGTCTTGACAAACCATCTGCGTAACTTAGCTTTTTTGATGGCAAGAAATTCCTTTTTAAAATTTTAATTAAACAGAATTGTCCCATCGCTGTATGTGTCGGAATAAACTTTTCCCACCCGAAAATGGCTAACAATGGCCGGTCGTATATGAATTTGTGAAATCTTTCACAACAAAAATTATTCCCAAAGCTTCTTTCTCTATCTTCCTATGATTGTACTGATATTTATTGTATATGAAAATACCTAAATGGGGCGATTAGGGTTGACGCTGGTCTTCTATCTTATACCTAGCAAATCAGATTCCCGACCCAGTCACTCGTTACAATCTGCACATTCACCAATCAACCCTCCATATACGATAATACATCATGCTCTCAGGGAACCTAAACAACGCACACCGTGACATAAAAATTTGATGATTATAAAAATTTATACATAAAAATCTGATGATTTACAATGTGATGGGAGAGATGAACTCAAACTAAAATATCAAAACAAACAAAATAAAGATAACTGATGTTAGTTGGACCCGTCAGAAATAGCATACGTTTCACCCCAGAACAGGGGGCAACACATTGTCACACGCGTATGCGCGATCAATGAGTACGAGCTTTTCGGGAGCGATACGAGCCGTCAACTCGCCGACATGATCCCACAGAGGGCTGACCAGTGGGCAATGCCACATCGTTCATAGTCTGGCAAATCCGCCATACCCCATATGAAGTCCTTATCATTGATAGATAGCCAATCCCCAGGTAAGCGAAAACTTAGGATTGCTGAGGTACGCCGCCGCTGGCGCTCAAGATATGTGGGAAGATAACGGTTAACCATAGACTTGAACAGACTGAGTTTGTAGTGATCGTGTAAGCATCCTTTTGGGTGTCGGTTCCACAAAGCAGGACTTCAAGAGGAAAAGGGGTTCAAGTGAAAGTTTACAAGTCACAAATGGAATCCAAAGGCAACGACGGTAGTTCTCTAGAATATACTTGACATGGCGGGTCTTATACGTGAAGGTTACAACTGGTGGAACTAAGGAATATATTCGCAAAGCCCAAATTTCTGAACATTCTCCATGGAAATAGCGATAGAGCAGCGAGAGGCTTGCTGGGTGCCCTATACTTTCGACTTTGTACCACATCTAAGCCGCCCCTCGAAAATCACTATAAAATACACATATTTGCAACAGTCCGTATATTTTTCTTTAAGATTTCTCGAATATTCTGGTCAATAGATGAAAATAAATAAATATAGTGTTTAATAAATAAACATAGCGTCTATTCAAATATGAGTATTGAATTGATATATATATATATATATATATATTGCTCGAAGCAGTCAGATGTTTAGCTATGATACAGATATACAGGCTTGTGTTTGGATGACATGCTCTCGTTCGTCGATTGAGCACTATGGGGAAATGGAAATTTTTAAAACAGTGGCTGCTCCTGCTTATAATATATTGCTCTTCAGTTATGAATTGAGCACTCTGGCTGCTTATTTGGCGTTTGTATACATCACGCATAGAATATATACATAAAGATTCTCTTTCTCTGCCGTATGCCGGTCGAGTTTCTATCCCGGCTTGGAGCACTCGGGTGTGTAGACACACTGATGAGCTGTGATACATCGAAACAGGCATGTATGAGTATATATATATATATATATATATATATATATATATATATATATATATTGAACTTGAACACACAGAAAAAGAAAACAGATTTAAATAAAGAAGACAACATTATACCTTGAAGGAAACCTTTTCTGCCAACACTTTATCAAAAGGTGGTCGCTGGCGAATAGAACAAAAGAATGTAAACACAGTTGTAGAAATAGCAAATGAAGATCCAGTAGACAGAGTCGTTTTTGGCCATTAGACAACATTCACTAGATAATCCGGACTGTACCGCCGAATATAATAACACATTTTTCTCTATTTTACATAGACTTCGCTTTGTCCACGACCCTAGAGTTCTCGAGTCTGTGTACATCAAAATTTATCATACTAGCCTATGTAAACAGAAAAGATCACTTCATTTCTTCCTTGTGTTTGTTGAGGGAAATATGAGTGAAAAAAATATATTTTATACACTTTTTGAAATTTTTTATTATTTGCTTTTAATCGTCAATTTATTTTCTATTAAAAACAATTTTAATCGTGTTTCAGTTTCCCCTCCTCATTATTTTTATTTCTGCAATTGTGTCTACGATTATTTTGTTCCATTCGTCAATGTCCACCTTTTGATAAAGCGTTGCCTTCAAGGGTTTCCTTCAAAGTATAATGACATATTCTTTATGTACAGACATACGATATCAGAGATAGTGCTATCTAAATATAAAAGTGGACTTGAAGTCAACACCCAGCGGCGACTGTCTGTTTTATGCGTATACACAACCCTCAGGCCATGATTTGGCGATTGCGTATAAACATGAAACAGAGTGTCGCCACTGGTTTTGACTTCAATGTCCACTTTTATAGTATATTACACACACACACACACACACACACACATATATATATATATATATATATATATATATATATATATATATATATATATATAGCAGGACAGACTGGGTTCTATAGCCTTGGATGGCAACTGGTCTAGGAGAAGGACAACTCTGAATTCAAAACCTGAGGGGGGTTGTTTGGGAACCTTTTGGCACGTAGTGCACCAGGTCTCTGTATTCGGTCCTTCAAAAAGTGTGGATGGTCCTGCACGAAAACCTTCACCAGTATAATCAAATCTCATGTGCCGGTAAAAGGCTGTCGGTTTCCTAGGAACTGATCTGCTTGACCCTCATACGTCGAACCCGACGGGGGAATCGATTATTTATATAATATATATATATATATATATATATATATATATATATATATATATATATATATATATATATATAAGAATAATTTATATACATATATATACTACTTCAAACGTCATTATAATGGATACTATGTTTGAAATAGACGCGGCATTTTTATTTTTATTTTTACTTTTAACCATGCGCACTACGTCTATCAGCATGTGTAGTCGAGAAATCAATAAAGAAAATGTGCTCTCCGGCAGGGATCGAAACTGAGAAGCCACCGTTTTATTCGGTGTGCTTTACCACTAGGATACAAAGTGGGGAAGCAGGTACAAGTAACACCTGTATTGATTCATGATCACTGGCAATAAGTTTAGACGATTTTAACTGCACGGTGATTTATCGAAGGTAAGTGGAAGAACTTTTCGAGAAAAATCCCTTGATTTAACAGATTTTCCCGACCATTAAGAAAATGCGTAGAATGTGACGTGAAAGAAAGAAAGAAAGAAAGAAAGAAAGAAAGAAAGAAAGAAAGAATGAGGTGTGAAAATAGAGAAAGAAAGACGATCCCAAACTGAGAAGAGAGAAAGACGTGTGCAAAGTTAAAAGAAAAAGGGGAAAACAGGACGATTGCAAAGAAAGAAAGAAAGAAAGAAAGAAAGAAAGAAAGAAAGAAAGAAAGAAAGAAGTAATATTTCTTTCCTCCTTCAATGTATGGATCTTGCAGATATTTTTTTTTTAAATTGACTTTAATTTCTTTGACAGGACAGTATGAGGAAACGTCCATCAAAGACACATTTCTTTCCCGCTGGCACGCATGGTATCATGGGATTGTTTCTCTGAATGTCCAGTCTGACTACATTTTGTGCTACGTCTCACAGAATGAAAAAAAAGAAAAGTTTAAACCTTTTCTTTTTTTAGAAGGAAATTCGATGAGGAATAATTTTAATGTTTGCATCCCAGCCTATCGATACTAAATCTAAGTATCATTTAGATTTCTAGCTAACTAGGGATTACCAGTCACGTCACGAGTCAGAAAACCATCCCTTTTCAAGTTGATTCTTTTTATTAATTAATTCAATTTCTATGTCTTATCAACCCTTTGCAAGTTATTTAAAGAATTCTTTGAGATAATAATTATTTAGTGATACCATCTTAGTTGGGGAGAGAAGAGGCAGATTCATACCTTTTCCAATGGGATTTGCACGTAAATTACTGTAACGAACCCAACTGGAATTGGGACTCAGTTCTCCAATTAACAATTCCGGGCCATTATCCATTGGACTAGACGCACATCTAAGCTTACAATAACTGGTATTTTCAAGCGGTCACCCATCTAGGTACTGGCCAGACACGACGTTGCGTAACTTCGGTGATCATACGGAAACCGGTGTTTCAACGTGATAATAGGGTGATAAGCTGTAAAAAATGGATCAATCCACTTACTATATAAACTCATCACAGTCGGGATCATAGAGTCATTGTAAATTCCACGATTCTTTCATTAGCTGGTTAGCTTTATATACAGTTTTCGAATTCAGAATTATCCTTCCCCTAGAAGGGCCGCCACCCAAGGCTATAGGACTCAGTCTGTCTTCCTATTTACCAATAGTTTTCCCAAAGGTATTTTCACGCACATGAATGTAGCGAATTCAACTGAAGTTCCAACTCTGCGCACTAATTCCTCAATCCAAGCCGCTATCCATTACTCGATCGTGCCTCCACCTATTCCTCCGTGTCCCCATCATACACATTTATAAATCTACGTTTCGTCCGTAAGCATGATGGTTAAAATAACTTTTTCCGTCAGAATTATATATATATATATATATATATATATATATATATATATATATGCAAATATATTGATAAAATAAGAAAGAACCGTTAGATTGATGATCCGAAGTTCTTTAGAATTTTTTAAACAGTGCTCGATAAACAAGTAGATAATAATTATTCTTTTAAAGATATGATTCGATCACTACACAAGAATTACCATGTTTCAAAAACAGAAGCTAAAAACTTCCAATTCAGTTATAGAAATTAAATTAAAGTACCTAGTTCTGTTTCATTTTCAAGCGAATTTTGGAATAACTTATTTTGAAATTTACGGAGCTTTATAAGCACATACATTCATAATATTAGTTTCTATGGATATGAGGAAAACTAATCATTTTAACAAGGGGTGGTACGGTATTCTTTTTCACTGACAACTATCGTATCAACATATGAGTTACTTTTGAAAAGAGGTTAAGTCAAGGTAGGGTAGGGGTGCCTTTTTCAAACGAATGATGACACCCGTTCAACGCATGTCCTCTGGTCTTTTTCAACGACAAAAAGTCTTTCGGTACTTTTGTTTTGCCGTTAGATTTGTACTTGTATATATACATACATACATACATACATACATACATACATACATTTACACATATATATATATATATATATATATATATATATATATATATATATTTGTGTGTGTGTGTGTGTGTGTGTGTGTGTGTGTAAACCTCATTCTCATATCCTCCCCGGACTCATTGTCAATACCACGATCATTTCATTAGCTGCATCGTATGTGCTTTGCCAGAGCCACATCTAGTTTTTTATTCATTTTTCCTTCTTCTAGACTGGTTGCCACTCAAGGCTGAAGAGCCCAATCTGCCCTACCATTCACATAATCTTCATTTAATACTTTATAGAATAGCCATTATTCACTTCTACATCAATCAACCTCTTCTTGTAGTTCTCAGTTAATTATTTGCAAATTTTAGTTGGTATTTTCTTCTCCACATAGGATCTTCAGATCCGAGATTTTTCTTCGGGCTCTTGATTGGTTTTGAATTTTCAAATAACGATTGGGTTTAAATCCGGGGACTGGCTTGGCCATTTCAGTATATTTATATTATTTTCAGCAAGTCATTTCTTCGTAGATTTTGCAGCATGTTTAAGATCATTATCTTGCTGGAAGATACAATGAGAAAGAAGTTCAAGATTTTCAACAGATATCATTAAATTTTCTTCCAAAATATTGATATGCTGCGTCATTCATTCTACTGTTATTAATACGTTGCCAGTGCCTTTTGCAGAAAAAAAATCTCCAAACTCTCGTGCTGCCAGCATCAAATTTCACTTTTGGAACTGTGTTCTTTTGTTTGAAGGTATCGCCATCTTTCCTCCATACATGATTTCTAGAATTACATCTAAACCTTTCCCAATACGATTTTTTTCCCAATTTCTAGAATTACATCTAATACTCTTTCCCAATACGATTTTTTCCTTGTCCTTATGTTCAAGAACGAATTTCAACCTGGCATTTCCGTGTTGTTTCAACAGCAGTGGAGATTTCCGACGAGAGTTTGACTTTAGATTATTCCTATGAATTTCATTGCTTATTTTCCGTTTAGTGACACAGGATCCAGATGAAAGTAGATCCTCCAGCAATTCTTACCAGTCACCATTGGATTTTGTTTAATTTAACGCATTAATTTCCTCGAAGATTTTGAAGAAATCTTCCGTAGAGCACCTGTCCTTCTTTGTTTTTTTCACTTGAATAATCTAGAGTATTAAAGCAATTTAAAATTTTTAAAATTTGAAATTTGCATTATATAAATACTTTTTTTCATCCATAAAATGGATAAATGGGGTTTATTTCTATTAAATCATTTTTTCTATTTTCTATGCATATTTATTTATTATGCATCTGTTCACAGTTAATTATATGAAAAGTATGTTTATTCTTTAGTTGAAAATACAATAAATTAAAAATGTGTACGAATATTTGTTTCCCCACTGTATATTGCGTTATATAAGCAAACTATACTACATTTCCTTGCGGGGGTTAGTTAACATAATTGCTGTTCTAGCAGTTTTGAATTACAAGACTATAATTCAAGAAGCAAGTCTACAAAGCGTTTTAGATCCATTTCTTTGGAAAGCATTGTTGCATTATCTTATGGTTGCACAATGTTTATATATGATATTTACTTAGATGACCTTAATACGAGCCAAAGCCGAAGGGCTGAAGTGAAATTAGATTATTGTAATATGTTAAATAACGTTGCTTGATTACAACCGGTGAGGACAATATATTCAAAGAACACGTCATTTTCTGACGTGATCAAATGAGAGCAAAGCATTTAAATGCCAGTGTACGGGGTCTGCCTGAAAAGTAACAGGACTGGTTCCACAAACAATTTATTTCAATTCCAAACAAGAGACTACATGATTTTCCGTTCAAAGTTATCCCTCTCAATTCTTAATCACTTTTCCGTCCTTCTCTGCCATACTTTTATACACTGCTTGAAGAATTCTCCTTGGATTCTCATCAGCTCCATCGTTACGGCCCTTTTGATGACCCCCTTCATTTTGGGGGGAAAAGTAAAAAGTCACACAGGACAAGATCAGGTGATTAGAGAGGTTGTTCCAGTACGGCGATGTTCTTCTTGGACATGAACCGTCGGATGCTCAGGACGATGTGAGGTGGTGCATTGTCGTGGTGAAGCAGTCACGATTTGTCCTACCACAAGTATCGCATGTGAAAAAAATGGAATGGCTGCAGAAAGCTAAGATTATTTATTTACTTCCAAGATTTTCTAGCAACTTCTCAAACATCCTTAGGAGAAAAATTGATTTTTTTTTCCTTTTAAATCAATTTAATGACCAGTGTTCTTAGAAATCTCGTTTCCAATCCATCTTTGAGTCAATTTAATGACCACGATATTCAGGAATCCTATCTCCAAGCAACCTTTGAATTGGCAAACATAACATTTTGTTAGTGATTTTAGATAATCATAAAAGTAGAGTCCTTGGAAAAACTGACCACTTAAAAGCTGAAAGGGTGATCTCTTTTTCAAGAAGTTGACAGTCAGTAAGTAAGTCAGCAGCCTCCGAGATCAGGCAGTGAATGTAAGGGTCTTTTTTCCATGGCCGTAAGTTTATAAGATAGCTGTTCACCTTCTCGGCGCCAAAAGAAGACATTGCCAATTAAGTGGTAAATCGTATTGTTTGCTATTTCCAGTGTCTTGAAAAGCATTTGTCGTTATTCTTTGTTGAATTCGATCACGGCCAGTGACATAAACCTGTGAACAATGTGAACCTGTTGTATATACGGATACAACCGACCTTGGATGTCATCACAGTTTGTACAGTGACGTGCGGGAAGGCATCGTCACATCCGCTTATCCCACTTCTGCCCTTAACCCACACTGTACACCTATTCAAGTTACTTTTCAGTCAGATCTCGTATATCAGGATTCTATGGTTTTACCTATAAAAATGTAGGAAGAGCGAAAAGCATTTTCTGACTGAAAATGGCCCATGAAAAAGCTTAATTGATTAATTTTAAAACAGAAAAATATCTCCAGTTATATTTAAATATTTTTTAACTGACTTTTACTTTGGTCAGAATACGAAATCAAGGAATTAAGTAAATAATTCCTGGCAATGGTTCAACCGAACTATATTCATAAACCTTAATATCACATATGTAGGAGTAAACTTAAATTTATCTGCGTAATCAACTTACTGACCACAGAGTTACAACATGTTTAAAATGAAGGTTTGTGATTCGCTCACGGTGGCGTCGATATTACACTGACTCCACTTCTATTAGAACCATAAGAAAAGTAGTGCCGCAGGGTTGGAATACCCGGAACCCGGTGTCTTTTCCCATCTCAAATGAGAAGAGAACAAATACTTCACTTTGATCCCCACCAGATATATTTAACCGGCCTCCCCACTACGACAATATATGACACAATGTTGTTGTTTATTTACGTGGGGAGCTCATACATATAAGTAGTATATGGAACAAGGAAAAAAAAAAGTTACCCAGTCGACGCAATTACACGGAACACATCTCTCTTACTATAATGAGGAAGATACTGCCGTAGGTTTGGAATCTCCGCAAGCGGGTGTCTTCTCCCATCTAAAATACTGAGTGGTCATCATATGCCACCTAAAATATTTGTAAGAATACGTAGTTATTTAACTTAGTACAAAGTCTTTTGTAAATCTCTTACGTTATCTGTTAACAGGCGTTAATAGTGTGAACCGAAAATCGAATGACAAAATATGTAGTCATGTGATTAAATTTCAACGTGGTTGGCATGGGATTCTCGTTGTCGAGTTTGGAATGCGCCGTGCATGTTAAACTTGTAACTTTTTAAGGAGTTCCAGTCTTATTGTAGGCTATGTTTTTTTTTTTTTTTTACAAACTTTATTAGAATTGAAGTTCTTCCCATTAAGATATATTTTAGGGGTCAAAATAAGTGGCAATACAAAGTTACAAGCTCAGGTGTTTATGGAGTGTGCAGAAAAAACGCCCTTGCCATAATATACCAATTACTGCCAGTTCCACAACGATACATGATCACTGGCGTTGTCCTAATGGAAAAATCACGTTTTTCGATTGGCCAATTACCGGAAGATTTTCCTCATTCGCCGTTTTTAATCGTTCAGAATGTCCGGAATTAAAGTTTCCTCCCAGCGAACAACTTACGGACATTATTCTCAGCTATGGCACCAACACCATAAATGGCACACCTATGTTTTGCTGATCATCCCATTTTTTCCCATTTTCCCTTTTAACTTAAGCCCCATTAATATTCACAACATTTAAATGCTTATACATTGATTTATTCAACTACATATGTGCCTTCTTGTTCGCCATCGGCTTTATAAAACTATATTTTCGTGAAGATAGCGAATATACGTTAAAATGGCTCACCGGTCCGGCAACTCTAATTTATCTGTTAGACCACCTAGCTATTGATTTGCTTCTCTATCTAATAATAGCTAACATTATAGGGACAGCATCTTCCAACACTGTTGTTCAGTCATGTTCCCAGAATTAGAGAACAAAACGCTTCGATGGATCAAGTGAATGGTCGAGCTTTAAAGATAGAGTATAAAAGGTGAGCATTCGTCTTCTTTGCATCATTTACAATAAAAACAAATATAGTCTGCCCCCGGTCAATGAAAAATAAAAGACTTCTTTAGCTATTTTTCTGTACCAATTGATTTCCTTCAACACAGGACAATCGATCAGCTTCGACGCAGACCATCTAAAATGTTTTATCGATCAAAACCCGTTTGTATATCCGACTCACCTTGCTCTATCCATTGTTGATGTTGGCTGTATCAATATTTGATATTTTTAAGCTTAGTTTGAATGGTGCTTACAACAAAGGTCTATATCCGTTTTTTTTGCATGTCTGGCCGGAGGTTCCTGTAAAAGGTCGAGAACGTGTTCGAGACAACACATAAGTTAGCACCGAACCAACCGCGTCTTCCCACACACAACAGAATTTCTTTTTTTCAACCTGTCTCTCACTATATATATATATATATATATATATATATATATATATATATATATATATATATATGGAATGGACTACCTCCGCCAATTATTTTAGTATATTTTTGTATGTAATTTCTTTTTATAGATACAAGTATTTAAGTAAATACTCTGTTCATAATAAAAAGTATTAACAGCATTTACCGGCCTGAATGTCCGAGAACTCTCATAGAAAATATGTGTTCTACGACACGAATCGAAACAGTATACTATTCGGAAACGTTATATAGCCTGACGTTCTATACTATTTAGCTATCATTTCTTAAAATGGTGTAAATGGTATGACACGTCATACTATATGGCTGTTCTGTGTAGGATACAGTTTCGATTCCTGTCGGGGGATACATTTTGTATAAGATTTTAGTCCGGTAAATATCGTTAATACTATTTATTATAAACAGAGCATTTATATAAATAATTGTATCTATAAAAATAACATATATATATATATATATATATATATATATATATATATATATATATATATATATATATATATATATATATATATATATATATATATATATATATATATATATATATATATATATATATATATATATATATATATATATATATATATATATATATTTAAGTAATTCATCGAATCTGATAGAAATTCCAACAGAATGCAGAAAGCACTGGACGGCCGTTTCGTCCTATATTTGGGACTCATCTACCAAGAATTGAATTTGATTTGCAATCTCTTCGTCACTGAGGCCTAGTGGAACAGTTGGTATTATGTTCGCTTGACAACCTGTCAGAGTTTCAATTCTCGGTACTTTACTTTCATTTACTACCAAGAGAGGTGAATGACTTTACATAGTTCAGGGCTTTGTCTTCTATTTTCATTAAATTCTCTGTAGTTGCTACGGAGTAGGACAAGGTTGGTGCACTACTTCAGTTTTCTTTATGCTAAGTGTAAGACCAAAATCTTTACATGAAACAGAGAAACGATTTACTAGATGTTGGGCCTCTTAAAAGTATGTCGCAATAAGAGCAGCATCACCAGCAAACAACAAATCACGGATAATTTATGTACGAAGGTGGGTCTTGGTTTTGAAGAGCTGTTCGAAACTAAAAATTGACGCCGCTCTCTGTGTTTGCGAATGCATATTTCAAAATCACCGAGAAGAAAAGGACAAAAAGGACAGGACAGGGGCCATGACACACCCTATTCTAGCAATTTTTAAACACCATGCTTATACACTTCAGGTGAAGTAG
>CAHIKZ030002335.1:1927500-2037500 GCA_903632075.3 Acanthosepion pharaonis
ATATGGGCTAAACAACAGGGCTAACAGGGCTCTCTGGCCTTGATGTAGTATCCAAACAAGGAGAATGAATCTCTTCAAAACGAGCTGAAAGAGGAACGGTTTCCATCTAGTTCTCTTGACATGGATACGTCAATATTTCTATCGCTATATTTCACGCTATATTTCACGTGGCACATATATGAAATAAAAAAAGTAAATGGGAATTTTATATTCAAACTAATGAATGTTATATACGATGATGGATTAAGAAATTCTAAAGCAATGTGTATTATTATGTTCACTTTGATCTATATGATATTCAATGTGATTTTTAGGGACACATTGGCTTAAGCACATTTACATTAATGGTATGGAGGTTAGGAATGGTAGTTCTATTGAAATAACCGAACTTAAACTGGTGCATTATGGTTCTATGCATAAAGAGCTTTGAAATGATAGGTTATGTAAGAATTCGAAATGACGGGCCCATTACAAAGCTTAGATTTGTCAGATTAGGTGATATTATTGGCATATATGTTAATCTCTAGTTTCAGACTAAATGATTTATTATGAAACATAGCTATCGTAAGAGATACCCTGTATATACACATATATATATATATATATATATATATATATATATATATATATATATATATATATATATATATATAAAAAGATTTCAGTCTGAAGAGATGAATATATAGATATTCACGAAATAAATTATAACCAAAATGAATCTTTAAGTTTTTCTTCTTTTTTTTTTATATTATTATTATTATTATTATTATTATTATTATTATTATTCTATGTCGTTTACACTGAGCGCTCCCTGGATTAATATCCTCCTAAGAATTATCCCGACCATTCACAAATGTTTTTACAGTGAACTCCATAGTGGTCAGGGAATAGTTGGTAGACCCTTGGCTCAAGTAGAAAGATAAACTGAAAAGCAACCTTTCTTGCTTCATCATTCAAGGACTTTGAAGAGGTAGCTATGAAGAGATCAGAGTATCGTTCTAGCTTCCATTCTAGAATAATGCACCATCAAGCTCTAAGCATAAGTCGACTGCGTGGAACATGAAAGCAAAATAAGTTAGCTAACTGTGTTCTTGCGGCTCTTGAACGAAAAATATTCTCATGTACTGTTTGTTGTCTTTTGTGCAATTCTCGAGCCAGTTTCAAAAGTCATGACCGTCATACACATGCAGATAATTAGTTTGTGGTCGTCGGAACCTCATACGTCGAACTTGATAGGAGAGTTCATTACATACACACACACACACAAATATATATATATATATATATATATATATATATATATATATATATAGAGAGAGAGAGAGAGAGAGGGGGGAAAATGTATGAAAAAGTGTAAAAATTGTGTTAGGGTTTTATATTGTTTTTATGATGAGAATAGAAATTATTAGATCATTTTTGTCCAGTGGACATCAAGTTTTAAACTGTTGTTAACGCGCGGTGTAGCTTGATATTTAGGAAAGGTAAGGAATTGTGTTCTTCCATTTCGTGTGTAAATTCTATTGTGTGTTCGATTTTGTTTAGTTTATCTAGTAGGTCAGGAAAATCAGTATTGAGAGTCATAGGTGACAAGAAATCAATAAAGAAAAGCAAGAAAGAAATGCAAGGACGAGAAACAAGGAAGAGAAAAAAGGAAGAGAGTTACACAAGCGCAAAATGTGAGAAATGAAAATATCAGAATAAAACTTAAGGATACACCTGAGCTATTTCAACAGTAAAACAATGAGATCAAGTGGCCAATGTTGTACTACGCTTAAATATATGCGGTTGAGGTACCAAAGTGGAGAGTTCACTAGAACAACTGCCATGAAAATATGTAGTGAAAAGACAAAAGAAAACCACGTGAGGGGGGTGGAAAAGTGACTGCATTTGAGATGCCAGGTCAGCACTGGTTACATTGCAGAGCCTTCCTTTGATTTTGTCGAGCATCTTGAGACATATAGAAGGGTGAGCAGATCAAGCATTTATATTTTTGAACGAAACAATATATTTGTAGTCTGATTCGTAAGAATTACCTGTATATTCATTTAAAATTTTCCCTTCATCTGTTTAATCTCTATAATTAATATTATCCACTGAAATAAGTACATGGACAAGGAACTGTATTATAGTGAAATATATACTCGCATCTGAAATAGATGTCCCATTTTATTTTTAACTTTAAACAGTATGTATTATATCTACCGTACTACAAAGGAAAACCCAGGTTCATTTCCTGCCGGAGAGCACATTATCTTTATTAAGATTTTTCGAATATGCAGGCCGATAGACGTAATACACACTGTTTATACTAAAAATAAAAATGGGACGTCTATTTCGAATATGAGTATCCACTTAATGTTTGAAATAATAAAAATAAACCTCTATATATATAAACCTATATATATATATATATATATATATATATATATATATATATATATATATATATATACAGTCCCTTTGAAAAGTATTGGAACGCCGAGGCAAATTCCTTTGTTTTCCTCGTTCACTGAAGTCATTTGGGTTTAAGATCAGACGATGAATATGAGACAATAGTTCTGAATTTCAGCCTTTATTCGCTGGTATTTACATATAGATGTGTTAAAAAGTTGAAGATATGCCACAATTTCTATCAGAGCAGCCCAGCAAATGTAAAAACAATACATTTTTCTCTTATAAAAAACAGGGAATTCTACTCAAGAAAATGTAATCATTACAATATACCATTTGTAGTAAAAATAACTATTTTATATATTTTACATTGTGCACACTATTTGCCTTTATTATATATATATATATATATATATATATATATATATATATATATATATATATATATATAAAGTATATAATTGGTATACACGGAATGAATTTTAATAACCAACAATTACTATTCTTAAAATAGTGCTCAATACAAAGTAGAGCAGATATAATTATTTTTATAAAAAAATTTATTTTATTTTATTTTATAACATACTTATGTTATAAATTTTTTTATAAAAAATTATATATATATATATATATATATATATATATATAGGCCTCACAATTATACACACGCCCACACGAATATACACACTTACACACATCATACTCACTCACTCCCTAATGAGCCAAATGATAACACACACCCACAGCAATACACACGCTTACACATATCATACTCACTCACTCCCTAAGAACCAAATAACACACACACAAACACTAAACAGAGACACATCCCCTCTCCAGGACTAATAAAACTGTCAAACTGACCACGGGAATTCAGAGAAGCATAGATCTATCCAGCTCTTATCTCAAATAACAACTTAAAAGAGAATGTTTTGTTTTTTTCTGTATATTTTTTATATTTTACAATGAGCCGTGTATCTATATTGTGCCTGTTTTCCTTCATTATATATATATATATATATATATATATATATATATATATATAATATATATATATATATTTCTGTTTCTTTCAATTTCGTATAGTCGAGCAAACGACACTTGATTTGCTGTAATTTTAACTCCTGAAATATCTATACTAAATCTTTGATTCTCTTGTTTTCCTTCCTCTTTTTCTTTCTTTCTTTTTTTTTTCTCGTTCCGCCTGTCAATTTCCTGAATTATTTCATATAATACGAATCGAACACCAGCCGCGAAACATCAAACTTGGTCATTTCAGTTGGCAGGAGGAGAGATATTAATGGCTATGTAGGCGTACATTTTGCTAGCAGCAGGAATAATTTGGTCGTATACCTTCACGGCTTTATGGACGCAGCTTGACGCTGCGTATAGTTCTGCTATCCAGTTCTGGTTGACGTTCCCCTGCTCAAACTAGACTAGATCACTATAACTTTGAGATTATAAATGGATGACACCCGACAATGAGATTCCGGTTGATATCATAACTGATCGATCTTGTTGGGGAATACAAACGCTTTTATTATTTTTCATAAGAGTTGGCTACGTAGGGTAGCCGCATTCAAAATAACAATGTACAATCAAGACTTAATATTATCATGTGCGCATGCGCATATGTAGTGTAACATCAATATTATTTTTCAGATGTGCTTAGTCTGTCACAAGACACTGCCTCAATGACGTATTTAAAGAATAGTCTGGCACAAGATCAAACATTTGAAGCAACTAATGTGTATAGAACACATTAGCGTTATAAATATTAAAAAAGCACACAAACACACACACGCACACAAACACACATATATGTCGTTATGATTACATATTTTAGTTCTATCGCATTTTCAGAATGAGACTGAAAATTCAGGTTGGCAAAGGTAAACCTCCATAGTATATATATATATATATATATATATATATATATATATATATATATATATACACGCACACACACATATACATGCACACACACACATTTATATGCACGAATCGACGTTATATGCATGCTTGTTAGACATACAGATAGGTTCTCAGTTTGGCTTCTATTCATAAATGCGCATATCGCACACAAAGTATTGGGGACCATTTTATTTACAAAGACACTGTCAGGATTGCATCCCCCACCACCACCAACTACAGCAGTTCCTCACAAGCAATAAATATCTATTAGGTAATACGCTAATGAAGTTAGCTACCAGGTCTCTCGAGGCTTTGCTTCTGAATTCTATTCCCCTTGTATACTCTGGAAATAGCGCTTGATTAAATTAAACAGCACACGCACACACACACATCTACCTCTCTCTCTTTCTCTCTCTTTCTCTTTCTCTCTCTCTCTCTATATATATATATATATATATATATATATATATATACTAAACTAGACTAGTCAACCCGTGTCCCGTTGGGCCACTGACAGTTCAGGTTATAAAACAGTGAAGTTGATTTCAATATTAAAATATTGTCTCTTTGAAGAAAATTGAAATAAAAATATTTACTGTATAAACAACTAGTATTTTTAAATCTTATTCACTTTTTTAAAATCACCTCAACGTAAAAATATTGTTTTAATATGCCAAAAAATTATATTCAGATGAAAATATTTTTTAAATAAGGCAAAAATATTTTTTATATATTTAAAATATTGTTTGTTTAAAGAAAGCTGAAATATAAATAAGCACGCACGCAATCAAAGAGAGGTGGAAAGTGAGGGAGGTGGAAAGTGAGAGAGGTGGAAAGAGAGAGAGAGGGGGGAAGAGATAGAGGTGGAAAGAGAGAGAGGTGGAAAGGGAGAGAGGTGGAAAGAGAGAGAGAGGTGGAAAGAGAGATAGAGTGGTGGAAAGAGTGATGGAAAGAGAGCGAGGTGGAAAGAGAGAGGTGGAAAGAGAGAGAGAGGTGGAAAGAGAGAGCAAGTGGTGGAAAGAGAGAGAGGTGGAAAGAGAGAGGTGGAAAGAGAGAGAGAGAGTGGTGGAAAGAGTGGTGGGAAGAGAGCGAGGTGGAAAGAGAGAGGTGGAAAGAGAGAGATGAAAAGGGAGTGGTGGAAAGACAGAGTTGGGTGGAAAGTGAGAGAGAGGTGGAAAGAGAGAGAGAGGTTGAAAGAGAGAGGTGAAAAGGGAGAGGTCGAAAGAGAGGTGGAAAGAGGAAGCGAGGTGGAAAGAGAGAGTGAGAGTGGTCGAAAGAGAGAGAGAGTGGTGGAAAGAGAGAGAGAGAGAGAGAGAGAGAGAGAGAGAGAGAGAGAGGTGAAAAACAGACATATATGTAGGCATTTATTTCCACAATCCGGATTTTAAATTAGGTCACTATCTGAGACGAAAACACACTATTTCCTTCTCTCACCCTTCATACACGATAATAAATTTATATCTTTCTTTCCACCACTTCCTATAGATGACTTCTGGCAAACACACAAGCAACGTTCACAGAATTTTATTATATACACACGCACACATACATACATACACACACACACACACACATATATATATATATATATAGATAGATAGATAGATAGATAGATAGATAGATAGATAGATAGATAGATATGCATACAACCTCTCACAGATAGCACCGCTCGGAGTTTCATGCAGATCAGAATCATCAGGTTCTGAGTATAGACTGACCGTTACGTAATTAAAATTTAATAAAATATCTGGTAGGCGCAGTTCTATATTATACTGGGATTACAGTTTTTTAACTAAAAAATATATTTGTCATATAAAATAAACGGGATTTGATTTATGTCAAAAATAATTAGGTGAATTATTTTGCTATCGGTGAGGGATAGTATGTATATTTATTAATATATACTTAGTACCTCTGTTGCATCACATCGAGCACTGTTTTATTAACACCAGCATTATATATGCGATATATATATATATATATATATATATATATATATATATGTGTGTGTGTGTGTGTGTGTGTGTGTGTGTGTGTGTTGTGTTGATTGAAAAGTAACTCACTATTTTATGTATGCGTGACCAGCCAGGAGTCTGACTTAATTTGAATTTATTTTTGTTAATATTAGAATAAAAATGAACATAATACGTCCTCAAATGACTCTAAATATATCAAGCTACTATACCGTAATCCAATTCACTCTAATTATAAGTAAGAAATTTTTTTAAAGAGAATTAATATATTACCCAATAATCGAAGTAAAAATAAAAGTAATTATATACTTTATTAAATTTAATACAACTAACCTAGTCCTCCATAACAACTCTTCTCCGTCAACTATCGTCTTACAAAAGAGCGACATCATATATCAATTTAAATGTCCTTTGGGGGATTGAATAATGCGTATGTTGATTTTACAACAACGTCGATGACGAGAACGTTTACGTTTTACTTGAACGATCAGAATATTTAAAGGAACACTAATGTCCACATTCTCAGTTTAGACTGATATTAGTCGAAAATACATCAGTGCTTCATCAAGATAATAATGAGCAAAAACTTAAAATTCTGGAAGCTCTTTATATAAGAGAATTGCAGCCCAAAATAAATAAATTCAACTACGGGTACAGCAAGAAATTGTTTAAATGTTTGAAGCAGCAAAGTATTATAATAATACTTCAATTAAAATGTTTTTGTTTTTTTTTTCTAATTTACGGGGTTAACGCGTAACAGATCCATAGATATGCAACCCCTGAAGATGTTCTTAGAATAGATTCAAAGTATATGGGGAAATAAAATTTATTTGAAAGAAAATTTTGGAATTTTACTTAATAAATTACCTACAGCCACCAAGAAATTAATTCGAGCATTTAGAGTTGGAACTATTGGAGTCACGTCATCAAAGTTTCAGCTTCATCGCACCATTTTTCTTACTGCTGTAACAGTGTAAACATGGCCGCCCCATTAGCTGTGAGGGACAAAGAGCAGTGATTCGATTTCTTTGGTCAGAAGGTGTTTCAATACGATAACAGTACACAACAGTACCCCACTGATGAAAACATTCAGCAAACTCGAGATATGGTAATGGTAAACTGGCAGTTATCATCGATGAGGTAGTATATTCACTGCAGATTCGGATCTCGCTCCTTATGGTGCACACTGATAGCGGAGTGGACATGTTTATACTGTAACCACAGCAAGGAAACTGGTACAATCAAGCTCAAATTTCTATCTCGGGACCACTATAGTGACAACTATAATATTGCGTGAGAATAAGGCAGTGTGACAAACCTAAAGATATGTTATGGCGAAATTGTAGATATTTTTTACTTACACTTGTATATTTTGCTATTTCTTAATATTTTAAGTCTAATAATATCAGCCCTTTATGTTTCCGCAATGCGTTTGTAGTATGAACAGCAGCAAAAACCGGTTAATTAACTGTTGTGTCGTGGAGGTAAATGAAGAATGAGTGCTTAATATATTTATTCAACAACAGTATCCGGTGCTAACAGATACATACAAAAAACACAGAACAATAAGTTCAGTCAGTTATGTGCCATGCGTGATATACGCTTTGGAGGTCATGTATCTTTAGATACATGACTGACGAGGCAGATTTTTTTTTCCCGAAGTAGGTTACCATTTCTTTCTGCGGGAGACCATTTGCCATCCAAGGCTATAGAACTCGGTCTGTACTGCTATTTAACCATAGCTGGGCGGGGAGAAGAAGATTTACACCTTTTCCAAGAGTATTAGCACATAAGTGAAAGTAATGGATTCAACTGGAATTCGACCTCGGCTCACCGATTCCTCAATCCGAGCCACTATCCATTACTCCACCGTATAGCCCAGTCGATAGAGCATCAGACATTTAGCGGATACTGAACACTGAACAATAAGTTACAAAACAATTAACAAGACAACTTACAAGGAATAGAAGATGGTCAAATGCTGTATAGCCAAACGAAGTAAAATAAGTTCGAATATTAATCAGCTTCGTATCAATTTATTAATCAACTGCTGAAGTCCTTAATCGTAGACTAAGGCTATGAGCCAGGCCATCTGGTAGAGTGCTGAGGGGTGCTAGCTACTCTACAACATTACCATATACAGTTACCAGCATCAGCAATGAGAGTTACAGTCTCAATTGCAACGCATGCATGTTGAAGACGCTATCCCCCGATATCGAAGTGTTGTTTTATTTCCTTCGAACACCCTTTTCCCCGGTGGCAAGCCTTCGCTTCTCTCCTCACTTGAGCCCGCGGTATAAATCACATCTCCATCGTGAGTGATCATTGGCAACGTCTTCCCACTTCACAATGTTCATATCCATCGCCATCATATCCCTTTTGCAGACTCCTTGAAACGAAGATGAGGCTGCCCTCATGCTCTTTGGCCGGTGGCCAGTTCCCCATACAGGAGGATGACTGCCAAAACCCTCCCCTCAGTAGATTGTTTCTTCCCTTGTTTTCCTATCGCAGTGAGACCCCGCCGGAGTGTCCTTTTAGAGCGCAGCCCTGTGCAAGGTTTTATGGAGGTCGGCAGTTGCCCATGCTCCTCTCTCCGCAACACCGATATTATTCAAGCGAAAGGTAGAGTATAATATATCTTGACACCGGCAACGTCACAGGAGTTGCCAGAACCTTGTTGAATAAAACATCGGCTCTGGATTTGTCTCCCAAAGCCTTTCCCATGATTTGGTATTGAAGCAAGGCAGCGGAGGTTTCTATAAATGGATTACGCATCCTGGCATCTACCCGAATGTTACATGTGCTGCCTATTTTTTGTTATTATTATTGTCTGGATTCGTTTGGCTGATTTTGTTGAGCAACATATCAACCTCTACAGGTCATTTAATGCCGAAATCTAAATATTTTTGTACAAAATTTTATGGCTTTAGCTACATATACTTTGAACGCAATTTTATATCCTCAACTACAGATATTTTTCAGTGGAAATCTATTATTGGTAATTTTACTATAAAATGTATTTTTATACTTTTTTAGTGCTGCATTGTTAATCACTTTACTATGGGAATCAATTCTTTGTAATTATTTTTTATAAAAATGTATTTCTAGTAATTTTACTATGACCATGTATTTTTACATTTTCCTAGTGTTTTGATTTTAGTTTGGGCTGTTCACTATTTGCTCATAACTTGAACCATGACAGGTTCTAGCCACCCCGGGTCAGGGTGAACCCGGGAACAACAACAAGTAAGCCTTAGTTCCACGTTCCTCAACCCCCCTCTCCCTATCAGAGACCTTGCTGCCAGATGTAGTTTATCGTCATACCCAGTAGTATGTTGATTGAAATGTTAAATTCATGTGGTTTTTGTTATTTGGTAAAGTCTTTTGGTCATGATTTCGTATAGGCAATTTGATGAATAGCCAATTTGATTTGAACGATATTCGTTTGAAGCCGTTTTTGTAATTCATGGATTAATCTTCCTACGCAATTTTAAAAGGTATAAATAAAATAACTGACAATCTTTTCACAAACGTTTTCAACGGTCGATAATAGCATCGATCATTTATCCGAATGCAAAAAAAATAACTGTACCTTATTTTTTTACGATGCATTTGTCATATGAGTGTCAGTAAAAACGATTCTTCAACAAATACATGGTGCGATGGCTAAATTCTCTTCACGGCAATTTTTAAGATAGATATAAAACAAAAATATTCACATACATTTCGCTACAAAATACAAAGAATTATTAATATGTGCACATTCCTACAGAAACAGAAACTTTATTTATACAGAGAGAGAGAGAGAGAGAGAGGAGGGTACGATGGATAAACTGTCGTCTAAATGGCGCCAAAATGAAAATAACACTGACATCTCATTTTAACAGATATATTTAGCAAAATTACACAAAAATATCTTGAAATACTAAACAGGAAAGTTATTGAATAAAATCGTCATTGGCTTCAACCATGGCCTCCAGATGATTTCAAAATCTCCTGCAACTCTTCTGGACGGTCTCCTTGTTTAAATTGGTGAATGTTGCCATAGTCATTGATTTCAGTTCATTCTTGGTGTTACAAGGAGTTTTGTTGGTCTCACGTTCAATTGTGCTCCTCACAATAATCAAGGCAGTTACAGTCTGGGGAATTAAGTCGTCAGATGTAAGGGATAATTTCGTCTCAGAAATTGTTTGACAGCTATGACTGGGTTCTTCTACTTGTGTGTCATGGTGCAGAGTCCTGTTGCCAGACATAGGGTCTTCTAGCAGTTATCCTCTTAATCAAGGGCACTTGATGTAAAATCCGAGGCCCTCACCAACAAATTTGGGAGTATTTTTATCAGAAGTGTGTTTTCCGAGCTGCCGTACTGTAATCTCCATTAGACTCATCCACATCTTTCCGAATCCTCTTCACTGTCCTCAGATTGACACGCAGACACTTTGAGATGTTCATGTTAGAGATTCCGGTGCGAATGCCAAGTAGTACGGCATACCGTTTCCAAATATCTTTCAGAGTGAATTGCGTCATGGTGATCTTTTTCTCACAGACGGTGCCCAACTGACTCTACTATACTGTGCAGACGACAAAATCAAAAACAAACAATTTACCCATCGTATCTTGTATATGAAGATGAAGAGAGAAACAAAATCTATATATGACTCGATTCGCTGTCTTCTTCAGGTTAAAATGAAAGAAAAATTCAATATATTGTCCCCACTTATCCTTAGAGATTCCAACGCATTTTTCCATACATACAGTTTTGTCTTCCTTTCATCCTAACCAGAAGAAGACATTGGAAGCAGCAGGCGCTCTTGATGAAACGTATCGTTTTTCGAATTCCCACTTCGTTTCATAACCTTCATTTTGTTTCGGTTACTTATGTCTTACAAACACACAAGTAGAGATATAAAAAAAATGTCAAGTGAAAACATATCATGCTGGTGCGTTCCATTCGTTTTCAAGGTAGATGTAGAAATTTTATTCATGAACCTGAATTTATACACACAGAGAAAATGTATCATTGACTCTCTCTTTTTCCCCCTCTCTCTCCCTCTCTCTCTTTTCCCCCCTCTCCTCTCTCTCTATCTCTCTCTCTCTCTCTCTCTATATATATATATATATATATATATATATATGTGTGTGTGTGTGTGTATATATATTGTAATATTGACGAGTTTCATTGGCCCTCTACAGTATACAATCGAGTGTATGCGTGCGATTAATAAATTATAGGTTGTCTCTCAGAATGGACATGAATTTGTTACATGCCATTCGCGAAAATGGGACATGACGTTCCGAACCACCCACCTACTTACCTACATAACTAGCTAACTATGTATTTTGTTTCAATCATTTCTCTCCAAGCAAAACAATAAAGTCACTAAGACGCAAGAGGTTACTCAGTGTGAGAATATGGAGAAAAACATTATTAAGGAGACAGGACAATTAAAGAACAGGATGAAGAAGACAGAACAATGAAAGAACAGGATTAAGAATACAAAAGATAATGGCTGACATTGCATTTAAATAAATATATATATATATATATATATATATATATATATATATATATATATCAGCCTATGTATGTGTATTTCTATCTATCTATCTATCTATCTATCTATCTATCTATCTATTACAGTGTATTTCAATCAATCAATCAATCTATCTATCTATCTATCTATTACAGTGTATTTATATCTATCTATCTCAATCTGCTCGTTATCTATCAATTTATCTATTACAGTGTATTTCTATCTATCTATCTATCTATCTATCTATCTATCTATTACAGTATATTTCTATCTATCTATCTATCTATCTATCTATCTATCTATCTATCTATTACAGTGTATTTCTATCTATCTATCTATCTATCTATCTATCTATTACAGTATATTATCTATCTATCTATCTATCTATCTATCTATCTATCTATCTATCTATCTATCAATTACAGTATATTTCTTTCTATCTATCTATCTATCTATCTATCTATCTATCTATCTATCTATGTCAGTCTTTATTTTAATTATTTCACCCCAAGCAATGCGATAAAAGCCATTAAATGCAAGAGGGTTTCACTGATATTGAAAGAGGCAGAGAGTACAATAAAATAACAGGGTTCAAAGAGACAGTTGATAACGATTGGCATTGAGTGTCAAGTTTTGAAGATTACAGGAAAGCATGTAGCCGAAAAAGTGTTCCCGAACGAGAAGTGTGGGAGAAGAAACTATTAGCATAGAACTTGCGGTTATAACTAACAATTTCAACTGTGTAATGCGTTAATACGGCGCTTCGTGATGTCGAGGCCCCAAATGGGAAAGCTCATCAAAATAATTACCGATAAAATATTTATAGAAAAGGCAGAGGGAAAATACATTATGGCGGAGTGAAAATGACTGAAGAAGAAAAGGAATGTTATTATCTTTATCGTTCGTTTTACATTTGCCGTGAGATGTTGCTAAGAGCAATTTGTTTTCATCAAATTCTAAAAGATTGGGGATACAAGCGGATTTATTTGAAACAAGACCAACTCACTATTCCCATAAGCAAGCTATTGATCTCTAATATAAAATCGATATTTTCCAGACAGACATTTAAATTACAAAATCAAAATATAGTTTTGCTGAATAATATAAACAAATGCTATATTCAGGTTCTTGAGCTGACATCTTGCTTCTGTCAATTTCCCACCGATGCAACTTTCCTCTTGGTAACTAAGCTTTATGAATTTAAGCGCAGTACTTGGATGGCGATAAGGTCTCATCTTTTTACAGTTGAAATAGCTAGACGTAAACATAAGTTCTATGCTAACAGTTTCTTCTCTTGCACTTCTCGCTGATGGGACTCTCTTCCAGATTGTTGCTTCCCAGTTAACTTTGATCTTCAAAAATTTAAATGCAATTTGAATCGTTATCTTCTATATTAATCTGTTGTTTTCTCTTGTTAATAGTGTTTTATCATGTTTTCTAACACACACTCACCCTTTAGGTCTTAGTGGCTTTATTGCCTTGTTTAAGGTGAAATGATTAAAAAATACTTTTTGACTCTCAAGTAAACCAAACCACAGTCAAACAAAACTTATGGCTGTCTTTCCAACTCTCGTAAAAGCCAAACTTACCAGGCATATATGAAAGATAAACTCTGTATCCTTGATTGGGCTGATTGGGTCGGCATAACCTAAAACTCTCTTGTATACCATCATAAGACTCCTTAGTCCAGATGATCTGCAAGAATTGTTGCAGACAAGACAGGCATTGTCGACAGGACGATGACGCAGATTGGCATAGTTGGATTGCTATAGACAAACATGCATAATCACATACACACGTCCCTA
The DNA here is from genome assembly GCA_903632075.3 of Acanthosepion pharaonis. Taxonomy (NCBI): domain Eukaryota; kingdom Metazoa; phylum Mollusca; class Cephalopoda; order Sepiida; family Sepiidae; genus Acanthosepion; species Acanthosepion pharaonis. The sequence continues at coordinate 1,941,118 of CAHIKZ030002335.1, forward strand.
TATGCATATACACACACCGCATACATATATTCCGAAAAACAACACATACATAAAAACGCACATCCACATATCATATACATGAGACATAGGCATGCACACAGATCTACAATCTCCTGTTATATATTAACTTCTCTGTTGAAAGGAAAAAATGTTTATATTTTTCATCCGATAATATTAACAATATTAACTTTCATAAATTAGTCTTTGTGAGCCAATTACTCTTATTTCGCGACATGCGAGTGTGCGTATCATATCCACACACACACACACACACACACACACACACACACACACACACACACATATATATATATATATATATATATATATATATATATATATATATACTCGAAAGCGTTTTCTACTTGCGTGTCTATATGACTGAGCTGTTTTCCATTTCTTCTTCATCTTATTATTATTTGTGTATGTTAAGTTTCCTGCTTTGTATCCTGTAGAATCGGGTCCAAACTATGATCCTTAAGACCTATAGGAGAATTGTGGGGGTAATATGCTAAGTAGTCCACCAATAACAGTGGTTTACCTACTTCACGCCGCTGGCGAATATTGTATTTTGTTGATGTTATAAAGATTACCATTTCATTTCCAACCTCCGTTTTGGTTTTTCCTCATTCAGTAACATTTTCTAGGTTATAACAGGATACGTTACTTTGCAAGGCGGGTCCTAGCTGTGAAGGGCTGGACTAGAATGCAAATCACCTGAACATCTGCGATGAAAAATATCTATATAGTAATCATAGCCTGGCCACGTTGTGTCTGTTGGAAAGAGGCTGCTGCAAGGTTGAAAATAATTCACCAGCCGCTTAAACGCTTTTGAACTCTGCCAAGGCTGGAAAATGAGAATTGGCGAGTTCGAGCCTAGACATGGCAGCAAACCTCCATATTCGTTCGTCTGATCTGATTCATATTATTTTAAATCATAGCAGAAGTTAAATACTATTTGCGGTGATAGAATGCGCCAACCATTCTTCTAGATATAGTGAAGAGATTCCGATTACCTTGTAGGCGATATCAAATTTGCCATCGAAATTTGGTGTTCATGACAGAAAAATCAGCTTGCTATGCCGATTCTAAATGTGAACAAAATCTATATATAAAATTACTTGACTTCCGTTAGTCCACACACTCACTCTAAATGGCCATACATTGACCGATCGAAACTAAATTAATACGAATAAAATAACAAGACGTAATTTAATTGAAAGTCTTGTCCAGTGATACTGATTTTCAGCGAACGTGAATTTCAGGAATCGTCTTCTAAAATGGTTAATAATTCTCGAACTGCTCGATGTTGGCATGAAGTATTATTATCCGCTGTGGGACAGGATGACTGAATATTATTGAATATGAAAACGACTTTCGTTCAATATCGAATCCATTGCTAGGTCGACTGCTAAGAAATTTGTTTCACTGTGTCGTGAGAAACGATTTTCCTATCCAGTATCTCTGTAACATACCTATAAAACTACTATTCGTCCATGCTTAGAATATTGCTGCTACATATGGTTCAGTATCCCTGTTATTTAACTTGAGCTCCTTACGGAGGTCCAATGAAGAATCAGAAATATTATCGGCCCAGATATCGTATCTCGGCTTCAGTTACTTTCACATCTTCGTCATGTTGCCTCTCTGTGTCTTCTATATAAATGCTTTCATAACAAATGTTCACATGAGCTGGATAGATGCAACCGTAAGTTCAATGTTAAGAGTTTCTTCTCTCGCATTTCTTGCTTGTGAAACTACCTTCCTGCTCCCTGCTTTCCAGCCAACTTTAATCTGCAAAAAATTATATGTAATGTCAATCGCTATCTCCTATCCTCTTGATTACTCTTATCACTTCCCGCTCATTATTAATGCTTCTGTTCCTAATTCTTGCACACCCTGTAACCACTTGTGTCTAAATGACTATAATGCCTTGCAGAGGGGTGATACCGATTAAAACAAAACAATCATCATCAGATTTTTTTTCTCAGATCTTCCTGACTCGTTTCTTCTAACCATTTGTCAGACATCACCGTCGCTAGTTCTTCCAGATGGCATCCAGAGTCATCTACAAGTTGGTCAATGCAGGAGTGATGAGGTCTTCCAGCCGCGCAATGGGTTCTATAAGAGGGTGTCACTCACAAGTTCTGAGTTCTCCGGAGTGACCAGCTAACCGAAGCCTTCTCTCTCTTAGCGAAACCGACATGAGAGTAAGGTGTCCATTTAAGCATTTCTTTGTTGGCTATTTCTTCCCGCTGATATCCAATGCAACTCGTAATATCCTTGTGAATGTTCCGTCAAGCAACAATGAAACCGTATATTTATAACAGTGAAGCTTTGGATTCTTACATGTGCAATATCTAGCATGTTTGTTTCCCGCTGACTGCATAATTTCTTTGAACACGTGCATATTTCATTTTTACATTGATGTCCACCCTGTACAAGGCCCAATAGCCACTCAAGGTAGAGGATTACAGAGTAAAAGGCCGATAAGAAAATATATCTTAGAATCTAAAAAGCATGGATAATTTTTCAATAAAATACAAAATTTGTCAATATTAATGAAGAAAAGCATTGATCTTGTTTTTGCATTTGATTTTTTGTAATTTTTTTTTTTTTTTGGCTTCTGTGTCTACAGATCTCCAGTTCACAATTTGTGTGATCAACGAGCTATTGTCGTAATCCTATTCAACGCCATTTGTCAAAAGCAAGCAGCATCTGCCATGTCAATATCTCGTTTGACACTGATATTTTTTCTACTCACTTTTTTCTTCTTAACCAATAGCTTAACAGGGCATGCGCAGACCGTTTCAGCATCTCGTTGAAATGGCAGTTAACTGATCATGTGGGATTTCGCTGAGATCTCTTTCCTACACTGTCTCGAATGGCAACCTTTGATGTACGATATATCGGTTGATCCACGCATAGCCAGATGGAATCAAATCGAAAATTAATCTATGAGACAGTCTCATAATCTCGACAATTCCATTGGTGTTCTGAAGAATTGGTTGGTTTCGTTATTCTTTTAAGCCTTTTATATCCTCCACTGTGCCGACCGGCACCAAAAGATTTAGCATTCGTCTACATTGATTAATATCATTAGACACTTGGCCCGAGATAGATAGATAGATAGATAGATAGATAGAAACGGATTTTGAAGCACACAGAAATTACTAAACGAATAATGATAGATTACCAAAAAACAAATATATACAGAGAAGTATGAATTTAGATAATAGGCAAAGAGAGATATGAATAGAGAAAGAGAGGTAAAAAAAGAGAAATAGATATATTGAAATAAACACATTGAGATAGATACATAAACAGACAGACATTTTCTCGAATGTATCGGCCAATAAACATGATGAACAATCTTTAAAAATTAGGGCGGCTACTCAAGCATAGGTACCCATAAAATAACATTTGCCGTAGTATGATATATTCTAATATATATATATATATATATATATATATATATATATATATATATATGTGTGTGTGTGTGTGTGTGTGTGTGTGTGTGTGTGTGTGTGTGTATATTTCACAATAATAATTTCCATAATATAATATATATATATATATATAATATAATATATAATATATATAATATAATATAATATAATACAATAATAAAATGTGTATATATATATATATATATATATATATATATATATATATATATATATATATATTTGCATAATAAAATAATTTCTGAGGGTGGCTGCATATACAGTTGAAAGTCTTAGCACGTTAGAAAAAGACCTTATACAATTTGTAGTTATTAAAAACAAGGATTATAACATTCATCGAGTGATTTGTTTGCGAAGAAGTTTTCGCCATTTTATATCATTAACTTTACTAATCTACTTCGTGTATGAATGATTCATGTAAGCAAGGTGAATTTTCATTTAAAAATATCATAAAGAAATACACAAAAATTAAATAATTTATATATTACAAAATATTTAAAACAACTAACCTTATCATGTAAAATACTAACACACTTGAAAAGAAGAATACAAGAAAAATTAAATAAAATCTTAATCGTAGTACCTTGTCAGTTGTCTTTAACGAAACATGTATAAAAGAGTGATTGGTGTTTTTTTTAATTTATATATATATATATATATATATATATATATATATATATATATATATATATATTTTAAAATTACCTTATTAGATAGATTAATAAACACTATATGGTGTCTAAATACACTATATATATATATATATATATATATATATATATATATATATATTAAAAATTCCCGTACTAGATATATCAATAAACACAAATAATAATAAATTTACATTTTTGCCATATAAAAAACCTTCCAGCATAAATTCATGAACACTTAACAATAAAAATGTCCATATTATTACAAAATAGCAATTATAAAAAATCTAATATGTGCAAAAGGTAATCTAATATCTACAAAACAGAATTTTTACAATGAACTAAAGAATATAAAATTATAGTTGATGAATAAATAAGATTATCTTTAAGTTTTAAAAAAATGTAGAAAATGAATTTCTCTTTTACCCAATTACTTTCTACTTTGTCATTCTAATTTCTCACTTTTTCATCCTTCCTTCACGGAATACTTGATTGTGTTAAGAAATTAATATTAATTAACATCTTTTGTTGTTTTATTATTGTGTAATTATTATATTATTATTTTTTTTTTTTACAAATCTGCTGCTGTATCGATCGCATCATCTCAAACAAACCTGTTGTTTCTACTTCTTTACGACGTTAATCTCTAATTGTCCGAATCACGCACTTTCGTTGGCAACTCCAAGTAAAGACAGGTGTCTCAGTCAAAGTCTCTCGTTCTCTTCTTGGCTGACGTCTTGACCGAAGCACATGGTAGTAAAAAGCAAATCATATTTCCTTCTTTTTCTATGTCCCGTGCGACTTTAGGAAGTTAGCGATCCTGGTTCTCTACAATTCTCTATCCTTTGTAGCTCTTCATAAATTTTGTCTTTTTGTTATCTCTCCTAAACCTCATCCGCCATCCATTTACTGAAGCTCCCTTTAAAAAATTAGGAGGTCAGTTAAAATACGCGACCATGGTTTCGACCTGACGGTGTCTTCGGGCGATGCATTTAAAATAACCACATTAACGCTTTATTTCAAAAAACCTAGAAGCGTTAAAGTGGTCATTTTAAAAATATCGCCCGAAGAGACCGTCGTGACTAAATCATGGCCGCGTATTTTAATTGATCTCCTGATTTTTAAAGTTAAAAGTTCTGCATGTAATTTTTTATTTTTACTTATATTTTTTGTCATGCGCATTGAGAACTTTTTAATACTACTGTTTCCTGGTTTGATTCAACTCTGACCATTAACCTTTATGTATTATCTCAAACTGTCTAGGTAGGTTATGTGTTGTTTTCCGCTGTTGCCCTCAATTTGTTGACTGAGTATCAAATTCTCCAAGATCTCGTTCTCATTATATTCTCTAGAAATTTGATGTTAAGTATAAGTTACCATTTTGTTTCCGTTTTCTCTAAAATTTAATGGTATTTTCATCTCTTTCTGTAGAACAACTTTTCTTTTGCTTCAATTCTCTTTTTCATTTGTGAGGAGATTGTCTAGCATTCACTGCCATATAGGAGGACTGATATGACATAACAGTTCAGTAGTCTTTTCTTTGTTTCAAATGATATTTTCCTGTTTCTTAATACATTGCTTAATGTTTGGAAGGAATCTTTCACTATCTCAATGCGACCTCAGATTTCAGTGTTGGAATTTCCGTCCTGCGTTAAAACATTTTACAGATAATTAAATTGTTGTACTTGTTTGATTTGTAATTTGTATGTTGGGCTATTCCTTTTGCTAGCAACCATGCATTCTGTCTTCTTGCAATTTATGTTTATTCCTTTCTATCCACTATCATTAAATACCTTCTATAAAAGTTTTTATAGTCCTCTCTGTCTCCTCTATCAACACAGGGAGATCATTGATGAAGATCAAAGACGGCGTAGGACCCAGGATAGAGCCTTGGGGGACCTCTTGAGTTCGTATGAAAGAATCTGGAAGCAATCTCGTTCATTTCTCGATTTGTTAATCATCTGCATATTTTAGATTGTGGCCGCCATTTAGGGATCCTTACTGGAGTTCTAATTATCTCAGAATCTCCTCGGTGTAGAGGTTAAATAAGTCCGGTGAGAAGACACGTCCTTGTCTTACAGGCCTTTCTATTTTTGTAAATCTCCCAAATCTCTCCAAAGCTTTCTTTCAGTTGCTCTCTATATTACTCTTAATTAAAGATTTACTCTGTCGAACAAGTATTCTCTCACTTTGTTTAAAGTCGAATCCCCCACCCCCTGCCTTCATACTTTCCGATATTCATCAGACTCCTGGGAATTTTCAAACAAAATCTTTCAAAATCCAGTTCATCCTATTCTTTCCATAGTCCATCCTATTCTTCGACGTCACTTCATCGTTGTGGCCTCAATTTCACCTTTCAAACCAACATACGTAGTAAAAGCCTAGTGGATAAGAAGCCTGAAACAAGACCAGCAACGTCCAGCCTCATCATTATCTAGATGGATGTGCGGATGATGTAATTGTTAACGGCACGAAATTGGAAATCGAGAAAGTTTCCCCTTGGGTTCGTTATATTCACTTTCGCGCCAATGCCTTGGGAAATCTACCTCTTCTTCCCCATAGCTATGGTTTAATCAGTAAGATGTGACTAAGTAAATCATTATTATCTCCCTAGATTCCTTAAAAAAATGTCTTTAAATAACCTGCAAAACGTTATAGAGCCGTAAAAATCAAATCGATCTAAACAATGAAATCATTATTTTCTGAGCTTGTCCTCTTCATGATACAAAGATGGCAAACCTGTAACTAATTGAGATTATATTCTTTTGTAAACAATGTTGTAGTAACAAGACCTGTTCGTCGCGTCATTTGGAACGGATTACGCTCAATAAATTCTAACGAGAGTCTTCGCTCCTGTCTGTTGAAGCATATATATATATATATATACATATATGTGTGTGTGTGTGTGTATATATATATATATATATATATATATATATATATATATATATATATATATATATATACGAATAAGATGGCCGACGTTATAGGCCTCCGAGGCATATTCTCATAAAATAGAAGAAACACAATCGCCCAAATACTGTAGACAGAATTCCATTAGAGAAACAAATTGGCATCCTTGCGCAAGAGTGAATCTCACAAACGACTGAGTTATGGGACCAAAATAGACAGAAAAGCGATACTAGAAAGACAACCATCTCTATTGACAACGACATTCTAGATAGAATGGAGATTTGCACGAAGGGGGTTAATCATTAACAAAGACATTAGAAACACGCGAGATATTCTAGAAGTCCGGACACAATTATAACGTAAGCAAATTTATGGCCGTTGAGAAATCGCTTGACATGGTTCCAGTTTTAGTCTAGCAAGCTAAGCATCGCAAGGTCAACCACTGTTGTCTTACCTAATCGCTTATTACGCTCCATGTCTCGCGTTTATCACCGGTTATCTTTTGCCACTGTGATTTTGTCTGAAATATTATTATCAACTTAATGCCTTTGTTTTTCCTCTTCGATCCCAGCTCTTCTTTCTTTTGGAAAATTTACATCATCATTATCATTATTCATCTTATGCCCGGGTGTGGACGTAGAGTTGATGCACAATCGAGCAACTTACCAATTCCCTGCGCTTGTTGAATAACTTAAGTATCCTGGTGGATCCTATCTCTCTCTACGTGAAACCACAGGCGAATTGAAGTCTCATCTTTGGTCTATCGGGGAGGGACTCGTCATTATCATCATCCATCATATAGAGTCCATCCCTGTCCAAATCAAACTGCAGCTAAATTGACGGCTCTCCTTGGTCACGGAAGTGTGGCTGATAATTCCATCGGGAACATGTCCGCAATAGCCCTGAAATCAGTCTGACAAGCCATCCGCCAAGCGGTGACATGTCATGACCTCGCTGGCTGCATACATAAATATGGAGTCCCAATATATCCCATTATTCAAGATAGCTGTTGACTCTACAATTAGGTTCATCCTTTCAAAGGTTTGTTTTGATAGGTGTTTATGCACCCTCCTCACCAGCAAGGCCTGATAGAGGAACTGATTTAATCATCGATGACCTGACCCTACAGCAGATTGTTTAGAGTGGCCTGACAAAGAAAGTCGCTCTGCCGAGTAATGATCAGACCACACTTAATCTCTCCAATTTTAGCAGATAATACGAAAATACATTACAATGGGTGACAAAAGACCAAGGGAACTGCTATTAAAATATATTTTTATTGTTGCTTAAACAAAGTGATATCAGCCTTAAGAGCCGAGAAAGAATAAAAAATGAATGATATAATACAGTACGAGAATTACCCGTGATTAAATTAAAATTAAGCCTGAAAAAGATGATTTTCATTATAAAAATGAAAAAACAAGTAAAACTAAAGGAGAAAATAAAACAATTCCTGGAAATACACCATTCACAATACGAGATGAAGTACTAATTTATGCGGATAGAGTAGTAATCCTTTTTTTCTTGGAAAAGGATTTTGAAAGAAATTTCATTTTCTAATGAGAGGTTATATATAAATGGCAGAGAGGTTGACCTCAATGAAATTTCAACATGGCCCAAAAAGGGATAAGTTTTCCAGACTACACATAAATTTTGCGGGATCATTAAATGGCTTATATTATCTTGTAGTTATACACAGCTAATAAAATGGCCTGAGGTATTCAAATGCAGAGGACCTCATTCAACATTTAGTTTTCTTCAGAAGCTTTTCACTCGTTTTTGCATTCCCGAAACGATTGTCAGTGATAAAGCAAGACAATTAAAGAAGAGTAATTTTGAAAATTTTTGCAAGTCCCTGAGGATTGAACATATCATTACTTCTCCATACCATTTAAGATCCAACGCCCATGTCGAAAAGTTTGCCGATACATTCAAGAGAGCTCTTAAAATCCAACGACATGCAGACAAAAGTGGGTAGAATACAACAATTTTGGAGTGTGTATAAAATAACACCAAATCCGAATGCAGCATTTGCTAGCCGAGCTGATGTTCGCTCGAAGATCGGTGTTCGATAAACCAGGACAAAAAACAAAAAACGTTCAAATAACTCCAAAAACCCAACTATATATTTCAGGACTGGGAATAAAGTTTTCCTCAGGATGTTTAAAAGAGGAAGAGAATTTTGGGAAGACAGTATTATTACTAAAAGACTTGGAATAATAATGTACACGCTAATGTAATGCAAAATGGGAGCACAAAAGGCACATAAATCAATTGAGTCCTGGATTCACTGCACGAAAGGAAGTACCGATGGATGTATTTAATGATATTTTCGACATTACAGCGACATCAATTACTGAAATTTTAGGTCCCAGACAGACCAGTGAAGGAAAAGAAGGCATGTGGAACGTTTGAGACCTGATCCAAAAAGAAAAAGATATTAATTTTCCGAGGAAAATAATCTCGAGGTGTGGCGTTGTAGGGAAAGAACTGACAATCCTCAATATACAAAGAACTGATACACCTCAATTAAAAGACTATTCCAGTAGTAATATAAACATCTATGGTGTTGGTCTCTCTCTCTTCCTTTCCAACAAGCAACAAAACGTCGAACTCTCTGCCTTCGGGCAAGTAGGAACCCAGACGAGGCTATGCCGAAGGGCAGAGTTTCGTCTGGGGAGATTGACAAACTCGATCCCATGTATGCGGGGTCTGCGGTGAATATTTGCCCGAGCCTACGGGTTCGGATAGCCTCACATAAAAATCGGCCTTTTGCTACATCCTGCCCTCGTGGGGAGGTTGGTTAAAAATCTTTTGCTTTCTAGCTTCAGACGAACTTGTAAATATCAACTTTTATTGTTCTTGTTTAAAATAAACGCTTATACTTTGTAAGTTGCCATTCTAATTATTATTTTCAATAAACACCCCGGACAACTTTACAAATCATAATTGATTTGTGCGCTGAGCTTCTAAGGAATGTTTCCAACTTGAAAGAAAATCATGTAGTGTCTTTGTGGTTTCAAACATAATTGCTGATAGAGCAAAAGGATCCTATTTTTAAATGATGATTGTTCTATAAGCTGATACACTTTAGGTATTCATAAGAGTGCAGCAGATAGAAAAGTTCGAAAACACAATGATACTGCATGATATTCTTTCAAGTGGTGGACATTCCTTATAGTCTGTCAAGAATTTGATCAAATATCCAACCTTGGTTATGCAACAAAATAGAGGAAGAGACTGAAACTTTGTTAGAATTTCATGAAACCCCATTTCATAAAATTTTGTTTCAAAATATATGTTGTTATTAATTTCAAAATTGCTTACTTTTCATTATAATGGTTCATTTTTCACCCTGTTTATAATAGCCATAAAAAACCGAAAAACTTAAATTCGGTTGTGCACTCTTGGAAGATAAGTACGAATTTGTAAACCATGACTATTACTACTAATATTACAATGCTCTTCCCCTTCCCCGTTGGCGTGTTTATTCACAGAATAAGTACGTAAAAATTCGCCTTTCTTTCAACTGATGTCTTAGGGGAAAAATCCACAAGTGTTTGAAGAAATCGGATGTCTAGCCGCACTGATGACTTGTGATACAGTTAAACAGTCTGTCTGTTGATGACAATCTCTCTCTCTCTCTCTCTCTCTCTATCTATCTATCTATCTATCTATATATATATATATATATATATATATATATATATATATATATATATATATATAATCGGCCGTGCGTGTGGGCGTGAAATGTGTGGGGAGAGAGGTTCTCTTTACGGTTAGCATTTTTAACAGAATTAAATATTAACGTTTACTAGAAAATCAAAATTAAATTTATAACGGCCAGAAATCGTAATCGTTCTCCCTGGTCTCCACAACACGCTATTAATATTGAATATACTTTATTTAATTCTATTTTTTTCCTTTGTATTTTCTGCTTCTTTTCGTGTACATTATAGTACGATTTGTTGTATATTAGTTTTGCTGCTTTGTCATGAAAAAAAAAACAACATATGTATGCGATCGATGCGTCTTGGGCCAGGAGACAAATCACGCCAGCGACTGCAGTAATCACAAGACGAGGGATTTTGTTCTAAGTCCGTTTCAAATCATTGTGAATTCTTGTCAATATTTCTCGCACATTTGCGGCTTCTGTTGGCAGTTTCAAGTGGACGAAAGAAAAGCAAAATCACTTTTATAAATGCCAAGAGAAAAGACCAATAAAGACAGAAATAAATAAAAACATAAAGAAAGACAAAAAGAAAAGAGAAAGGCATAAAGAAAGAAAGAAAGAAAGAAAGAAAGAAAGAAAGAAAAATAACAGCTTAAAGTATAAAGCGATAAGTTGAGTGTTAACAGGGAAAGAGATTGAAAGTGTTAAAAAAAATTAAAAAGGGAAAAAAAGAATGAAAGAAAAAAGGAGGAAAACTGAAAAATAGAAACTGAACAAAAAAGGCAAAGGGAATTATAGATTAATTGAAAGACGCTAGAATGATAAAAGAAAAAAAGAAAATTTGAAGGAAGAAAGATGGAGGCAACCATAAATTGTTACAAAGAATCTAATATGATAAAAATAAAAAAAGGGAAATTAAGTGCTAAAAGTTGAAAAAGGGAAAGAGTATAAAAAAACGAAGGAAGGAAAAAATGAAAGAAGAAAGAGAAAATAAAAAACGGAAACAAACAAGAATGAGAGAAATAATATAGTCAATGTTGTCAAAGTTTTTTTTTTTTTTTTTGCATTATCGAAAATGAAAAAGAAAATACTGATAACTCAAGATATTTTTTCAGGATAAACAATATTTGAAGGAGGTGCGAAAAATTGAATCAGTGAGACGAGTTCAAATTCCAGCAGACTTATTTTGTATTCGTTTTGAACTAATGCCCTTAGAAAAGGCATGAATCCATCATTGATTTTTTATAATTATGAACAAAAATCGTTTAATTTTTTCGACACTTGCAACTCTAACCCTAAAACTAACATCAACTATAAAACTAAATTATATATACAATTTTCAATGGCCACGTTTGCTTTCTTTTGTTCTTTAACAATAAATTAATGTCAGCGCATGTCACCTTGATTTGTTACCTCCCTTTGGTATTTTTACTACTACTGGTGGACGAAATAAAGGCTTGTTCGAAATTCCAATAACCTGAAGAAGGTCGAGTGTACAACGGCCGAAACATTGTGAATATGACAATGAAGATGTGGATAACTGTTATGGTTCAATTTCCTTGTACCACGGTAATGGTCCAAGGTTAGGACCAATGAAAGAATAACACGAACACAGGTATGGAATACAAAGATATATTACAACAGAAATATAATACAAAGAAGTAGAAGTATTAGTAATGACTATCAGATTTGGTTAGAGTGAACTATGTTGTGTCGACAAGTATCACTATTCCAATGTCCTTACAATATGCTCTCAATTATCTCTCCTCGTCTTATAATCTCCTCATACCTCTTGAGAGGCGCAGTATTTATAATGTCAGGAATAGTCCATTGTTATTATTACAGGTAAGTTCCCATAACACTCACCTTCCGAAGCTTTTGCGTAGCAGAGATTCTTAATATTTTTTTTTCTCTTTGGATCTATTACCAAAGGTTCTGTGAACTTTCTTTTTTCTGGATGATTTTCGTGGTTCTGGCATTGTTTGCGGCCCTTGTATATCCAATGTAACGAAAATCGTATCCATCACTTCTTCCTGGGGTGGACCGTTAGAGTCCTGTTACAGTCTATTTCTTATTTGGTTTACGTGTGAGAATTTGGGTCCCTGTATGATGTAAATCATATTCCCGATTCTTTTTTCAATTGTACCTTGTTCCCAGTAAGATGTATTGTTTTTATATGCTTTAAAAAAACCTTTTTCTCCTGGGTGGAATTTTCTTTTTAGTACGCACGACTGTGTTATTTGCTTCGTTTCTTTTGGTAGCATCTTATCAAACACTGATCTGATTTTTCTGGCGAACATCACTTCTGCGGGTGATAATGCCGATGGCGTAGCATTATTTGGCGTAATTCGATATACCTGTAAAAATTGTTGTAATGCTTTTTCCGTAGGCATATCATATGCTTTTCTTAAGGCTCTTTTGAGTGTATCAACAAATCTCTCCGCTTGCCCATTTGATCTTGGGTGATACGGCGGGGATTTCATATGTTTGATTTGAAAAATTTCGCAAAACGCTGATGTGAATTGCGTTCCATTATCTGTGACTAGACAATCCACTACTCTAAACCGAGCAAACAGTTCGTGGAGGCAATTTATAGTAGTAACGAAACACTTCCGGCCATTTACTATAACTATCCACTATGATCAAATAGTAAAAACCATCTATTGGACCTGCATAATCTGCGTGTATTCTTGACCACGGACGATCTGTCACTGGCCATGGCTTATGGATGATTGGCGGTGCTTTGGCTGCTAAGGAACAACCCTTGCATTTTTTCATCGTCTGTGTAATGTCCTGGTCCATGTGTTGCCAATATACATAGCTTCGCATTAACGATTTCATTCTATTTTTCCCTGGATGGCCCATGTGGAAATCCTTTAGGATTCGCTTTTGTAATGTTTTGGGAATTACTACCCTTTCGTTATAAAGTAGCACATTATCGCATAAAGAAAAGCTGTCCGATATTTGCTTATTTTTTTCTGCTATTTTTGCTTTTGTTTCTTTTATGAATTCATAATTTATTGCTTCATTTTTTATCTCTTGTAGTGTGACGGGGAGGTTTCGAACTGTACAACATAGTACTGTCCTGTTATCTTCTTCATGTCGTAAGGCTGCGATTACAGATTCTTCCAATGGCTCTGTTTTCGTTGATATAAGTCTCGACAGACCATCCGCATGCCCGATTTTTTTCGTTGGTAGATACTCCAATCTGAAATTGTAATTCAGTAGAATTGTACCCCATCTTAGCAACCTATTGGCAGTGTAAATCGGTAAACCTTTCTTCGAACCGAGTATTGTTAATAACGGTTTGTAATCCGTCTGTAGAGTAAAAAATCTACCATAGATATATCTATGAAATCTTGTGACTGCGAAAATAATTCCTAGGTCTTCTTTCTCTATTTGTGAGTAATTTTTCTCTGCAGGTAGTAGGGTTCTTGAAGCATGCGCGATGAGTTTTATTGTCCCATCTTCATTTTATGCAGTATACACGCCCCGACTCCATAGGCGCTCGCGTCACTTGCTACTATTATTTCTAATTTTGGGTCGTAGTGTGCCAAAAATAAATCCGAAGTTAACGTCTTAATTATTTTGTCAAACTTTTTCTGGCATTTATCTGTCCACTCCCAAAATGTTCTTTTCTCATCAGTTCCTTCAGTTGTGCGCAAAGTTTATGCATGTGAGGAATGAATTCCTCATAATAATTCACTAAGCCTAGAAAACTTTGTAATTCTGCTATGTCTTTTGGAACTGGCATTTTTTTAATTGCTGACGCCCTTTCAGGGTCTGGTCGTCCTCCTTTTTGATCGATGATATGGACCAAGTATTTTATTTCCTTCATAAAAAAAATCGCACTTGTTTTGTATTCTCCTGAACACCTCTTGTACGTGATTCCAGTGTTGTTCAACACTTTCGCTATACGTCATCCAGGTATGTAATCGTGTACTCTAGTCCGGCGAGCATAGTATCCATTGTCTGTTGGAATATAGCCGGCGCGACCTTAATCCCAAATGGTAATCTTTGGTATTTGTATAATCTTTTGTGTGTGTTTATGCACAGTAATTTTAACTTTTCTCATCGACTGGGATTTGTAGGTACGCATCACTTAAATCTATTTTTGAAAAAAAATTTCCGCCGTTTAATTTTGTGAATACTTCTTCTGGACTGTGTAGAGGATAGTAGTAGTCTTTTATCGCTGCGTTCAAACCCGTTGAGAAATCAGCGCATACTCGAATAAGCAAAAATTGAAGCAAACGGTACGCTCCTTTTTTTCTTGAAGATAGGTTGAACGTTTTCTTTTATTTCTATATTTGATGCCATTTTCATACATCTTCCGAGACCTGCTGAAAATACTTCGGGGAAATTCTCTTTTAGTTTCTCTTTTAATTTATCTGCCTCGGTCGATAAACTTTTTGCATTTTGACAGTACGTACTTATTGATAAATCCCAAAGTTCGAATTTTTGCATCCAGTCCGTACCGAATAAGTTTTCTGTATTTCTTAGCACATACATTTTCAATTTTTTGGTCATTCCATTGAATGTCACATTTGTAATCACTTCACCCTCAAATTTTATTTTTCTCCCAGTTACCGATCTAGCGATTTTATCGGTTCTTAACATGGTAGGTTTGTTCAGTTTTCTTCATGTTTGTACGTTAATAATAACCTGGAATCCAACTGTAGTCTGACTTTTCTGTTTTGCATTTCTACTTGCACGTATTTTCTTATGTTAGTCTCATCCGCTTGTTCAGTCCTGTTGATTCTTATTCTGCTTTTGCTTTCTCTTCTAGTCCAACAATGAGAACTTTTATGTCCTACTTTTTTGCATGATAGACAAGTTTTAAAACGGTATGGACAGTCTTTATACCAATGCCAAGTCCCACAGCGATAGCATGGACTGGGTGGTAGTTGATATTGACTTTTTGAAGTAGAAAAATTTGTTTGACCTGTTTTTGAGGAGGGAAAATTGTTTTGGTTTGTTTGTGAGGAGGGAAAGTTGGTTTGTCTTCGTACTTTACGTATGTGCGCGATGCCAGCTTCTTCTATATCTTTTGAGTCTTTCTTTACACTTATGCATCTCTGGCAGTCTTCGGTCAGTTTTTGAAGTGTCAAATCTCGTTCACTCTCCAATTTTGTAAGGATCCTGCATCTAATTTCCGCGTCTTTAGATGAAACCACGCCTTGGACGTATATTAAACATTTGAAATTGTCCGGGTTGAGTTCCGATAACTTGAAATCCTCACAATATTTGTTTACAATGGAAGCGAAAGTTATGTAATCTTCGCTCTCCTTTTTTGTTAGATTCAGACATTTCCATCTTTTGTGGAAGAGTGAGGTATTAGGGCTGAAATGTTCTGTTAACAGTTTTATGGCTTCTTTGAAAGTTAACTCATTTGTTTTCCTCGGTAGGATATAATCTATGAATTTGGTATATTCGCATGTGACTAATTTTCTTAGTAGTAGTCGTACTTTTCTTGCGTCTGACCAATTTCTGCAGTCAAATTCATATAGATCTTCGTACCTTCGGAAGTAAGTTGCAAAGGTTTTGTCTTCGTCGGGTGCATACGTGAAATCTTCGATAGTGCTCCAAATAGCGTCTTGTGAGAGAACTGATTCATTTTCGGAATTTTGCCCTTTATTTGACATTACACGTAGCAATAATTCTTGTAATTCAAGATGTTTCTGTTCGTTTTTCTGTTGCTGATCAAATTGGATTTTCATAAGTTCCACAATGGTTGACTTAAAATCTTCTATGTTAACGTAATTTTGTGTAAGTATTTTCCTTTAGTGTAGCCTGATATACTGGAACCTGTGTACTCCAAAAAAAAAATCCCTGTTTAGAACTTGTGTCTTTGTTACCACAGTAAAGTTGATGTCCCAAAAAAAAAAATTCCTTTTTTTTTTATATGTTCGCGTAGAACTTGTTTTTTAGAAATCTCTTCGTAGAACTTGTTTTTCAGAATCTCCACGTAGTACTTGTTTCTTCAGTTTTCTCGTCGACGCTGTTATGTGCGACGGATATCAAAAAGGTTTGTCCCCCGCGTAGAGAGTTGGTTTCTTGGGTTACCTCGTCGCCACTCGTTATGTGCGACGGATAGCAAAAAAGGTATGTCCTCCGCGTAGAGAGTTCGTTTTTTTTTAGGGTTTCCTCGTCGCCACTTGTTATGGTCCAAGTTCCTTGTACCACGGGGATGGTCCAATGTTAGAACCAATGAAAGAATAACACGAACACAGGTATGGAATACAAAGATATATTACAACAGAAATATAATACAAAGAAGTAGAAGTATTAGTAATGACTATCAGATTTGGTTAGAGTGAACTATGTTGTCTCGACAAGTATCACTATTCCAATGTCCTTAAAATATGCTCTCAATTATCTCTCTTCGTCTTACAATCTATGCTCATACCTCTTGAGAGGCGCAGTATTTATAATGTCAGGAATAGTTCATTATTATCATTGTTATGGGTAAGTTTCCATAACAATAACAGTCCGAGTAATATAAATAATGTAAGTAATTCTAAACTCAGTTTACGGACTTTTAGCAAACAATTTTAGTATGCTTTTGTATACTATACAGCAGGGCGGTGGAAAGTTGTTCCATATGAAAGTGTGCGATGACGCAAAAAGATTGGGAACACCTGCACTAGAATCAAAGATGAAGACATAGAAAGAATTTATGCAAGAGTCAGAAAGTCAGAATTAGGCCTGGTTTACACTGGAGTCAAAAAGGCAGACACAGTTCTGCAATTATTTATCGTCAAGAGGCCCAGTTTGTGGTGGAGGTGATACCCACACTGCAGCGATGCAGTCAGTATATACTATGCCACTTAAATAGGGCAAATGTACAAATGTTACCTTTGTTTTTAGGCATGGAATGTTTGAACACTGTACGAAATATGTTCTTTAATATCCAGCAAGTGGCGAATCAAATCTTTCGTGATTAGTCAAGTATTTTTTTGAATATTCTGTGTCAAGTAAAAGGAATTTAGAGTTTTACTCATAATAGTTTTCGTAATTGCAAGATTTATTCATTTATTTAGTAAAAATATGAAGGAAAGATTTTTTTTTTTGAAGGAAGGTTTAAAAAGGTATCTGCGGCTGGTATAATGTAAAAAACGTGGCAAATTTATTATCACTATTTTATCTTTCAGGAATAATTGACTTTGAATAATCTTGGATAAATTTCTTGGCTATTCATGATCCTGAATAATCACTCGACACTCACCTGGGAGCCGAGAAAATTAGCTCAAGATGACACAACGAATCACGCTCTTGGAAATTAGCATCAGCCATACGGATTAATAGAGAGCTGCTTAGTCAACCCACACTTTGCCCCAGTTAATAACAGACTGAAGGTTGTTTTTGACATCAGCTTACTATCGAGAGAGGAGTAAATAGTTGTGTCATCAGCATAGGTACCAGTTTGAGAACTGATGCCATCGTGGATTCAAAATTTAAATTAAAAACAAAGTAGGACAAACGATAGAGTATTGGGGAACATATGCATTAGGACGAAAGAATCTGGAAATGCTGCCATACAGAATAACATTCATTTTATATTTATGAATTTTCTGCTTAGGTAATCTAGTTTGGCTTTAGCGTAATAACAGTTCTTTTTGAGAGGATCAAACTCACTACATTAGACAGTTTGAGTACAGAATAATACTTAATTTATTTTAAATTCAGTGAAATATCTATTATAGGTTAAAAACAATTTTATCGGGTGGCAATTAAGTTAGCTTCTGCGGAGGGCACTTCATTGGGCCTTCGGCTTATTCAGGAATTTGAGAGTCCCTAATTCTCTTCATATTCTCAGCATTGGAAGCTCTTCTGGCTGCCGTTTGATCTTGATTTTTATTTAAACGTGGCTTTCTTTTCCTCGCTGCAACCTTGGATGTTCTGGTGGCGGAGATACTGCTGCCGTATGCAATGGGCAACAATAAACTACAGAATAACTCAAAATTGATCGCTGCATTTAAGTATTGCATTAATATTCAGACTTACCTTTAAAAAATTCAACGATAATTCTTCTAACGCTACTTAATTTAAAGACAATTTGATGTACGTAGATCCTTACTTTCCGTACAAACAATTATTTCTATTTTCACTATCGCTGAATTTCGCAATTAATTTTGATAATTCCCAAATTTATTGCGAAGTTATAAAAATTGTTATCGTGCTTAAAAAAAGCACGTAAAAAAATCGCCGAAAAAACAATGGCAGTATTGAAAACTTGAGAATCCAAAATTTCAGGATTGCAGGTCTGGATCCAGCCTAGAATGTTTTTAATTTGCTCACCGAATCGACCAGATTCTAAAATGCTATTGATATGTTGGGCTACGGCCGTTAGAAGTAAAAGTTGAAAAAGTGTGACAATGAATTTCGCATTTATTTATATAGAAGAAAGCTTAGTAAAAATATTATAAAAATACAATGTTCGGTTGTCTTATTAATCATATATTTACACACATACACACTCATGAACACATATATATATAATGGTAGAAATGGTATTTTAACGTGTGTGTAAAATATTTAATATACATGTAATAATAATAATAATAACAATAATAATTTTATGGGACTTTAAAATACAGTCAGTCAGCATAATCAAAGCTAATGATTCAGACATTATGAAGCCATGACCATAGGTCGCTGTTTGGGCCACGGAAGGAAATGTGTATACAACAGAAATCAAAGGAAATATATATCTGGGGCGTTCAATACATAAAAACGATGCACTGCAGACCGGCATAAATTTTGGCATAACCTCTAACTCTGACGAATGCATTTGTTGTTTTTTTTTTTTTTGTTTTTTTTTGTTTTTTTAAGCATTACGCCCCAAGCAAGGCGTGAAGCCACTAGGATGCAGGGGGTTGCGGAAGATTTGGAGCGAGAGCAGATAGGAGTGATAGGAGAAAGGATGAGGAGAAGGATAGTGGGTAGATCAAGGTAATTGGAGATGTCGATTGACATTACATTTGAATAATTGGAGATTATAGCTTTCAGGAAAACAGTAATTGGGGAGGGTGATCCACTGGCGAGAGGTGCGAGGTATGAAGCTATTGGAGTAGAAGAGACGGCTACATTTCTACTGTGTAAGAGTGGGAGCGTGATGCCAGCCTCGTAGGGCGCTTGAATTCATGGAGTCTGGGAACCAGAGAAAGCAGCTCGTCAGAGCAGTTACCATGGAAGTATTTGTAGAAAAGACAGAGGGGCGACGGCGCGTCTGTGAGAGAGTGACTGCAGACGAGACGCTAGATCAGGGCCAATTAGATTACATATCCGTCTCTGGATCTTGTCAATAACTCCGAGGTAAGCAGAAGGTGCCCCAGCCCATATATGGCAGCAATACTCCATGCAAGGGCGAATGGTTGTTTTGTATATTTGAAGTATCGATTCAGGGGAGAAAAATTTCCTGGCGCGGCACAGAGAGCTAACTTTCCTCGCGGTGGAAGAAGCAATTGACTCAATGTATTTGTTCCATCTCAGGTCAGCAGTCAGCGTGAGACCGAGCAGGCGCAGGGAGTTGCTCTCAGGAAGTTGACTATCAGACATTTTAATGGGGGCAGGGAAGGATCTCTATGGTGGTTAATGGAGAGTAGTTTAGTTTTTGTGGCGTCAAAGTTGACCAGCCAATTCTTGCCCCAGTTAACAACTGATTGGAGGTCCATTTCAAGACGCACGGCCAAGTTAGTTTTGTCGCCGACACTAGATTTGTTTTTGAGGCAGGAGTAAATTGTAGTGTCGTCTGCATAGATGCCAACTTGGGAATCTATAGCGTCAGGAAGGTCATTGATGAAAATAAGGAAAAGAGTGTGGCCAAGGATGGAGCCTTGGGGAACACCTGCGTTTGTGGGATAGGAACTGGAGGAGAATCCGTTGAAAACGACCTTCAATTCTCGGTTTGACAGGAATGATTGTATTAGATCAAACAGTTGACCAGTAACACCATACCCCTGGAGCTTACGAAGAAGGCCGGCGTGCCAAACCCTATCGAATTCTTTGGAGATATCGAGGGCCACGGCACGAGCCTCATCGTTATTTTGAATGGCTTGGTAAACGGTTTCAGTGATGGCCGTAAGCACATCTGCTGTAGATCGGGCGTAGCGGAAACCATATTGCTTGTCTGAGAGCAGATTATGAGATGTAAGGTGATTAACCACTTTGGCATTGATTAGGGCTTCGAAGACTTTGCCGAAGAGGGGTAGGAGACTAATAGGACGGTAATTAGAGGGGTCAGAGGGGTCTCCAGAGTTCTTAAACACAGGAACAATGGATGAGGACTTCCAGCAGTCAGGAAAACAGGATTCCTTGAGGCAGTAATTATACAGTTTAGAGAGGGTGGGTGCTATCTCAAGCGCGCATTTCTTCAGGACAATGGCTGGTATACCATCTCCACCACTAGCCTTGTGGGGGTTTAAGTTGGAGATAATGCTCAGTACCAATGAAGGGGTTATGTGTAAGCTGCTCAGTAAGGCCCCAGTTCTAGGAGGGAAGTCTGGTATGGGTACACCGGTGGAGTCGAGCGTTGAATTAAATAAGAATTTCCAAGCAAAGCATTCAGCCTTGTCGGTAGAGAAGGTCAAGACCTCGAACTGGTTGAATAAAGGAGGTATGGAGGGTTTTCTATTGTTCAAGACACTCTTGCAGACCCGCCAATAATCTTTGGAGCCAAATTTGCGAGATGCAATACGTTCCTTCATCCGAGCAGCAAATATTGACTTAGCTTCGTTGAGGACACGCTTACACTCGTTACGGGCAGAGGCAAAGAGACGTCTATTGCAGTCCGACATGTCGCTACGAAATCGGTGAAAGAAGTGATTCCTATGGGCAATGGCAGATGAGCAAGCAGCGAAGAACCAAGGGGAGGAGTGCGACTTGACCTTAAATTTCTTTGAGGGGATGAATGCGTCGATTCCAGCTTTAACCCAGGATGAGACCTCAGAAGCACATTCTTGGATAGGGAGTGTAAAGACAACATCCCAGGGGACATCGCGGAGGAAATCACGGAACGAGTCCCAATCCGCTCGTTGATAGTAGAACGAGGTTCTTGTGATGGGAGGTTCTTTGCAGGGTGTAGAGTTGAAGGAACTGTTGACAGATACCACAGCGTGATCGGAGTTGTCAAGCGGGCAGAGCTGTGTGGCGCTACAAGATTCGGGGATGGAGGTAAAACACAGATCGAGAAGAGAGGCCTTACCTGCCAGGTCGAGGGCAAAGCGCGTGGGGAAGTCGACTATCTGCGTGAGGGATTGAGAAATTGAGAAGTTAAATGTTTAAATGCCAGCCCGGTCAGTAGTAGCATTCTCGAGCCACTTGGTGTGATGGGCCTTAAAGTCACCAAACACGAATATATGAGCAAACGGGTGGGGAGAGAGGGCCTTGTCTATGCTGTCAGATATGCTATCGAGTATCCCACAGTCTTGAGAGGATGGAGAGCGATAGAGGAAGAAGATATGGTATTGAGGAGAGATAGACGGAGACACATGTACGAAAGGTCTGGTGATTCGAGAGACAACTCTCTGGCCAGGGGGAGATGGTCCTTGACATAGACAACAGTAGTTGTCATTCTTGACACATATTGTTGATAATGCGGTTTTAGATTTATCAGTGTGTGTTCATAAGACTTTTAAAATTCAGTGAAATATTTATTAACAAAGTCCAAGTAAAAATAAATTTTTGCCTGTGGTTTTCATCAAACATTTAGAGGATATACACACACGCTCACATACACATATATATGTAATGTTAGAAATAGTATTTTAAAGTGACCCTAACATATTTAATATCTATATAATAGTAATAATACTAATAACAATACTTGTAAAATATTAATAATGCAGATAAAAAAATTCTTAATAATGACTGAGAAGGTCGAAGATATTCGAACAGCAACAGAAGAAAATACGAACTTTGGACAGATTATCTACATTCTTGATTTGGTTGGACAACTTATTCTAAAACATAACTTATGTAAAAGACGAAACGCGTCAAACGAAAACATTTTCCACTTTGTCATGTATATTCCTGCATAGTCCCAGCCTTCGACTCTCTTAAGCCATACTCAGGCTAAGTAGCGACCAATGATAAGTTTCGTAGAACGGGTGAGTGTAGAGATATAGACAAGGAATGTTGTGACGTGTTTGTTTGTTTGCGTGTGTGTGTATTTTATTTAATTAATTATTTCTTTTTTATATATTAATTTGAGGATGTCGGCTCTTAAAGTATAATTGTTTTTTTTTGTTTATTTTTTTTATGAGTATTGGATCAGTGATCATATATATATATATATATATATATATATATATATATATATATATATATATATATATATATATATATGTATTATATATATATATATATATATATATGTATGTACAATCATCAATAAGATTAGCTCGTTAACTATTGCCTTCACGCCTAATGCAAACTAATAAAAATACTAAGCTTAATATTCAAGAATAGAGCTTCCGCGCAAGATCGAACTCACTACTCAGTAGCAATTGTGGACAAGATTAACTTGCTGACAATTGCCCTACAGGAGGTCGCCATGTTTACAAAGTCTAAGCCGATGCCATTTCTCGCGTCTCTCTCTTTCAAAGTGTCTTTGTTCATAAAGAAATAGCTTTTGAACGTAGACACTGGAGTATTTGACCATCGAAACATTCTATATTCTTTATTTACTTTATTAATCTTGTTGAATACATATTTCTCTAAATAGCCTTTCTGGTTAGAGTTTATGTTTACACAAACAGCCATACTTGAAAGAAGCTCTTGTATTCATTTCATATAACCATCCCATTGAAGTGATGCTAGAATGTGAGCCTATCTCAGATTAACAGAGACGCGCTCAGCAATTGTGTCAGTTTCGGGGTCGTTGAAGGCAAAGAAAAAAATAGCTATGTACCAGACCTTTCCCTGGTCGGTGGTTTGATTTGATTGGTTTATTTTTTTATGGCTTGTCGACCCTTTGCATGTTATTCAAAGCCGGAAAATATATTTTTGATCATTTGGCGGGGAGAAGATAATAATGATTTAGTGATAAAAGTATTACTAATTAATCCGTAGCTGGGGGGAGAAGATGTGGATTAATACCTTTCCCAAGGCTATTTACGCGTAAGTGAACATAATGAAATCAACTGGAATTGAAACTCGGCTCTCTGATTAACAATTCTGCGCCGGTATTTAATAGACCACCTGCTCATCGAAGCACTCACCTTTCTATGTTGCTTAACTTCAGTGATCGTACGGGAACCGGTAGTTACAATATTATATGGTCGTAATCCTCACTGGAAATGGGTATTTGTTCTTAAGTGAATATAATTAACCCGAGTGGGATTGAAACCCGGCTCTCCAATTTCCAATCCTGAACCGTTATCCATTACACCCCCATGCATCCAAGCTTACAGCACCTGGTATTCCAAGCGGTCACCCTTCTAGCTACTGACCAGGCTCGACGCTGTTTAACTTAGTGGGAGCATACGAGAACCAGTGTTTCAACATGATATGGTCGTCTAATTGATAACTGCGACTAACTTCATAAGTCAAATCATATTTGATTAGAGTAGTTAAGCAATATTACGTCAGGCATAAAAAACTGGGTTCCACTTGGATGGCTTCTTCCCAAGAATTGCTGCTTTGCTGAATATAATCTCCTGGGGGATGCCTTCCCGACCAATAGAATCTTAACCTATTCAAATTCAGGGTTAATCGTTATCTTTCACACATATCCACCTAAACTACACCCCTTTCTATTTCCGGCTTGTAGCCATACCTCGTTTGAACACCAGTTCTCGTACGATCACAGTCGCGCCTCATCTCTACCTAGGTGGGTGACCGGTTGGGAATATCAGGTGCTGTAAACTTGATGTAGGTTGTTGCGTAATGTATATTGACTCGGAATACGAACTCGGCTTTCCGAGTTCAAATTTCACACCCTTCTTCCCATCTCGCTATGAGTTGAATAGCAGGACACACTGAGTCTTATAGCCTTCGTTAGACACCAGTCTACCGCAGAACGAAATGGCAACCTCTTTCACCCAACATGTTCAGGAGAAAACAAAACATCAAATTAGGTTATTTTATCTATTGAGACAAAGTTCAGTTTTAAGATATGCCGCCTCACTAAAGATGCTTTCGGTCATGAACATCAGTTAGCAAATGTTAACTCACTAACCATTAGCTTACCAGTTTCATATATAAGGATCAATACACTTTATCTTGAAGGATATCCCTTTGATCATCTGTATTATCTATTTGAACCACTGTAGCCCGTCTGTAGGCTCGTACTTGATGAGAAAGCCTCCATTCATTTCTTACGTCAATTAATCTTGGTCGGCCTAATGTTGTGTCGGCAGTTAGCATTTTGTCCGTCTTTAGAAGCTAAAAATACGCTACAATTGAACGTAGAAATAGCAAAAGCTATTTCGTTTTGGAAATACTGTGATATGCTCTTCACGCCATAACAATTTGTATTTTATAAAATCCCTCAAACGTTTCTTCTTCTCTATAGCAGAGGCATTCAATACATCAAAATAATGTACTAGAAACCAGCTTAACTGCTGATATAGCTTTGACTCAGACGCATGCAGTTGTTACGAGACACTAGCTGTCATTCTAGGCAAGGCCGAAATTCTAACTTTAAGCAAAACATCTCTCGTCATAGATCTCACGAAATCTATGCAAATAAATGCAAAATTTCGGCCTCGCATGACCGATTAGTTCTTTGTAACTCAGTTGATCCGAGCGTGGCGTATCTAACTGTAACTGTAACTCAATCTGCCCAGAGGTACGCAGGTTCGTATCCTGCCAAAAAGCGTAACTTTTTCTTTAAGATTTCTCGAATATTCAGGCAGGTAGACGAAAATAAACAAATATACTGTATAATAAATAAACGGAGCGTCTATTCAAATACGAGTATCCACAAACAATAATGTCTAAAGTGGTAAAAATTCTCTCTGACGCACACACACACACACACATATATATATATATATTATTTACATACATACACACACATGTATGTATATACAATTATTTTTTTTCTTTTTATGTTTATACGTTCTTTTTATAGATGCAAATATTTAAGGAAATTGAGAATTGTAGACTCTGGCTCAATCGGTAAATGCACGTCAGGCTATATGACGAATGCGTATAGGATGCAGGTCCATTCCTGCCGGAGGACGCATATTTTCTATAAAAATTTCTCGGACCCTCAGGCTGGTAAATTTCGTTAATTAATACTCTTTACTATAAACGGAGCATTTACATAAATATTTGTATAAAAAGAACGTATAAACATAAAAATGTCTTAAAATTATGTATGTATAAAAATTGCAATAATTATTTTTCAAAAACACCATACCAGAAAATTCTTCAGAAGCGTAGGTGGAAATCCATAAATTCCTTTCTTGAAAATGCATTTTCCTTTTTAAATTAGTAATAAAGTATAGGAATTTAACTTTATGTGAAAACCTGAAGAAATTAAAGAAAGTCTATGTAAAAATTGTGAGTAATATCTTTTGGATTCTTCAGAAATCTGGTCATACATATGCTCTCGGCTCGCCTTAGTCACAAAATGTGTGTTTCTATTCCTAACAAGCAACTGATGGAACCTTAAAATCTCTGGCAAAATATATTCTATGTCGAACACGCACATGTATATTTAGGTAGTGAACCTCTATAAGGAACTACTTTCTCGTGCCAAATATCTATGATACCTACCAGAAATTTTATTTGATGTGTATTTATACTGGTGTGAGTGGGATTCATGTTTATATTACATTAGAAGTTACAGCCACGTAAAAATCCCAGCTATTAATGTCTGGTGTTTTGATCTCTCATTTGAATCAATATTTTATGTTCAGTGTGACTTGAAAGATAAGGAATCGTGTTAGCACATAGAACATAAGTTTAATGCTGGGCACAGTGAAGGGTTTTGTCTGCAGAGGTGTACGGACTTATTTTCAGAACGCCTTTCTCAACAGGGAGCGGCGCCATACATTACATTGCTTTAACATTTACGATACTTGCCTGTTACTTTTATCATATGTGGGTGGCAGAAGGAACATCCTATGAAGAAAACTAACTTTAATTTGTCGAATAACGTTGTTTCATTCCGAGGCAAATAGAAAAAGATAAAATAAATAAAAGCACTGAAACTGATGCGCCCATATATATATATATATATATATATATATATATATATATATATATATATATAACTGACCAAGCAGAGTAATCTGAAAGTCAGGAATCTCCAGTCACCTATCTTAAAATTAACTTCAATGAGGCCGTTTGACCAGCACAAAGACTGACCAAAATTAACTTTAAAAAAACAAATGAAAACTACAGATAAATTTCACTTTCTTCAGAAACAGTCAGTCACCTCCTGTAGTGCACTGCTACTAACAAGCAATGATTTTTTTTCTCCTGATGATAGCCATGCTGGACAAAACTATTCGATGAACCCTAATTAAAACAATAAAACAAAAAATATTAATATACAACCCAGAGTGTCTGAAAATTTTAATTTTTTACTATTTTTAATTGTTCAAAGCACGCACACACACACACACACACACACACACACACACACATATATATATATATTCATGCACGTTTCATTAAATAATATAGACAAGTGTTGTCTATTTTATGTAAATTCTTTTCATAACGTCTGATAAGTTTAATAACATTATCGTTGAACGAAGAAAGAAATTCACAATATTGATCCATATTTTTTTAATACAATCTAAGCTTTCGGCTTACTTAAGCCATTATCAAAGATGTCAATTACAACATATTAAACAATATACGGACACGACAGTGATGATAGTCTGTCATTGTTTACATAGATGATTTCTAAGCAACGATAAACACGCACATATAAGATGCTAGAAGCGAAAATCGCACCGCATCTCATGACGTCTCACATGACCACACGAGAGTGAATTGTAGAAGTATGGGAAGCCGTTGGTATAAACCAATGGCTTCTATTACCAATTATAGACATTTAAGAATATTTGTAGAGATGCCATAATTGATTTTGTTTAGGTTGGGATATATATATATATATATATATATATATATATATATATATATATATATATATATATATATATATATAAAGATATTATCGTGTGTTTTGTGTTTAACCCTGTAAAAGGCCTGGGAGGAAGAGCGTTACGGAGTACGGTGCATAGATTATGCGTATATGTGGGGAAGATAACGGTTAATCCTAGACATGGACAGGTTAAGATTGGAGTGATCAGGAAACCACCCTTAGTTGGGAGTCGGTTTCAGATCAATGGTTCTCAGGACTAAGCCGCTCGAGAGGAACTTACCTTTCACCAATGGTATACAAAAGGGCATTATGGGTGGTTCGCTCCTATGTCCGTAAAATGACAATTTTTAGTCAGGAAGATTAGAACTGATGGAACTAAGGCATGTAGTTCGTCTCAACACTTTCCATTTATATAGACCAATGAGAGATTTGCGACATTTTGTCTGTGGGGAAGGGATTGTAAAATGGAAAATAATTCATCACCTACAAGGACGCGGAGATGTTATTGGACTGTATCGAGACTGGAAAGTAAAAAGTGGGAAGCTTCTACACATATATAGAAGCAATAATCTATCTTAGACTTGATCTGGATCATATAAATGTAGAGGATATTATGAGGGTTCAGGCATATACGGGAACTCTACAAGAAAACGAGCATATATTTTTTTACAGTACCTTTAGCGATGGATCATATGTACGAACTCAACTTGAGTTTTCTTTTATCTTAATGTCCGAGAAGATTACTAAGTAAAAATGTTATCTGTTGAGTTCACAATAATCTGAACGATAAGATCTGAGACTTCATAGTCAGTCTTTTTAACAGGATTTAATTAACATTCTAGATAACTAAATATACAGGACATATTGAAGGCAAAATACACAGAGAAGCTAACGATAAATAAGGTGTCAAAGCTTGCTTAGTTTTAAAAAGGATTGGAAAGTGTTGAAAGCCATGATCATCCAAGCTTTGAAGAAAGACGTTATACAAAGACTGAAGAAGAAGAATAAAAATAGTGGGTACAACATGAACGAAAAAGGGACAGGAATGAAACTATTGTTGTGTGAAGACTTGGGCTATAAATATATATCTAGAAATCGCATGTACTGTATATTGAAATAGATAGATATTAATAAACTTAGATAACCTTGAATTTCAAAATGCTACATAATTCTTTAGGTCGAAAGTACTTTCAGCGAATACTGATATTTCTACAAGCTTAGTTGAACGCAGAATGCGCATTGCAGGACGCTGCCGGTGAGCCAAACAAGAACTTACCAGGCCAGGACCGATAACATAGGAGATTCTTCCTTGGATTTTATCAAGAATCTCTAAATATATAACAGAAGCACCAGGCCATTTATGTCAACATTATTCAAAGCAAGCATGAATGGTAGACTAATAAATATGTAAGATAGATTCTAGCGAGAAAA
Source organism: Acanthosepion pharaonis (assembly GCA_903632075.3). Taxonomy (NCBI): domain Eukaryota; kingdom Metazoa; phylum Mollusca; class Cephalopoda; order Sepiida; family Sepiidae; genus Acanthosepion; species Acanthosepion pharaonis. Next base: position 1,970,326 of record CAHIKZ030002335.1, read on the forward strand.
ATTGCCTAGCAGTGAACCAATTGTCATATTTGCAGACTTAATAGTAAAATGGTCCAAATCGTGTAACAGCATGGGATAATTGTTCATCCCACAAAGTGTTTAATATCTAAAACAAAAACACTAAACTAATTAAGTTTCCTTTTTCCAGGTTTTCAGATAAGACGTTTAGCCATCTTGAAACCATTTGTCGTATGAATTACTAAAAATACTTTGGTTAATCAGCTAGAAAGAGAACAATTTAAAATCTTTTTTGTGTTGGACCCACTATGTCTTTCCAACTGAGTAATGGTGTGACGAAAAAGATCATTCAGGCCTTTAGTAATGGTACTAACATTCATAATCTGGCTTCCATCTTCAAAAACCTTTCACAAACTAACAAGAGAATGGCGAATAATTTTAAAAATGTAGTAAAACTGGGTCAGGAGGTCAAGAGAGAAAGAGGGGTCATCATTTCAACTTAGAGCTAAATACCTTCGTATTGTTTAAAGTTCAATAGAGTTATAAAAACCTCGGAGGATTCGAATAAGATGTTTTTAATCATTTCTAATATACAACCGTTCAAAGCTTAATCTTGTACAATTTTGCTGTTACACGATTTGGACAATTTTGCTGTTATACTGATATATATATATATATATATATATATATATATATATATATATATATATATATATATATATATGTGTGTGTGTGTGTGTGTGTGTGTGTGTGTGTGTGTATAAATATATTTATATCGGTTATATATATATATATATATATATATATATATAAAGAAAGAAAGAAAAAAGAAAGAAAGAAAGGAAGAAGCAAAGAGAGAACGAGAGGAACAAACTGAGATGGTATACAATATCAGAAAAGAGAAGTGACTAAATTGAGCTTACTAATTAACTCACACTAATGTACCAAGAAAGTTTTAGGAAAAAGGAAGGAATGAAAGACAGGGCGGAAGATGGTTGAAATGTTTACATGAAAAAAGATTTTAATTTAAGAAAAGCCTATTTATGTTGTACCACCTCAAAATCAGCTCGTGATGAACATGTGAACTCTTGGTATCGATGAACGTCCCCAAAAGACGTGGTCACTTTTATTTGGTAATGTCTTTTGTGTGTGATTCTGTTGCGCCAGTTCATATGGTTTAAAGAAGGGTGGTCCTTGCTGAGAGCTACAGGTTTCATTCACTCAAAGACACTTTTAACCATGGATCCATGTAAACGGTTATGTAGAGCTGATTTAGATATTAAGGCGTTAGTGCCATGTAGGATATCCATATGAAAGTTTCGATCTGACGAGGCTATTATTGAAAAACATAATTCAGGTTAATGCTTTGGTTTTTTGGACTAATCTTCAAACAATATTTCCCTTTGTTCAAAACATAAGTTAAATGTAATATTTTATAATCTGTAGCGATTTCAAATACGTTACAAATCGTGTTCAGATTGACGTGCATCTATAAAAGCATAAATAATTATATGATATTTGATTTAGGGTCCTTTCACTATTTTCATTTTTCGGACTATAGTCCTCATCTTTGTTGTCATATTTATCACAGCGTTTCGGCCGTTTTACGCTCCGGCCTTCTTCAGGTGGTTGGAATGTCGAACTGAACCCTTTTATTTCGCCCACTGTGGTAGACTGTTCTAGTTCCACGTGCCATGTCTAATGGATGCCAGTTATCAGTTATCTCCTGTTAATTTTCCTCTCCAAGTTTTCTATTGCCTTAACCGGGTATTGAACTCACACTCTTTGTGTCTTGTCACTTGATCTAACTAACGCTTTTATCCACTGTGCCATGTGTTCTTAAGGACATTCCAACCACCTTGAAGAAGGGCGGAGCGTACAACAGCCGAAACGTTGTGATAAATATGGCAACAAAGATGAGGACAATATCCCGAATAATGTAAATAGTGTATATAATACCTCATCTCAGAAATATAGACAGATACTTTAGGGTCCTTTCCTACAACGATGTCCGTGTTCAAGACCAACTAAGCCGAAAAGTTTCAACAATCATTTACGAGGCAAGCCTTCTCTAAATAGAAGCTTGGCTCAACACAATCTTCTTTTTACCTTTTGATTTTATTCTGTAATATGCTAACTATTTACATTGTTCGGCTTATTGTCCTCGTCTTTCTTGTACTATTCACGGCGTTTCGGCCATTGTACGCTCGGTCCGTCTTCAGGTGATTGGAATTTTGAACTGAACCCTTTCTTTCCACGTGCTATCCCTCTTCCAAATATCTAAGTTATCACCATTTAACTCTCCAAGTTTTATTTACCACTGCAGTACGTATGTATTGAACTCACAACGCAATAATCATTTTTTTTAAATTTTTTTGTCATTATTGCTTTTCTCTAGCACTCCGTATTGTTGTTTGCCATATTGTATACATTTCTATGTTTGGTGGATTCGGTGATGTTTGTGTGTGGCCTAGCATATGTGCTGATTCCTTAAGTATTCCGTATTTTCCAGTGATGTTCTACGTGTATTATTTCAAACTTATCCCACAGGGGGCGGTGATCTCCCTTTTCCCTCCATATGTGGGAAGCTACGGCTGATTTTCCTATTTCCCCTCATGTTATGGCTTTATGAGGTTCTTGCAGTCTTATCTTAAGGGGGCGGTCTGTTTCTCCTTTATATTTCTTGCCACAGCTGCACGGGATGGCGTACACACAGTCCTTAATCATATTCTCCTCTATGGGGGAGGGGGTCTTATGCGGAAGACTTATGGCACGTAGAACTAGAACAATCTACGCCAGTGGATAAATGGTTCAGTGCGAAATTCCAATCACCTGAAGAAAGTCCTGAACGTACAACTGCCGAAACGTCGTGAATATAGAAATAAAGATGGGGTCAACAGTCCGAACGATGATAAATAATGTAAATAATTACAATACCTTATCACAGATACATAGACCTGCACTAAGCTAAGCTGAGAAAATATCAAGATGGCGGAGATTAGGTGAAGACAAGGAATGTTTAAATATATTTTATATGTATTACATTGCATACGGAATACCTTAAGGGGGCACCCCCAAGCTCTACCTCCATTTGAAGGAGACTGAGTTTAGAATTTTTTCTTTGATACTGCTGATAAGCCCACATGAACCTCGACCTTGTGTCGCATTTCGTTGTGACGTGGACGCACAGCTATATATCGTGGAATACCCGAGGTTTACCGATTACCTGATGAATACTTTGTTTTAAAAATATTTTACAAGTACATTGCTTACTGAATACTTGATGGATGAGACAGATTCAAATTTAAAATATATTTTCCAAGTACATTACTTCCTGAATACCTAATTCGTACAACAAAAGACAATTCCAAAATACCTTTCCAAGTACACGACTTATACTGAATACCTGATAGGTAAGACAAAAGAAATTTTGAAATATATTTCACAAGTACATGGCTTCCTAAATATCTGATGGGCAAAACATTAAAAATGTATATATTTTACAAGAATAATGTTTGATAGGTGAGATAGATGAGAAACTAAAACATATTTTACAATGTGGGCTAGGTATGATTTCGTTTTATTTCAGGATGCCAATGATTGATTTTGTTGGCTTTATAAATTTCAAATTTAGAAATCTCCGACTTTTACAAATTCGGACACAGACAACTGGTGTTGACATTCGCTTTGCCAGCGTTTGATCCGCAATGTAGACTAAATATATAGAGATAATTATATTCTGCAGGTATTGCAGAAGTTATAATCTACTATGATTACATTCGCTCGTTGATTATTTTTTTGCCTGTCCATATGCTTACCTCCCCGCGTCGCTTATCTATTTCACAACCTACTTGGCAGGTTTAATATAGGCCTGTTTTCTTAATAAAGAGCCACAATAAAAACATTTAGACTTCAAAGCGCACGAGATAAAATGGCAATTGCCCCACGAACAATCTTCGTTTTTATCCTTGTAAAAACTCTCGTGATCTCTCGCCCTATAATAATATATATATATATATATATATATATATATATATATATATATATATATATATATGTACACACACACACATATATATATATATATATATACACCCAAGTATATGATTGGTGTATACGGAATAAATTCTAATAATCAACAAATATTATTCTTAAAAGAGTGCTCAGTACAGAGTAGAGCAAATATAATTATTTATTCGAAAATTATAATATAAATATGTAATAAAATCACTACAAAATAGCCATATATATATATATATATATATATATATATATATATATATATATATATATTATTCGAAAATTATAACATAACATAATTATATTATAAAACCACTACAAAAATAGCCTGGTGTCTTACCAAGTGATGTTGTTGAATGTAGAATAAAGAGTTTTAGAATTGTGACGTCGTCCCCCTGGTCGCAGCGTCGACTGTGTCGTTTGATCCCGTTCGCGGCGCCAGCTGTTCGCTCCTCGCTGCTCCAAGTGTGACGTTCTAACCCTTTGGTTAGATGAATACCAACCTCGTCGTTCCCAAACCCGCTTCCAACGCCTGGTTACCAGGGTAACTGCACTGATCTCCGGTCTGCCTACCCACGTTGTGATTAGATCTTAGACAGACGGGATCAAACAGGGATTGGGCCGTATGCAAGCTGAGGTCAACGGGGGTGATAACACACAAGAAAAATAAAAACTCACAAGGTCAAAAATGTTGAAGAAAAAGGTAACAACTTTTTATATCTAATTGCTTGGTACACAAGATTATTCCTACCTCCCGACCCGTTCTGTGGACTGTGGCACCACGCTTCTACCAGGCAACTTTAAGGCTTCGAGTTGCCTGCTGTCTAGAAATTTGCATTTTGGGGTGTGGTTTGGTTTCAACACGGGGCGCTCATCTCTGCTTGTCTTTCACGGCTGATCTCTCTCGCCGTCCGTGGCTGAAACTGATTTCTGTCGGTTGGAGTCTCGCTTTTATTGACGCAGTCAAAAACCGGGGTGAGTCTGTCAGCGCCAGGGTTTTCTTGATAATTCTAAATACGTATCCACCCTTCTTATTTCTGATTAGGGATTTTCCATTTTCGGTAACTTACTTTCACTCCTACTTCCTTATTGTGTCTCTGAGGGCGTATACCCGCTTCCCCGCTCCTTCGTATGTCATGTGACCGCTCTCGGCCAATGGGGTCCTGGTCGGGCATCTTTCCTCCTCCCTCGCACGTCATGTGACCTCTCTCGGCCAATGGGGTCCTGGTCGGGTGTCTTTCCTCCTCCTTCGTGCGCCACGTGATCCCATCTAGCCAATGGCGTCTTTAGTCGGGCGTGGACAATCCGTGGCTTTGTTCTGGGGGAAGAAACACCTTGCTTAAAGAAACAAAAATTAAATTGCCTTTTTCGTACGTGACCGAAATGACGCTCTCGGTTTTTTTTACACGCGGTATTTGTCAAACAGTTTATCGCTAATTGGATACGATCTAAGAAAGGGATTTCCCAGACTGGGTGGCGTTTTCGTGAACTAATAAAATATTTCACTTTTTCTTTCGCTTGAAGCTTGATAACAAAAATCTTAATTATTTCAAAAAAGCATTTTCTAACATCATCTTGTGTGGCTTTATTTTTCAATTCTGGAATTGTCTGGGTTTTCGTATTAATGGTTTGCCTGTATATCCTTAGATAAACTTCCACCTGTTACCTATCATATTTTTTTCCATTGTCTCTAAACTTTATTTCTTCAACCAAATTGATAACAAACTCCCATTTTTCGTGGACACGGAAGTAGGTCAGGTGCTTGACCGGGATATCTTCCAACATTTGTTATGTATCAATCGAGCGTGTGTTTGTTCGCTTATGACCTGGTTTTCGTATTATATTTTTCATTTTTTTTTCTTTTTCTTCTTCTTTTCTTTCTTTCTCCCAGATCGCTTGAATGTAAAGAAAGAATTATTCCTAACCCCGAAATATTTTTCAGCCTTAAATAATTATCAAATGGTTGACAAACCGTAAAAAACAAATCATATATTTATGAATATTTCTTTTCAGCTTTCTAACTATGCATGGTGCCACAGAATGGTCCAATCGAACAAACATCCTCGATAGGAAAAAATCAGTTACATAACCTGCAATGACCAATCAAAATATAAGTATATGAGAATTCAAAAAACTTGACAACGAACCTTGGTTATAATAATTAATGACTTAATGTTAGGGTTAGACTAAAATAGAAATAATTCTAACTAATTAATATTAACTTTTACTATAAAATTGAAAATTAAAAATTACCAATTTTCAATCTTTGCCCATGTAAGTAACATTTTAATAGTCTGTTTGAATTTGTCTACTAACACTTTCAAACTTGAAACTTTGTAGATGTGTATATGTGTGTGTCTTCATTAATGTATGGATGTATGATGTTTTATATATGCTATTCATTGTATGTATATGTTGTCTGTTTTTTTGCGGGGGTCGTGGACATCTATTTCCTGTTTCGTTCGTGTTTTTGCGCGCTTATATATCTAAATATGTCTACGACTTTGTGAATTATAATCTGGTTGTGTTTGTATTTTCTTTCACAAGATTTCATCCACCCCTACCCATACACCACATGTATCTACGTTGTAACGAAGCTTCACATCCACATTAGATTTTAATGTTTATTCTGAGATTTTGGCCTTTCAATTAAAACAAAATAAATAACAAAACATGTATTTTTTCCTCAGTTTCTTCTTTAAATAATTTTATAATATTTTAAACTTAATACAGATTAAATTTAAAATTATATACACCCTAAATCTAATCATCCTCTATCTATAATTAAACATATACCTTTATCTATCGAAAGAGAATAAGTACAAATTCAGTAAATGAGATTTTCTGTGAACATATTAATAATAAAGCTCTAAAGATAGTGGATACAAAAGCCCAAAACTAACTTGCATGAAAAATGAAAAACAGAAAAAACAGAAGTAGAAAAATAATTTGGTATACACCCCCATACAACAAAATGGTAAAGAACAAATTAGGACAAAAATTCCTGGCATTAATCATTAAACATTTTCCTAAAGTTAGTAAACTCAGTACTATTTTCAATAAAAAAATACCCTAAAATTAAGTTACAGTTTTATTGAAAACTTAGAAAAAATTATTAAGAAACATAACCCTAATATCTTGAATAAACACTTAGACCAAGACCAAAGAAAATTAGACAGTATAATATTAAAAAGAGATGAAAATAAATAAAAATTATGTAACTACAGAAATCCTCGTAACTGTCCTCTTAATAAAAATTAATGCACTAAATCATTAGTGTACCAATGCAATATTTCATCTGTTGAGTATCCAGACAAGGTAAAACTACATTGGATGCACAAGAGATGAGTTCAAAAAACGGTTTAACCAACATCAAAGTTCTTTTAGGATAAATAAATACCGAAATCAGACGTCTCTATCGAAATGTTTCTGGCACTTAAAAGAAACCAATAAAATACATGCTGTGAAATGGAAATTAAGAAAAGCTAGAATATGTAAGTCATTAAATTGCCCATGTCCTTTGTACATACATGAGAAACTATATATTACTAGGTTTATAAAAAATAAAAAAATTACTTAATCAAAGAAATCAAACATTTTCCAAAAATAATATTAAAAGAAAAGCCGATAAATGAAATATACATATTTATATTTGATATTTAATAGTATTTTTAAACAATTTAAGTAATTCTATTGCATTTATTTGTTTAAAAAGAGAATTGAGATTTATATTTTGAAATTGTAGTTCAATACGATGTATTCACATACAAGCAACCCTTTTAGAAAAAATCTTTATGTATACAAGTACAATTGTAACTGCGAAATAAGTGCCGAAAAACTTTTTGTCGTTGATAAAGACCAGAGGACATGCGTTGAACGGATGTCATCATTCGTTGAAAAAGGCACCCCTACCCTTCCTTAACTTAATATCCTTTCGAAAGTAACTCATATTTTGATACAAATATTTGTCAGTGAAAATGAATACCCCCACCACTCCGTGTCAAAATGATTGAATTTCCCCGTATCCTTAACTATCTAATATTAAGAATGTATATGCTTATAAGACTCAGTAAATTCCAAAATAAGTTATTCCAAAATTCACTTGAAAATGAAACAGGACTAGGGACTTTAATTCAATTTTATAATTGAATTTGAGGTTTTTAGTTTCTTTTTTTGAAACATGGTAATTCCTGTATAGCGATGTAACCATATTTTTAAATTAGTAAATTTATAATATTTATGCTCTGTTGATTTGCACTGAGCACTGTTTTGTAAAAATAAAAATAATTGATAAGAACAATTATTGTTCTTTCTCTTTATTATAACACACACACACACACACACATATATATATATATATATATATATATATATATATATATATATATATATATATAGAAAACCTACAATAAAAAAAAAATCAAAATATATTTTACAAGTAAAAAAGCTTACTGAATACCTGTTAGGTAAGACAAACGAAAATTTTAAATATATATTATAAAAGTACATAGCTTATACGTAATGGAAAATACATTAAAATTAATATAATTTACAAGACTAGTACTTTTTGAATATATATATATATATATATATATATATATATATATATATATATATATATAATACCAACTTCATATGCATGAATATTCAAATGGATAAATATAAATAAATGCACGTGTAAGTGTTGAAATACATATATGTATCCTTTGGTATACAAAATCAGTGTTCAATGCTAAATAGCAGAGCTATTAAGTATATATTAATAAATGTATATAATACACATGTAGACCATACAAACTTAGGTACCTAAGTTCAGTTTGTCAACTTGTCAATGAAGAACTGCTACATAAAAAGAGAGATGCCTTTCTACTTAGAGTATACTCTGCTGTCTAATTTGCATATACATGTAAGACAAATACGACAATATTTATTAGACAATGCAATATGCCACTAGACAGAAAAGGGTTAAAAACTGAAAGCTTTCTACTATTGTTAGCGTACCATGATTTTTATGCTTAAAACTAATAAGTCTATTCATGTTCTTGTAAAAGCTAGAGCTACCTACTCGATTTAAATATCTACCTATCAATCTGCGATGAACCCATCTGGGCAATAAACCTACGACGGACATAGTATCTACGAAGGGAGGTAAATGTGTACGTAATATATGACATATTTGAATAATTTTTATACAAGACTCCATCAATCAAACACGCTAGGGATGAATAATTCATTGTTATAGCAGCTTGATTTGCACGTTACTGTTACGAAGAATGTCTACAGATACAAAAATTCATTCCTCCATAACTGAAATGACCTTTCAAGACGTAGGTGATCATGAATATAACAAAATGGCGTTCGCGCCGATTTATTTCGACGTCGTCTTTTTTTTTTTTTTTTTTTTTTAATTTTCTTTTCAGAGTTTTTCTTTCTCCTACAGTTTTTCTTCATTGGTTTCTGTACAGTTTTCGATTCAAAGCTATCCCTCATTTTGCTTTTCTTTTTCATTACACCCCAAGTAAGGTGATAATGCCCCAAAGACGCAAAATGTTACTGGAAGTGAAAGAAATAAGAAAACGTTAGTGAAGAGAAAGGACAGAAAAAGAACAGAATTCAAAAAGAGAAAAAATAATGTCTGATGGTGGGTTTAGAATTTTGAAGATCGTAGTTGACAGGAAAGCAAGAAGCCGGAATAAATTTCTGCAGGCGAGAGAAGAGACTATCAAAATAGAACTTACGGTTGCATTTTGCTATTTCCACAGTAAAATGGACAGAGCTGACAATCCAGTAGTACGCTTAAAGTCGTGGGGACGAGGCACCAAGGAAGAAAGCTCATTAAAACAACTTTCATGAAAATTTACATAGAAAACACACAGGGAACCAGCGTCCCAGTGCACGTAGCATAGCCGCTTCCCGAACTGGTGTAACTAATCAATGTAACTAATTAAAACATTTGGCGTGTAAATAGCGTAATGGATAACGGTTCGAACTTGGAGAGACGCGTTTTAATTCAAATCAGGAGCTGGTTATATTCATTTACGTGCAAATACTCTTGGAAAAAGTCAGAATCAATCTATTTTCCCTCTAAGCTATGAGTTAATTAGTAGGAGATGAATAAATAAATCTTTATTATCCCCCCCCCTCAAAAAAAAGTTCTTAGAATCTAAAAATATTTTCTGGTTTTAATTAATCTGAAAAGGGTTGATAAGTCGAGGAAAACGAATCGATCGATCAAACCTTGGGATAATTACGAATCCGTCTTTCCACAGATATGGGTTAATTAGTACGAATTATATCAGTAAATCTTTATTATCTACAATAAAACTCTCACGTGGATTTAAATAACAAGCAACAGGTTAAGCCGTAAAATATCATCTAATCAACCAGTATTCTTATTCAAATTCAATCTATACTGCTATTCATAGCTTTATGCTACGTCGTTTTAGATATCACACGTAGAATAGTGAATTTCACATGTTATAATCTAACACTTGTAACGTGTGGCAAAACTACATTTTCAACCTACAGATTTACTTCATCGGAACAAATATCAAATCATCTTTTTGATTATATTTTATTATTACTAGCCTGGAAGCCACCCTTCGGGAGGACTTTAGGCTAGCTATTGCGGGAGGCTTTTGGGCCTTCGAACTTTTACCTTCAGCCTCGTATATAGGTAAAAGTTATAAGAATTTAGAAATAATAAAATTATTTTATCTTTATTCGACACCTTAATTCGGCAAAATCTTTCTTCGTATACGCAACCGATCTCCGTAGTTTGTTTACATGTATTTTGCGCGTAATTTTTTTCCCGTTTAAAATCATCATTCTTTATGATTTCTTCACATAAAGTGACTCTTAAAAGACATTAGGAAACTTGAACTATCTAATATTTCGAATACGTCACAGTCTGCGTGCTGGAAAAAGATGAAACAAAAACATAAGCACAACGTACCGGCCTGCTTAAGTTTTAATTACGACGAAAAGGGAAATTAAAGTTAAACCTTTAATAAAGGATTGTTTTTTCTAACTTTTCACTCTGTTCGATATCTAACTTTAAAACAGTTTTATCTAATTTTTAATCGCCTGTAACTACAATAGTTACTTCAGGTTGTTTGTGATTCGCCGTGATGGAAAAACGGACCGACGGACCCACGTATACTGCGCTTTATTTATATAGATTTTATTGAAGGGCTACCTCAAAGAATCTGATTCGCCGTTTCCCTGGCAACAAGGTAAACAAACAAAATGGGGTTTCCCTTCATGCTCCTACGTAGTAATTAACACCCGACCCATCCTTTTCATTTTGCAAATAGAATCTAGGGGAGGAGAAGTCTCTGCCAGCGTGTACTATTCCACGTTGTGCCGTTGCCAAGGTCGAACAGGATGATACTAAGTATAGACGACTTGCGAAAATCACGTCTTCTGAGTAGCAGGCATTAAGTGAGATGAAAGACGCTGAATATAGATATTCATTTCCACTCCCGGTTTATTTCATTCATTTCTTTCTTTTTTTCTCTCTCTTTTTATCTACTGCTTTTCTAAGATTAAAATTTATTTACATCAGACGTCTAGATCCTGAGGAACATGGAATCCTGCAACTCCAGTATTGGTCAAGTATTTGCTTGGACGAAGGTCGAAAGGAAATGAAATACACTCTCTCCCACTCACTCACTCATACACATACGCAAACATTTATATAACTTATAAAATAGTAATATATATATATATATATATATATATATATATATATATATATATATATATATATATATATAGATAAATTTAAGTACATTTTCTATTTTTAAGTTTTTTTTAGATAAATTTTTAAAGACTAAGTTTTCTCTGTTTTCGGGTTTTTTTAATTAAACAATATTTATTAATTTACCGGACTGAATTTTCTAACATTTTTGAACATTTCTGTAGAAAATATGCGTTCTCGTACTTAATATATATATATATATATATATATATATATATATATATATATATATATATATATATATATATATACAGGCTGCTCGAAAAGTAACTTCCCATTTTAAAAGACTTAGAATTTATTTATTAGATATAATTTTTAGTGCAAGAATAAAATCGAGGAGGAAAACCTTTATCGATGGGAGGTTTTATTTAAAAATCAGGATATGTTGGTGGTTGTTGATGTTAGTGATTTCAGGATGATCTTTGTTGGTTGTTGAAGCAATCGTTGTCAACTGTAGATTTCACCGTTGTTTTCTTGCCAGGGGATGGAAGTTCTTGTTGTATTCGCCCTTCAAGTTCTTCCAAAGTCATGTTGCCTGGATAGTAACTTGCTCCTTTAACCAACTTCAAAGAAAAAAAAGTCACAGGACGTTTAGTTAGGAAACTGGCTGGCAACTTATACATAAAATAGGGAGCTATATATATATATATATATATATATATATATATATATATATATATATAGTGTGTGTGTGTGTGTGTGTGTGTGTGTGTATGTAACTAGACATCTGATTGCTCAAAGCTTGGGATCGAAAACTCAACCGATTTGACATCAGAGATTCCCTAACCTAACCGAAAAAGCTATCCATGCACGGCAGAAGATATGATGCCTAAACACACACACACACACAGCCTAACACACACACACACAAACAAATATGTGTGTGTGTGTGTGTGTATGAATTAGGCATCATAAAGACCATTCAAACATGCTTCATTGAATAATATAGATATATATATATTTTTTCATACTGATGCTTTTCAGTTGTCTGATCAATTTCTTGCTATTAAGATAAAATTCATCAAGGAAGGCGACATAGTTTTTTTGTTGTTTTTGTAACCCAAGTCTCTTCAATGTTTTCCAAGATCATCTTCGTTCGCGCGTGTTTTTAAAAATCACCATCACAATAGAATGCAGATTTAATCACAGTCACAATAGAATGCAGATTTAATCACAGTCACAATAGAATGCAGATTTAATCATAGTCACAATAGAATTGTCGTTGAAATTTAACCCGTGAAATAAAGAAAGCTAGTAATATTAAGAAATTGTTTTTTCTTAAATATTTCCCGTTTAATTTTGTATTACCAGACTTTTTATTTTGGCATATTGTGTCCTCCACATGTTTTGACTGACCTTTCATCCACCTGATGAATATTCATTTATATAAACATGTGCAACAAAATAAATCCTTACATTTGAAAAAAAGTCAGTGGGTCGCCTTTAGTGGTTCGAACCCAGTCGTATGTTGGAACTATAAATGGTTTTTCCTCTTGTTTTTTTATTCATTTTGCTCTTTTACAGATAGATAGATACCTCCAAAGAAACGCGATACATAAGGTTCAAAATAGATTTTAAAAATCTTTCTTGAAGTTTTCATTTTAGTTTTAATTTCAATTTAATATATTAAATGTAATATGCTCAGTAAGTAAAATACTTTACTGTATTTCAAACCGAATTTAAATTGGAATTATTTTTTAAACGTTAAAATTGCTAAAAATCAGGCTTATTAGCGATTTCTGTCATGGGATGGAAGACATGATTCTATTCCATTCAAAAAATTATTCAAAAATGTAAAATAAAACTTTCACAGGACGTTTAGTTAGAATTTGGCTGGCAACTTATACATAAAATGCTATATATATATATATATATATATATGAAATTTTATTTGAAGAAAAAAGCTATTGCACGGCAGAAGAATGATGCCTAAACTGATTTAAAGTTTAATTAATCTGATTTGAAAACATATCTTCATTCAAACTTGCTTTTCGTATAGATATATCGCAAAAAATCATTTTTTTTAAGATAAAATTCATCAAGAGACGTTTGTTTTTTTCAAGTATCTTCAACTATCATCTTCGTTCGCGCGTGTTTTTAAAAATCACCAACAATAGAAAGATTTAATCACAGTCACAATGGGGTCACAATAGAATGCAGATTTAATCATAGTACAATAAAAAATTTTAATGTATTATTAAATTGTTTTCTTGATTTCCCGTTTAATTTTTATTGAGACTTTTTTTTTGTAATTTTTAACTTTCATCCACCGGATATTCATTTTTATAAACATTTGAAAAATATTATAAATAATATAAAAAAGATTAGATACCTCAAAAGTCTTAAGGTTCAAAATAATTTTAAAATCTTTCTTTATTTTAGTTTTATTTCAATTTAAATATTAAATTTAATATGCTCAGTTAAAAACTTTACTGTATTTCAAACTTTTAAATTTAAATTGGAATTATTTTTTAAACGTTAAAATAAAAACACTTATTTGCGAATCTGTCATCAAAAATTCTCTCCATTAAAAAATTTTTTAAAATACTAAGAAAAATTAACTGATTTAAAGTTTTTCTGATTTGAATTATCGCAAAAAAACATTTTTTTTTAACAGAGACGTTGGTTTTTCCATTTATGATTATTTTAAATAATGGGGAATTTTATTACTTGACGAATATAACATGACGACTTTTTATGTAATTTTTTAACTACCCGATATTCTTTAAAATTTAGAAAAATATTATAAATAATCAAAATTTTTATTGAATCTTAGGTACTTTTGCTTTATAGTCTTACTTATGAAGAAGTATGTTGAGAAAAATTTAGAAAATTACCAATAAATTTTAAATTTATTATATTTACGTCTCTTATTTCCTGATAATGTCGTATATGGACACTCGTATTTACAGAAATACACACACAGAAAAAATTCAAAATTCTTTTTAAAATACTAAGATTTTCTGAATTATACTAAGCTTTTCCATTTATGATTAATAAAAATGTGTTTTACTTAACCGCTAAAAATTAATGCAGAATTTAAAACTTTACAAATTATTATAATTATTATTTTCAAAGGTGAATTTTTTCTAAAAGTTATTCATCGAAAAATGTGTTTTACTTAAGACAATAATGTCCATAATACATCTTATTAATAAAAAAAATAAAATCTATTCAAATTAAATAATGTTTTAGTTTCATTGCATTTTTATTTTATTATTCAGAACAGATTTTAGGTAACTGGAGCCGTGATTATTAAAGTTCTCCAATGACTTGTGCTTATAATTAATATAAAGCATAAGCTCTACAAAAAAGAATATCTCGAAAATTCATAAAATTAAATATTCAGACGGTGGTTAACAAACGTAAAAATATTTTTTCTTGGATTTAGAAAAATACATTTAAAAAATAATTTCAGTCATTTGTGAATTAGTCCTGAAAGTTTCATTAACATTTGACAATTATGTAATTTTTGTAAAAGTTTCCAAATCAATCTTTGTTTCACTGCAAAAAAAAAAAAAAAAAAAACTTGAAAGCTTCCCATACAAATTTATGGCCACCTGCTGACTCAAGAAAAAAATAAGTTTCCAAAAAGGATTAAAAATATAGTTTAATAATCACAGAATCTTTTGTTTTTTACTCTTAAATGATAATATTTTGTTTGTTTTTTTATAGTTGGGTAATATTTTCATCATGTATGTTGTCTTTAAGCAAATCTTTAGCAGGAATAAATATATATTTTTTCCTCACAGGTAATATACTTTTATATTATATTATATATATATATATATATATATATATATATGTGTGTGTGTGTGTGTGTGTGTGTGTGTGTGTGTGTGTGTGTGTGTGTGTGTGTATGTGTGTGTGTATGTGTGTGTATGTATGTGTGTGTGTGGAATCTTGGTTGTGTGTGTATGTGTATATTAGAATATCTTTCATGCTCACACGTTTCACACCCTCATGTCAATACAATTCTTGTGAGTTTGATAACTGTTGAGACACGTTACTTTTGATTTTGTATCAAACTAAAATAATTTACACACCCACAGGCACTCACGCACACACACGCACACATATACACACACACGTACATGCACACACGTACATGCACACACGCACATGCACACACGCAGGCACACTAACGTAACCCCTTTTTAAGGCTGGTCATGAGTGTAATAGCTATTTTCTGTCATTCATGTGTTAACTTTTCTACCAACCATTGTTTTTTTTTAGATATTCACATACCATATCTATGATCAAAGCAAAGGATGTACGCTGATTCCGAATTTGTACTCAGCTATCTGATTTTTGAGATATAATCTTAGCATACTTATTTGTATGTATGTACTCCAATTTCAAAATTGTTTTTAGATATGCGCATAATTTATCAATGTTCAACGTAAATGAATATTTTTTTAAGCATTTCAACCCAAGGTGGGAGTGCCACAAATACGCAAGGGGTTTCAGAGAGGGGGAGCAAGAATAAAGAGGCGTGATAGAGAAAAGCATGAAGAAAAGCACAGACGGGGAAGTAGATCAAGCATTTGGATATGTCGATTGACATTGCATTTCAAAATTCGGAGATTATTCCTGTCAGGGAAGCAAGTAAGAGGAAGGAAGTTCCACAGACGGGAAGTGCGAGACATGAAGCTAGAGATGTGGAGTAGAAGAGACAGCTAGATTTAACCGTTTCGACAGTGAAAGAGTGGGACTGAAATGCCAACCTAGTAGCACGTTTAAATTTATGCAGTTTGGGAACCAGCAAAAGTACGCTGATTCCGTATTTGTACTCAGATGTATAGTTTTTGAGATATGTTCTCGGCATAATTATTTACACGGTGTGATTGTCGCCTAAATTATGCAAAAATGAAAATATTACTGTCATCTCATTTTAACAGATATATTTGCATACACAAAAATATGTTGAAATACTAAACTAAATTTATTCAATAAAATTGCCATTTGCTTCAACCCCGACCTCAAGAAGATTTCGGAATCTCCTGCAACTCTTCTGAACGGTCTCCTTGATTAAGTTGGTGAATGTTGTCATAATCCTTGCCTAAAACAAGAGGAAAAACTATACTTAGTTTTAGCCGACGCGTTTCGTCATTCGTCGGACATTATCAAGGCAAATGTGATTATTTTATTTTTCAAAAATCTCCAATACCCCCTATCACTTCATCTCCGACGCAAAGAGAAAGGAACCGAAAATATACGACCACACCTATGATAATATTATCCACAATAATAAAGTAAAAAGAAACAAATACGTAATACTGTCTACCAATTCTATAACACAAAAGAGACCTCATGAATAACAATTTAAATGCACTAGTCATGCATAGAAATAAATTCGATCTAAATTTTGATCTAAAAAATTCCACACTCATCACAATAGAAAGTAATTTACTCTGAAGTAAAATCATCTTGATTGCCGCCATCAAATATTATCAAAATATTAATCTACACCTCGGCTTTTGCCTTATTTCCCCTTTCCTTAATTAATTACGATTTTCTCAAGCCAACATACACTACATATGTGTTGAAAAATCAAAGTAAAACGGCTGAATCCATCTTTTCAACATTTGGAAATGTTTAATACAAACTTCCATCCCATACTTCAATCCAAACAATATTCTTACAATTTTTTTTCTTTTTCGAGTATACTAAATGACGCAATCTAAGGTCTAAATGCCTAGACATTTCAGTTAACCTGGTGAATATTTATGAGCGTCTTTAAATTTAAATATTTCCTTTCAAAGATACCACATGACGTAATCTAAGGCCTAAATGCCTTGTCGTTCCAGATGATGAATATTTATGAGGATCTTTAAATTTCCTTTTGAAGATGCTATATGACGTGATCTAGACTCTAACATCTCGTCATCATCATCCTTCGGCCTCCGTATGGTTAATCAGAACTCCCTTTCCACACTGTTAGGTCCTGCATTGCTATCCCCAGATTCCCAGTGTACAACCCTGAGTCCCGTGCTATGGTGTCGGGAATGTCAATTTTCGTGAGAACACACGAGCTGAAGGATTCCATAGGAGTAAGGAGGAGACGATTTCCCGGTCCGCTCGGTGACAGTGGCCGGCAAACTAAAGCCTGTCCACGGAAATTAAGATCCCAAGTTGGTGTATGGCGTGAGATAATTCACTTCATGACTTGAAAGAAGTCTTTAGCTTTGGCTGGCAGTCTTTCTAGAGAAAGTCTCTCGTCAAAAACACCCGGATGTAGGGTTGGCGTCCTACACTTTTGTATCAGCTGCCAAAAGAACTAACATGACATTCTAACATCTACATTTTTCAGCTTACCCGATGAATATTTATGAGCGCTCTTAAATGTTAACATTTTGAGTAACTGTCAAATATGTACCTGTTGCAAAATAAAATCACATTTGCCTTGATAAAGTCCGTCGAATGACGAAGTGTGTCGATTAAAACTAAGCATAGTTTTTCTTTTCATTCATTTTGTCTCTTTTACACACTAAGAATATATATATATATATATATATATATATATATATATATATATATATATATATATATATATATATATATAATAATATATTAATAATTTAAATAATCATAAAGTCAGTGCTTATTAAAATGCATTTCATTTTCTAAATTTAATAGAATCGACAGACATTATTTTACTTTATTGTCAACGCCTGTTTTTTAAAACTGTCGGTTGTTCTAGTCCAGGCACTGTTGATAATGTGAAACAATGGATTTGAAAACATCACCAAACATTTCGTTGGATATTTTTGTGCATTCTCGTTCAATGGCTGCTCTCAATTCAGCGACTGTTGCAGATATCGTAGCGTAGGCTTTTTAAGTAGCACTATAAAAAAAGTATTTTGGTGTGAAATATGGTGAACGCGGAGGGTATTATACGAAACCCCTTCGTCCAATCGACCTGTTTGGCAAGAACTTATCAAGGTAGGATCTAACTCCACTATTCGGTTTGAATCATCGTCATTAAATCTAGAACACTAACCATCAATTAAAGTTACACAACTAACCATGAGTATGTCATACCGGATTTTTAAAATATCAAAAAACAAAATATTAAATATAAATCTTTACTTGAAATATTTTACACGCAGTCACTTCAAACTTTGTACTTTGAGTTAACATTAATAGGAACGGTAAAACATTATTTAAGTAAGAAAATCAGGTACTGAAAATTGTAAATAAAAATAGAAAAATTTGCGCTGGGTACTATATACCCATAGTTAGTGTTCTAGGGTTAATAGCATGCACTAATCTTGGAATGTAACTTGAATAATTGACAGCGCTTCAAAATGATTTTGGGCAGACAATTTCGAAATACCATGTTAAACATATCCTCTTGGACTTTGGTCATACGTTTTCAGTAATCTTTCTTGATTTGTAGGCTTGCCGATGTCCGTGGTCTTCCGGAACGCTTATCGTGGAAATTCTGGACAGTTCGATAGGCTTCAAACTCTAATTCGTGAAATGGTATGTCGCGTTGGTGGATCAGTTTGAAACTCCCTCCTAAATTGTCTTTGCACTTTAACTGCGTTTTCACACTTCCAGTAGCATTTTAGAATAAATTTCCTTTTTTCCAAAACTTAGGTTTACTGACATCATTAATTCTGATAGGTTTAACCTGGAAATAAAAAAAAAACATCAATTAAGCTATCAGCGAATTTATTATTTTTACTATATATATATATAGGTACCTCCACGAGATCGCTAAAAAAAGAGCATAGCATGATGAAAAAGACGCCAAACTTGACGAAAACAAAATTTTATCGTCTAAATGTTTGTTATTCATTAAGAGGAAAGGTCAAAGTATTTTGGGGTATTTTTTTCCATTTTTAATCGTTCCTAGCCCGTCCGAAATTTTCGTTAAAAATCTAGTTTTTTTTGAGTCAGCAAAATTGACCATTTTTTTCCATTAAAAAAAAAACTGGAAATCTGACTTTGAAATTTTTTTTTTAAATATCAATTATTTTTTCAAAACTTATTTTAAAGAAAATCAGAAATTATAATGTTTATTTAAAATATTTTGAACCAAACTTAACTTAGCTTTTGTGCCAAAAAGATGTAATTTGAAAATAAAACAAAGCAGGTCATAAACTTTCGCGTCTCTTGACATGTGATGAATGATATATTTACGAATTCCATGAGGCTAATTTGTTCTACGGAAGGAGAAAAGTGAAATAATTTACATTTACGTGAACAAATTATTTACCCCGTTATTTTTAACGAAAACTTTCAGCGGTCTAATTTTTTTTTTTTTTTTTTGTACTTAGCTTTCACCTTTACGTTTATGATGCTTTATGGGGAAATATATTCTAAAGAAATTAAAATAAAACTGTTAAGAGTGACATTAAATTTCATATTTCTTAAGAAAGGTATCTAATTAATTTATAGGTACCTTTCTTATGAAATTTTATCAGAATTGTACATAAAATACTATAATTTTATGTACATTTATTACATTCTACTGTTATTTGTATTTGCATTCATTCATTTTATTATTAATTTTGATATTTCATTTATGGAAAAATGTCGTAACTGAGATTAATATAAAATAAGATCATATAAATTTCATAAGATGATACTGATACTTGTAGGTAACCTTCTCAGTTGAAATTGAAAAATCAAATTAACTTCTCCACACGTGTTTCGCAAAAATAAAGGCCTTAACAGCGGAGAACAATGCTTAACTCAAATAACGCAACTTAATTATATTCTGGTTGGTCTTCCGTATTTTATAATTACAGCTCGATTATAAGCACAAAATTACATTTCTTAATTACTGGGGATCTTCTGATTAGTCAAAATGATACAATTTACAACGCACTAAAAAAAAGATCTATCTCATAAGGACACTTATGAAAGCCTGTGCGGGTTTTTTTAACTAATTTTATAATATTTTAACAACTTAAATGTAAAATCTATTATAATTAATGAAATAACAAATAATTGTATTAAAAATTCATTTTTCATCGAAAAACTTTTTTGCTTTCAGAAAATATTGTCCATATTCATAAAAACAACTAAAAGCAAATAAAAGCATTTGAAATTAAATAATATCTTTGTTTTATTGAGTTTTGTATGTTACAATTCAGAGCTGATTTTCAGGTACTGGGTATCCAATTAAAAAAAAAACATGATTTGCATTCCTCAAAGCCCTGTGCTTTTAATTATTGTAATCACTAAAACCGATGCGATCGAATTTCTAGCGTTTTCATAAAATTAGTTATGGGGGAATAAATATTTTTAAAAATATTTCTACCATGACTTTCATAAAAAAAAATATATTTATAATAATTTCGATCATCTGTGAATAGTTCCTGAAAGTTTCATTAACATCCGATAATTATTTCTATTTTTGCACGATTTTCAAATTAATGTGTGTCATACCAAAAAACGTGCTAAAAATTGTCTGATACGCTGATACAAATAAAAACAAGGTTTTTTAATCAAAATTTAGAATTTTCTAAAAAAGAAGGACATTTTTTTAAAAATAATTAAAAAAACTTTGGTCTTTCCTCTAAATAATAACATAAGCATTTAGACAATAAAATTTTGTTTTCAGCAAGGTTGGCGTCTTTTTTCATCAAGCTATGCTCTTTTTTAGCGATTTCGTGGAGGTACCTATATATATATATATATATATATATATATATATATATATATATATGTATGCATGTATGTATGTATGTATGTATGTATGTGTGTGTTCATTTCATTTTCAGATTTATTATATATTTTCACTTTTATCAATATTATTTATTAATTCTATGCAATTGAGTTGGTGGCATGAGATTTATACGGTGTTAGTTGTACATAGTTTTCCAGCTGCAATTAATACCGATTTCGTGAACAACATGCTAATATCGTATCAAAGAATGGCATGTCAGATATATCGTATAAAGTGCATTTCTTGCATTTGCATCTAAATTATATAACAAGCCTCCCCCATAAACCACCACCACCGCAATGGATCTGGTTGTTATAAGCGATGAGTGTAGTGAGAGTTTTGAATCAGGCCATAGCTAAGATGAAATCATGGTATCAAGGACGCGGTTCAAACAAAACATGATCGGTTGTGAATGCTGATTTGTCTAACAGCCGACCAGCTCAACACAAAATCGTAAGATAAATTATGTGTATGGGCGTACGAGTGTGCTTGTATTCATTTGGATGTATCTGTGTGCCTGCAAGCAAATATATGTGTGCATAAGTGAGCAAGTACGCTCGTTCGGGATTCTGTGCATTAATATGCATATATAAATGAGACTGTTGCCTTTTTACCGTAGGCACCATTGATCGTTGTTCGAATTCCAGAAAAAGAAAATACAATTTCGAACATTAATTTTCCAGGCTGATAGGCAAGTCTTCAGCAGTTGTAAGAACGGTTGGCGACAATGATCAGAAATGCATATGTAATCCGTGTATCGTCAATTTTACCCCTTCATTATTATCATATAAGACACTTCATACATTATTTAATTGTTCATTCACGAAGGCAAAATATCAATTTAAAAAAAAAATCATGAGTAATCCGTATATAAATTCGATATTTGATAGAAAAATCAATAATGACTCATTCATGAATTTTCAGATTGACGCAGCGACTACCGCAAATATGATGGCAAGTCCCTGATCATAGGGTGATGGTAGTGCTGCCTCGGGAAGAAGTGCCTAGAAACAGAAATAAGTGAAATGTTGGCTTACAGCACTCGGATCGTTTAGTTTGTTTTAAGGTATTTAAACCTCAATGGGTTATTTAATGCCAACAAGATTTTTATTGCTGGTAATTTAAAAACAAAATCTACTGTTGGTAATAATGTATTACTGGTAATAATTTTTTACGAATATGTATTGCTGGTATTAAAATCTATTTTAACACTTTCATATGGGCTAATAGTTAAACCCAGTTTGGGGTTAACTATTAACCCATAGCTGGGACCCTAAAATGTGCTACCATCTCTGGTAGGGGTAGACCTGGGAACACCAGTAATTAAGAGGTTGTTCAATGCTCCACAAAGCCTCCCGATCCTTGCTGTTGGATGTAGTTTATACAGGACGCTTTTTTGTGTCAAAATGATATATATATTGTTTTCGGATATTATTTATTTACACTTCCTTTTTTGCAAAATTATTTATTTACAATTATCTTTTCCAGTATTATTCGTTTACACTTCAGTTTTACAATATACTTCAATGTTTCAATATTTTTTTAACTTAATTCTTCCAGTAGTTTTGACTTAAACTACATTTTGATCAGTAGCAGTTCTGTTGAACTTCTTTTCTTTTAATAGAATTTACGCTTCACTTTTTTCCCAAATGTTTTATATTTACGCTTCTCTATTTCGAATTATGGTTTTTCTGCATTGATCTTAGTTCTGCTGAAAGTATCGAAAAGTGATGATAACAGATGCTAAGGTGGCTGGCAAGGAATGATGTTAAGAAACGACTTTTTTAATTATGAGGCTGAGAAAGCAAAGTCAGTCTTAGATAGAACAGATTACAGGTATTTTGATAGGCGAAAAGCGGTTATCTGCATTGCGGTTGACAGCAATAGCAATAAGAAAGGTAAACAGTTGCTACCCCGAGAAGTAATATATATATATATATATATATATATATATATATATATATATATATATATATATATGTGTGTGTGTGTATGTGTGTATGTATGTATGTATGTATGTATGTATGTGTGTGTGCGTGAGTGTGTTTTTATGTGATTGTGTGTGTGTGCATATGTGTGTGTGTATATATATATATATATATATATATAAATACTAATAAAGAATGAAACCAAATAGATAAATAAAAAGATTAGGGAAGAAAGAAAGAAAGAAAGAAAGAAATAGCAAGTTAATGAAATATAATTTTGAGATTAATATTAATGCGAACATGGCATTAAGTAAAAAGAAAGAAAATTAAGATGGCTTTAGGTGAGAAAGAAAGAAAGAAAGAAAGAAAGAAAAATCAAGTACAGAAAAAGAAAAATAGAAAAAAAATTGTGACAGCTGAAAAGAAAATGGCGAGAGGAGGAAAGAACATTGCAAATACGTTATTAGCAAGAAATGAAGAAAATTTAAACAGCGAAAGAAACAAATAATAAACGAGTAGCATAATGTAAGCAATACAATGATATATATGTATGTGTGTGTGTGTGTGCGCGCACGCGTGTATATATGTGTGTGTGTGAGAGAGAGAGAGAGAGAGAGAGAGAGGTATAATCAAAAGGTATCGGGACTGTTGCTATGGTAACGGAGCTAAAGTACGCAGAGTGATGCCGCTTGGCACAGATTCACTTTTAAGTTATAACGTTCTTGTTCGCTTCTTGTTGTTTATAACTGGGCTTGGAAGGAAAGTGTTTTCGTGTCACCACACAATAAATGTTCCATCTGTGACACCATAATTTCTGCAATAGCATTGCGCCAAGTACAACATTCCCTAAGTCTGACTAAATCTCCCTTTGTAACTTTTTTTCTCTTTCAAAAAATCGAATCCCACTTGAAAGGAACAAGATGTCGAGGTAATCCAAGAGAATGCGACGTTCGCTATCCCGTAAAAGGAAACTTCAGCAGGAATGCTTCCATCAGTGGAAGCGCACGGTGAATAAAGTGTGTGGCTTCAGGAAGGGATTACTTCGAAGAAGATTAAATGCCGAATCGTTTTCTTTTTATAGCATCAGTCCCGATACTTTTTGATCAACCATTTCATATATATTGCTCTGTGTCCCTCTTAAACGCAATCTTTATACACTTTATCCCTGATATTAACCACTTTAGGCTATCGATGTGTGTGCTTGTGCATACACAGACACACAGACACACGTATATATATATATATATATATATATATATGTATGTATATAAGCTTCATTAAATATGACAGACAAGGTGCGTTGATTTTTTTATATAATTTCTCATATGAACTAATATTTTTTTTGTTTTGAGTAGAAAATTATACAACTATCCAAATCTTTCATTTTTCCGAGCGCCTTTGACTATCCATTTAGTCATTTTCAAGGATAAAATATACTTACTGGAAATGGATTGTTGCATGTTGTATTTATTATTATAGAATATATATATATATATATATATATATATATATATATATATATATATATATATATATCACATTGAGTGTTGGTGTTAATAAAATGGTGATCGATTTAATATAACAAAGCTATAAATTATATATTGATACATACACATTTGTTCTTCACTGGCAACACATCTCATAATATCGCACATTAATATCATGCCACCGTTGAGGAAAATCTATATTATTATTAGACAATTTGCAAAACATTAATTTTAACGTTTATCACTGGATCAGCGTCATCAAAAAAACTTGATTTTATTTCAACAAAAAGTTGCATTTAGTGAAGCGATCACACTCTACACACTTTCCTTCCAAGTCCTACTATAAACAACGGAATTGAGCGAGCACGTTATAAGTTAATGTTTTCGCCTGTGAAAAGTATCATTCACTATTGTAATTCATCTTCGTATCTTGGTTTCACATTTAACACTTCTCACTTATGTACCATTCTCTAACTACTTTTGTCGTTTCTAGTTCATAGCTCATATCTTGAAATGTTTCTCTTGTTAATAACCTTAAATTCTGTCTTTCTACACTTATTGTTTTCCTTCTTTAACTTCTTGCAATTTTCTTTCTATGTCCGCCGTCAACACGTTGTCATCTGATTGTCACAAATGACTACAGAACTTAATCTACCCTACTCTTTAACATATTGTTAGGAGAAGTGTTACTAAGGCAACCGTTACTATACCCATACCGGTACTATAACCATTATTTTCTTAGATTGCCATATCCGTTAAGGGTAAGACGATAAACTACATCCGGCAGCAAGGCATCTGATAAGGAGTTTGGCGGTTTTGAAGAGCTGGAACCAGCATTTAATTGTTATTGTTCCCAGGTCCCCACTGACTCTGTGATAACACCTGTAAGGGTTCCAGCTATGAGCAATTAGTGAAACCCTAAACAAAAATAAAACGCTAAAAGTATAAAAATAAATATTTATAGTAAAAATATCAGCATAGATTTTTACATAAAAAGTAATCAACAATAGATATTTATAATAAAATGGCCAACAATACATTTTTAAGTAAAATCATCGTTATAAATTAAATAGTACAATGACCAACAATACATTTTATCTGTAGTTGAAGGCATACAATTTTGTTCAAAAGATATTTAGCTGAAGCCATAAAATTGTGTTCAAAATTATTAGATTTCGACATTAAATAACCTAAGAAGGTTGATATGCCACAAATCGAAATCAATCAACATGAAAGAACCCATTCATGACATTAGTCCATATAATATCCTACAATTTCTTAATGAAATCAATCTGTACTCGGAAATATAACTTCGACAAAAATACCTAAAACACACATAGCACTGCCTCTAGTAATTATGGTCACACGAATATGTATATGCATCTACCATTTATTCAGCTGGGGAAGCAGAATAGCATATATCATATTTTGATTAATTCAAAGTTCCTAAGAAAATTAAATTTCAGCATTAAATGACCCACAAAGTGAAATCAATCATGTCCCTTCAGGTCGTAAGCGATCATGGCTCACCACATAATTATTTTGTGTGTGTGTGTGTGTGTGTGTGTGTGTGAATGACCATGTCTTCTTAGGAAAGATAGCGGAGTGATTTCTCGATGCCTTTTCTACGACTGTCCTTCTGATAAATTGGCAAACACCCAAAGCTAGAGATCACAATTAATAAAATAGATTCGTATATTTTCTAAGGTGATTACTGCGAATTATTTCTTAACGTTTAACCCCCACCTCAAACAAGGCTATAAAGCCACTAAGACGCAAAGGGTTACTGAGTTTGGGAGTATATGATAAAAAGGAGATCATTATTACTGAGAGAGATCAATAGTAGAATAAGATTTAAGAAGACAGAAGATTGATACTGCATTTATTTTTTTGAAAATTAAAGTTAACTGGAAAGCAAGATTGAGTGGTTGATTGTTTTTTACGGCTTAACAACCTTTTGCATCGATTTAAAGCCAGAAAATATTGTTAGATTGCAAAGGACTACTAATACAAATCCCACTAAGTAAATGATATCTAAGGGCAGAAAGGTGGCTTCGTACCTTTACCAAGTGTATATGTGCGTGAGGGAATATAATGAACTCAATTGGAATTGAAACACGGTTCTCCGGCTGGAAAACAAGAAGTCGGAAGAGAATTCGACAAGCGAGAAGTGTGAGAGAAGAAACTGTTAGCATAGAACTTACGGTTAAATCTAATCATTTCAGCTGAAAAATGGTGAGATAATGTTATTTATTTAGTACTACGCTTAAATTTGTAACGTCTAGTTACCAAAGAGAAAAACTTATCAGAAAAATTACTATGAGAATATTTATAAAAAAAGGCACAGAGAAACCATGTTATGAGGTAGGAAAGTGACTGAAGCCGAGATGGTAAGTAAAGACCGTTAATATTGCAGATTCTTCTTTGGATTTTATCAAGAATTTCTAAATACATGGCAGAAGAAGCAGATCAGATATGACAGCAATATTCAATGCATGGATGAATGTGAAAGCAACGGTCTAGACTGCAACTTGAACTCGGCATATCGATTCCAAATCTCTATTCCGATAACCTCTATCCGACCTGCACATTTTAATTCTTGTGCAAGAGTGCAAAAATAAATGTTAAGTCGCTCCAGAGTTAAAGCTGTTGCCGTTGTCTCAACTCAGGCACATCAAGTATTGATGTTTATACATGTCTTGAAATCAGGTCAATTAACACGTGAAGTATTCCTGTAACTCAATACACCAGAGTTGGTCTGAAAAGGAAATAACACCAGCTGGTGTTAATCTGTTTCTCGTTAGCTTTCGGTGTTTTCCGTCATGAAATCCCCTCGGAATTTCTCAGGCGATAGATGACGTCATACTGACATCACAAGAATCAATGCTACTATAAATAAAGAGGTTTGCCATGTTTACGTTGTTCTTTCTTTCTTTTTTCTTTTTATTTAATCTTTATTTATACAGTCGGTGGTAATGTGTTGGATGAAAAAAGAGTGTTTGTGTATGTGTGTGTGTTGACGGGCTGCTGGTACGAAATCTCGTTGTATCTCTCCATTCCTGCAAATTTGAGAGCTAACCGCCATTATCGGGCGGCATAAAATGCCATAAAAATATTTTTTTATGATTTTATGGATAACGTTTTCATGATGTTTTTATTTTTTAATTTTGCTTTTTATAAATCGAATTTCTCTTTATGATTACGACTCTTCACAGCTTCCTTTCTTTTTTTTTATTCCGTAACTTGCTATAACTTAAGATAGCCCAGTGTAGTGTTTCGCAACCATTTTAAGCAAAGGCACATCTAGGAACAAATGAAAATATCACGGCACACTTAGCAACATTTTTAAAGGGTATACATTTAAATGTTTTGAAATAAAGCCTTAGATTTTTTAAAATACACACATAAATAGGAACTTACTTTATTTTAATGTTTCTATTCAACTATTTGTGCAGCTTATTTAGTGTGAAACCTGTGCTTGGTGTGAAAAGAATAGTGAAAAGAATTATTCTTAAAAAAAGTTTTAATACTTATACGCCAATTCATAATAGTGTGCCGCGTCACGGGTGTTGAGGATCACTGGTCCAGTGTATTTCGACCATTTTTTACTTCCGGGCGCACTTGGAGAATAAATAAAACTCTGGGACTCACTTTAAATTCTAATAAGGAAGAATTAGTCATGAAACTCGAAAATATGCAATTTTGGTTTAGCATTCCAAAAGAGGATTAGCGGTACAGTTTTAATTTAAAGGGATTTATGAATCATCTACTATTTTATTTAGAGAGTCCGATAGATTGATTCAAATTACTTGAAGAAGGCAAAACTGAAAGCGTTATCCCAGTGGGGACTTCGGGGGGTGGGATTTGCCGGGCTGAGCCCGAGTGAGTCAATATTCCAGTATATCTATTTCAAAACAATAAAAATCTTTCGTAGGCTTGAGAGCTCAGTCTATTCTACTATTTAACCTGTAGTGTCTGAAAAAAAAATCTACATAAATTAGGATTTGTGGAAACAATTAAGTTAGATTCCTAGTACAGTGGACATATTGTTAGAATTTCTGGGACGAGGAGTTATCAATATTGTCGCTATTTATATCTGGACTAATCTCCTCATCTTTGTTGTTATTCTCACAACGATCCGGCCGCTTAGTTAAGAATTCCCTGTAGGTTGCAGAGATCCATATACACCTGAGGAAGCCCGGAGTGCATTACAGCCGAAACGTTTTGATAACAATAACAGCGATGCGGATAATATTCCGGATATACTATAATATCAATAATATTATTAGAACCTATTCTATTAATTAATCAGTTTCAAACAATATTAAAAAAAATTGACAATTATTAAGATATATATCCCTACAGAGTGGCTACTTACTTAAAGTAAGATTTCAGTAATTTGCAATTCATGAAGAAAGATAAAATTTTTAAAAGTACACAGCATTTATTGTATTTATCAAGTTTTAAAGTGAGTAAATGTTGCTAAGATGAATTGAAGTCAAGAATTATGGCAGCATTCACCAACTTAAACAAGGAAACCGTCCAGAAGAATTGCAGGAGATTCCGAAGTCGTTTGGAGGTCGAGGTTAAAGATAATTGAGATTTTGTTGAACAAATTTAATCTTTACCGTTTCAAGATATGTTTGTGTAATTTTGGTAAATATATCTGTTAAAATGAAATGTCGGTGTTATTTTCATTTTTGCGTAATTTAAACGACAATTTATCTATCAGACCCTGTACATATATATATATATATATATATATATATATATATATATATATATATATATATATATATATATATATATATATATATAATGAGAACGAAAAGAATATAAATTCAAACGTTCATAACATTAATTTCTTTGTTCTTCACACACACACACACACACACACAGATATATATATATATATATATATATATATATATATATATATATATATAACATTCTAATATACAGGGTGCCACAAAGTCATTAGATAAATAAAAATATTTATATTATGAAGAAATGTCTGCATAATATGAAGTAAATAGTAAAGTTTATATACAAATAGTTTATAAATTAAATTGCACAAAGAATATCTAAGCGATATTTAATTTCTATCCATATCTGAAACATAAAAACATAACACTAATAAAACTATTAATATCATTATAATAAACATTAATAATAGCTTATTAATATGCAACAAAATGTATTTATCACCTCTTCTAAGCTTTTCGTAATTACTTTTTGAAATTGCCTAAAGAGTTTCTGGAGACTCTGTATATGTTGCTGACACAACTGGATTTTTAAGACCGAAACCTATATATTTATATATATAAACTTCATCTATATATATATATATATATATATATATATATATATATATATATATATATATATATATATATTAATATTAGATTGACACGTTATCTGCTTTCTTTTTCCTTGTGGCAGAGTTGACTATTTTTATGATGCCAAATTTTTCGTAGAAGCCGGTAAAAAGGACTGGCCATCAATTGCCAAAAATGAGAAAGTATGGATGCCAGCAAGAAAAAAAAAGTCGAATTGGACATGTCAAGATCAAACAAATACAGAAGTTTAAATCTCTGGGAAGCGTTTTAACAGAGGATGAAATATGCGACACGAAATCAGATAATTTTAGAAATAGTGAAATATGCTGTCCAAAAGCTAAATAAAGTAATAACAGTAAAAAAATCTTATGAAACAAAGAACAGAGTGTTGAAGTTCTAAAGGATATCCATCCTCTTATACAGAATTGAATGCTAGACAAGATGAGTTAATATAAATATAGGTCTACAAGAGGATACTTAGAATTTCATGGATGGAGCGATTAAGCAACGGGGAAGTCTAATTTTAATCAATTCACCCCAAGCAAGGCAATAAAACTCCTAAGACGCACGGGAGAAACTGATTGGGAAAGGTTATGAAAAAAAGAATACATTATTAAGGACAATAGAAGAATAGATGTTAACACAAGATAAATCTTAAAGAAAATGGCAAAAAAATTATCAGTATGGTACGGTTGGAAAACTTAATCCTCACAAGGCATATCTAGGGTAAGCGAGATAGTGGAAGACAGCGACCTGACGTGCTTGTATAAATGGATGGCGGAACATGGTCGGGGGATGTGGCAAAGAGTGAAGGGTCACAAGACATAGGAAGTTGTAGAGAGCCATGATCGTCCATATCCTAAAGGGACAGGATACTGGAAGACGAAGTAAATGCCAGCCTGAAAATATGTTTATTGAAGTGCTGAAAGAATATATGACAAATGCTATATAACGGTGGACCGTGGTAGATCAATTTTTATAGCGATCTCCATCAAATAAATAGCCCGAAAAATAAAGTGAAATCTAAAATCATCTTTGCACGTCAACATGCAAACATTGTACAATGGAGATGCGGTGTCATATGCATAGTTTGCGTGTGTTAATATTCGCTCTCAATATGGAGACAAATGTATACCAGAAAAAAAAAGAATGTAATTTAATTCGTGTCCCGGGATTCACCTGGTTGTAAGTCCTGCATTTTCTCAATATCCATCCCAGAAATGAACAAGCTTTTAATCGATCCAAAATGCCCACTGTTAGACGCTATAAATGATTAATTACGCTGGTCAAGAGCCAATTTTCATCAGGAATGTTATGGGCTGTATTATATGTAATTTATATGTAATGTCGCCCACAGGTTTTAAAAATGTAATCGAATTTCTCCTATCAGGTACAGAATTTCTCTAATGACATCAGATGGGAATAAAACTGCGAGCAACCGCATCACCACCCGTAAAAATCTTATACAGGTAAATTTACTGACTTTTTTATTATTTTATTATTACTAATTGTGGGTTTTATGTAATTTTATGATTTTTAAAAATGTTGTTATGGTTCAGTTAAGCATTTTTCACAAAATATTTCATTAGTCATATTTAATTTGATTTTTTTTCTTTCCAGTTGTCGGATATTTGTCACTCGTCCAGTCCGATGTCCAATCATCATCATCATCATCATCATCATCATCATCATCATCAAAATCTATTCAAGATGTCGTGCATAAACAGTAATTCATTTACTACCAATTGAAATCATGAAGATCTCCCGGTTGTATTTTGGATGTCCTCTCGGGAATCAAGACATGATTTGGGCGCCATATATCATCTGTTCAGCGTTTTTAGATCGACTAATAAGAGAGAAATCCTGTTTGTGATACAAAAACATGAAACCAAATGATTATTCCAAAGACTTATTTCTGCATAGTTAATGTATTTGGGTTTACAGCTAAAAACCAAGCATAAGACGAATCTCAACTTCGAATCGGCAAAAAGACAAGGACTGCACAACGATGATGACCCTCCTGTTTCAGTACCACCGAATAATGACCTTCAAATACCTGACTAAGAGGTACTTTGAGAGGAAACTACTTGTGATGTGGAAACGGCCTAAGTGAATGCAGATTGTGTATTTGAAAATGAATACGAACCAAAAAAGATTTCTGTAGGAGAGTTAAACGATTTGATTAGAGACTTGGCATTGTCAAATGATAAAGCTAGACTTTTAGTATCTCGTCTCAAAGAACAGTGTCTGCTTAAAGACGATGTTTGTATTACCCATTTTAGAAAGAATAATAAGGCTGTGAAATTTTTCTTCTCTGTAGACGGAAGAATTTGTTTCTGTAATAATTGTTGATGTGTTATTTCGTGGTTCGTGCCAAGAACAAGTTCCATCTGAATGGCGCTTATTCATTGATTCAACTAATAGAAGTCTCAAGGCAATATGACTATTATACAACGGCGATAAGAAACCATCCATTCCCATAGGACATTCAGTGTTCATGAAGGAGTGCTATGAGAAAATACAGGTACACTTTGATAGCATAAAGTACTCAGAATACAACTACAATTTATGTAGAGACTAAAGGGTGATTGGTATGTTGATGGGAATGAATTCCGCATTCACGAAATTTTGCTGCTTTTTGGGGAACAGACATGAAACTACTAAGCACCACAAGCAATCAGAGTGGCCCCAGCGAGAATTATATGAATTGAGAGTCTCTAAAATCCAGAGAAAGCCATTAATAAAGCCAGAAAATTCTCTCCTTGCACATTTTCACATAAATCATGTGCTCATTAAACAATATGTCAAGTTACTTAACAGGAAGAGTTCAGAAAGCTTTGCATATGCGAAGTCAAAGTTCCTGAAGGAAGGCTCATTCATAGATAAAATCAAGGGCAATAACGTCATCAAAGTCCTGGATGAGATTAAACTTAAAGCCTGGGATTCTTTCAGTGAATATGTGAAAATATTCTAGGTAACAAGAGATCTCAAGATTTTAGAAATGGAGTAAAATGTCTTCTAAAGTCTTTTGCGGCAATGGGATGTCAGATGTGACTGAAAATCTATTTTCTTGATTCCCATCTGGAGTTTTTATTAAGAGAATTTTCGAGCAGGGATTACAGGGTGTGAAAGAGAATGAGAATATTTTAGTGAAGTAAGGTTATAGAAAATGTAACAGGCTTCCGGAAGACAGAAGATTGTGATTGACGTTGCATTTAAGTTTTTGGAGATTATATGTGTCAGGGAATCAAGAAATCGTAAGAGAGTTACACATGCGGGAAGTGCGAGAAAATAAAGAGTAGGAGTGGCGGTTGAATCTAGCTAGTTCACCATTAGAATGGTGGGTCCTCGTTGCCAATCTAGGAATACATGGATTCGAGACACTTGGAAAAAAAGGTTATCAGAAAAGATGCTATGAAAATATTTGTAGTCATTGACGTCGAGATGCCATGTCAGAATCGATTACTTTTACAAACCTCGATATGTACATCGATCAGGATCGATTACATTACATACTTCGATATGTACAGCAGTGACAACAGACCAGATATGGTAGCAGTGTTCAATGAACTGACAAATGGTAGATTTATAAATGTGCAAGATGGATTCTGAGGAGAAATTATGAGAAACATTTCCTGGCAGAAGACAGTGACCCAAATTTCCTAGAAGTAGACTTAGCAATTGATACAATAACGTCGCTTCACTTTGTTTCAGTGGAAAACCTGAGCCCAAGATGGCGCAATGCTTTGCTCTCCTGGAGTCTAGCATCAGCCATGTTGATGGAAGGCTGAAAAGGTTCTCTGTGGTGACTAAACGAATGCAGTTTTGATTTGTAGGCGTTAAAATTTCAAGTGGGGGTTCTGTTTTCTGTTGTTATGAAGTAATGGACCCATTAATTCTACATATTAATATAAGAAAACCTAAAGAGACATGGCCAGTTCACCCTGACGATCCGCGTAGGTGAAACCTAGGTAGGTTTGTCTGGCTCTTTAGGTTTACTTATTTTGCTCTACTTAGCGTATTGAGAACTTTGTTTAGTTATTTTTACTTTACTCGTGTCGGAGGTTTTTTTTCTTTGGACTCTGAACTTAGATTCTAGACGATTATTTTAGCCGGAAGTACACGTTCTTAGTTCTTTCTTTTTTTACCCTTTTTTACTCTTGGGTATTAGTTTGTTCATTCACAAGGCAAAACACCTAAGGTTTTGCCGGACGAGTATAGCTGCTTATATTTATAAGATTATTAGTATTATTAATATAAGAATTGAAGAATATATTTAAACAGTCACATGTGAAACATAAACAGACACATGTGTAAATCATAATCATAGTAAGTTTTATATGATAACAAAATGACGTCATGATCAAACTAGTATAGATTAAATTCAGATCCGATGCCTCGACTTAGCATTTGTCTCTGTGATCAAAAAATAAGCATGTCTAAGAGTGATTAGAAATAATTTCAAAATCCCTGGCTGCGTGATAAGCAATAATCAAAAGAGACTTATTGACAAAACTATAAATTGACGTCGTGATCGAGGGCGAAGTTGTTAATTGACGTCACAAATGAAATGAAGCTCCAAATTGAACAGTAAAAGGCTGCTGCTGTTATTTGGAGCGCGACCGAAGATCATCTGATATAGATATCCGTTTCAAAATTAATTATTCAACCAAGCTTTGTCTAGCACAAGGCTGCAATTTACGAGATTACCACTGGGGATGAAACATCAAGCTTTCAAATAGAGAAAACAAAATGATTAAGCAACGTTTATCGCTAACATAAAGATATTTAGTAAACAGTTTCGCCTGATCTGACAGAAATCTAAGCAGATGAACAATATATAACTAATAAAAAAATAACCAACATTTTATATATATATACATATATATATATATATATATATATATATATATATATATATATATATATATACCTTCAAAGTTAAATTTCTATTTCTGACACGAACTCAGTCCACACCGGGGTTGATTAAACAGACGACCGTTATCTTCGTCTACCCAAACTCAATTTGAAGTGATTTTGGAGTTTTTGTTTACTAATTATATTGCTCTGTAATAATAAATACATTGAGCTCTTGTTAGTGTATCAGTTTTAATATTTTATATTACTAGGATCCACTTTGATTATATACCAACAGACTTATATATATATATATATATATATATATATATATATATATATATATATATATATATATATATATATATATATATATCTTCATATATATATATATATATATATATATATATATATATATATATATATATATATATATATATATATATATATATATATATATGCTGCATATCTTCATTCCAACAGGTTTCTTTGAATAATATAAGATATATTATATCTGTTTATTTTTATAATAATCCTTTCTCGTTCTGTAATCAGTTTCTTGTTATTACGATGATATTCATCAAACATGGCTCCGTAGTTTTTTCTTGCCGAGTTATTACAAAGGTTATCTTATTGTAAGAGTGATCTTTATGATGGTGATTTATAAAAACAACACGCGTGAATGCGATCTGTTATAATTATCTAAAAATTTATATTTATCCATTCTAGCTTAAATTATTTTAGCATACTATTAATTTATGTATTATATGTTTTTAGGTTATGAATTTAACTGTTTTTTATGTTTTTGGCTTTTAACATTTTTATAGTCATGTATGTTGCATAGGATAGAGTAATATATATATTATAAATTAACTGATTTAAAACTATGGTTCTTTCTCTACACAGGAATTACCATGTTTCAAAAACCGAAGCTGAAAACTTCAAATTTAATTATATAATTAAATTAAAAGCATTAGTTCTGTTTTAACTTCAAGAGAATTTTGGAATACCTTTTTTAAAAATTTACTGCGTTTTAAACACATACAATTCATATATTTGTTTCCAAGGATACA
The DNA here is from genome assembly GCA_903632075.3 of Acanthosepion pharaonis. Taxonomy (NCBI): domain Eukaryota; kingdom Metazoa; phylum Mollusca; class Cephalopoda; order Sepiida; family Sepiidae; genus Acanthosepion; species Acanthosepion pharaonis. The sequence continues at coordinate 2,006,435 of CAHIKZ030002335.1, forward strand.
GGGAAATCCAATCATTTAAACAGAGGCGGTAGCGTGTTCGTTTTTATTAACTATTATTGTATCAGTTATGAGTTAAGTTCGAAAAAGAGGTTAAGTCCAGGTATGGTAGGGGTGTATTTTTCTTTTTTGATGTTGATTGAATCTTTTTTTTGAACTTATGGCTTGTACAACCTATATAGATTTTTGTTTTCGGAATTCTCAATAGATGAGATATTACATTGGTATACTATTGATTCCGTGCGACATTTATTTTGTAGAGGACAGTTATGAGGATTTCTACAGCTACTTAATTTTTGTTTATTTTCATCTCTTTTTTATTTTTATATTGTCTAAATTTCTTTGGTTTTGGTCTAAGTGTTTATTCAAGATATTAGCATAAAATAATAATAATATTTTTTTAAAGTTAAGTTTTCAGTACAGCTGTAACTTAATTGTAGTGTATTTTTATTGAAAAGAGTACTTTGTTTACTATCTTTAGGAAAATGTTTAACGATTAATGCAAGGAATTTTTGTCCTAATATATTCTTTACCATTTGCTTGTATAGGGGGCGTGTATACGAAATTATTTTTTTGCTTCTGTTTTTCTTATGCTTTCCATTTGCCTTTTTTATATAAGTTAGTTTTGGGCTTTTGGAGCCACTATCTTTTAGAGCTTTATTCTAGAAAATATATATATATATATATATATATATATATATATATATATATATATATATATATATATATATACTCAACTTCATAGAGTCCCAGGATGGAAACTTTCTCTAGAGTTTGCCGATCAGCTGGTGGTCTCAAATATCGCATGAAAGTTCACAGTGATGCCTATACCGTCCCTGTCGTCTCAACCAACGCCAATGGTCATGAGTACTAAATCTGCTCCAAGATGTTCAGGTCGCTAGCAGGAATGAAATGTCACCAACGATTCACGGACTATCAGTCAATAAAGGAGTGGCATTCGTCTGACAAGACGTCGCAATCAATCAATATATATATATATATATATATATATATATATATATATATATATATATATATATATATAGTGTGTGTGTATTTGATTGGTTGCCTTTCTTTGCATATTTTCTGAGTACAGATAAATATCTTTTTGTCATTATGCCCTCTGAAAAATGTAAGTTTCAGTTTTTGTGTGCCTGCGCGAGAAAGAGTGTGCGCACTCGCCCGCGAAAGCGAATATCTATGAGAAACATAAGATGTCGAGAAAATAAGGATCAGGATCGACCAATAGATAAGACTCTTGAAAAGAGAACAGAAAAAATATTTGTATAAAATGCTTGCTTGCCATCATAATTCTTTCTCAGCTGTAAGGCATGCCTTTATAAAACCGTGCACAATATTTCACTACAACTGCGCCTTTTATCAGCACTTACATTTTCTCGCTGTTAAACACAGAAACAATACCTAATAGTCATGAAGTGTCGAACTAGTGATGTTAGCCATTTAAGTATACTGAAGAAAATCCTAAAGATTTCCTTTTAAGAGAAAAGATAGAATTCTCGACTTAATGTGCCGTATACGTGCGTAGGCGATTATGGTTCTCCCCAATTTCCTGTACTTTCAAGCTCTTAATAAATTTTGTCATCTAGCTATCACCCCTAAACATTTTCCCACCATTCATTCACTCTTGCTAGGTAGGTTATTCGTTGTTTTCATCTGTCCATCTTGCCTTCCATATTTCCTGTGAGTATCAGATTTTCTAAGCCCTCTTTCTTCATTATGTTCCCTAGAAATTTTCACTGTTTTTGTGAAGTATAAGTTTCCTGTTTATTTCCATTTTCTCTAAAATTTCGTCGTTTCTCACATGGTCGGCCTATGGTATCCTCAGCATCCTTCTGTAGAACCACATTTTTGTTGCTCCAAGTCCAATCAATTTTGAAGAGATTTGAAAGTGAGACTAAATTTATTACCTATACTCATATTCTAAATGCGACATTTCAACGTATCTTCCTATATGAATCTTGTGTAGATTGTGAAGTTGAAGATCAGGAATGTTCAGGCAGACCTGTTGTCATTGATGATGACCAAATCGAAACTCTGATTAAAAAATAAGTCATGTCAATCGACATGGGACATCTCATACGGGATACATTCGCTACGATGTTTGAGTCCTTTACATTTTAACAGAAAAAAATTTCAGGCTTTATTTCCATCAGTAATTTCAAGTCAAATGTGTTAAAACGATCCATTTATGAAGAGAACGAGCACAGGCGATGAAAAGTGATTTGTTTACAACAATGTGGAGAGAAAAAGTGGTGAAAACGCAACGCCGGTGTGCATCCAATGTACGCGATGCCGACTATCTGGTAGGAGAGTATCAGTATTGTGTACGAGTTCCTTTTGTAAGATCAGGCGCTGTATTATGACAATTGGATATGTACTCGGCTCTCCGATTAATAATTTCGAAACATTATCCAATAAATTGACGGCACATCAAAGCTTACAGCACCTGATATTCCCAAGTGTTCACCCATCTAGATACTGTGCAGGTTGGACGTTGTTTAACTTCGGTGATCGTACGGGAAGCGATGTTTCAACGTGATATGGCCGTAACCCCCTTTGCAGACCGAGCAGAAATTGGTGCAGTCTCTGTTGGATTTACGCCACACTTGCCTTAGCTTTGCAACTTGGGATTACCACTTATTTCACTCTTTCAAAATTCTCACAATTTGAAGAACTTTTTTAAAAGTTTAAAAAAAAAACTTCTTAGACCAGTTCGTCGCAAAGAATGATGATGAATTCTGGGAGGATGTGGAAATACCAGAGATGTAGCCAAATAAATCTGTGAACAAATATTTAAATAATTAAAAAAAAAGTTTCGAAGTTTTCCTCCATTTATTTGCATTAGCTTTTCTCTTTGTCTTCCTCCTCAAGTTGTAATTATCAAAGTCTGGTCGCATATTATTCCTTGTTAACCTGAAATCAAAGTTTTGCTTATAAGTTAGTGTAAAATGGAGTCGAAACGCCTGCGGACGTGGGGAAACAGAAGGAAAGAGATTTAAGTTGAGAGAGGGTGAGTGAGAGGAAAGAAAGAAGAGATGAAGAGAGAAAGAGGGACAGTTAAAGACATGAAGTAAGAAATAGAGAGAGAAACCAAGTAAATAAATAAGATGAAGTTCGAGGGAAAGAGAGAGAGAATGAGGGGGAGAGAGAAAGAGAGGGAGATAAATGCAGTGAGGTGTTTCTTTGTAGAATATTCATTTAAATTCATTATCTATCTGTTCTTCTCTCTCTCTCTCCCTCTCAATCAATTTAAAAAGATAAGCAATGCGATATACAGAGAAATGCAGAGAGGAAAAGAAAGAGTGAATGTTTTCAACATCTAAATTTCTTCTGACATCTATCTATCTATCTATCTATCTATCTGTATGTCTGTCTCTCTGTCTTTCTGTCTCGCTCATTCTCTCTATGGCCCTGTCTGTCCTCTCTCTCTCTCTCTCTCTCTCTCTCTCTCTCTCTCTCTCTCTTTATATATATATATATATATATATATATATATATATATATATATATATATATGTAGAGAGAGAGAGAGAGAGAGAGAGAGAGATCTGTTGATCCCAGTCAGTTAATTATCTATCTATCTATCTATCTATCTCATTCTCTTCATATCTTTCTATTTATCTTCCTTCAGCTTAGCTTAATCTGGTACGAGGCCAAATTTAATGAATTGATGTCTGAAGAATGTGTCCCACTAACATTTCTAATGGACAGAGCATTTTTACTTTAAATTTCAGCATGCAAATCACTTATTTTGTCAATGTTCGAACTCTGATTACACGTACTTGTAGAAAAGTTCAACTATCTCAACCACCAGACATGCCAATCATTTGATCATCCAGTGACGATTTTGTCAATGAACAAGCAAACTTTTCTTTGAAACAAGCGAGCTAGCCCTTGAGGCATGTTAGATTCGCACATCTATACACACATCTCTGCATGGTCTGGTGCTTCTGCTATATACAGTATTTAGCGATTATCTGCAATATTATTTGTACTGACCTGGCATCTCGACTTCAGTCACTTTCCGGCTGCTGTAATGTGCTTTCCTACCACTTTTCTATAAATACTTTCGTGGTCATTGTTCTGATAAATTTTCCGATATGGTACATAGGCTTAAGGAATTTAATCGATTAGTACATAAATATGAAATGGCTAGATGTAACCGTAAGTTCTATGCTTCTCAGTTGTATAAATTTCTTCTGGCTTCTTGCTTTCTAGTCAACTTTGATCTTCAAAAATTTAAATTCAATGTCAATCGTTATCTTCTATCTATTTAATTCTTGTTCTTTTCTTGTTCTCTCTCCTTAACAGAATTGCATCATAGTGGGTTTATTCCCCCGTCCCATCTCTCCCCCACCCCCTTTTTCTTTTCTTTTCCTCTCCCTCCCTCTTCTTCTGATCTTTAAGATTAGATCGTCTATTGTGTGTGTATGCCACCACGAAATGTATCCTTTACGGTTACATCTTTAAAGTATTTGACATCCGACAACATTCATATTTCTCTCACTTAAACCTCTTCAACTCACCTCTCTAAAACTTCTCTCAGTTAAGTTTTAAACTCCCACCTTCTCTCGTCTTTTACCCCTCTCTTTAGCTCTAACATTCGTCCCACACTCTCATACTTACTCTCTCTAAATTCTATTTTTATTTCCGGAGTTGTTTTTTTCTGTTTTCTTTTTGAATTTGTAGGTCTGGTGAATTGGATCGTATTCCAATGGAATAAATTATGACCATGGAATATTAATGTTTAAGCTTTATATATATATATATATATATATATATATATATATATATATATATATATATATATATATATATATATATATATATATATATATATATATAATAATTTTATATTGCCATTGTCGGCAGATAGTGACACTCACCGTGGTCTTTTCCCTCACAACTCAAAACGAATCTCGTAGAAAACACAACAAAAACAATAGAAATACAATTAAACCAGTAAATAAATAACACCTACCCACCGCCGTCTTCCTTTCATTCCCTAATATTCGTGGTGTCCGTTGTAACTTCAGCAGCGTAGAATCTTTCCTCTTGGAATGGTCGCCAGATATCATTACTCTCCCTGAAACTGACTAATATTCTTCCATTGCGACCAATGAATTCTTGGTTTCCCCTTGGCGAAAAGATTGCAGGATTCACATGCATGGCATTGGTGTCTACATCCGGGATAATCTTCCGATGCTCAGAGAATTGTCTCTCGAGTTTGCTGACTACTCTTTTATGTGCTTCCATCTTTCCCTACTAAACTCTATCACCTATCTGTTTTTTCCTTTATCGCTCCCCAAGCCTGCAGTATATTTGAGCTGACAGTATAGGAAAGGCACTTTCTTTCCATCCACCTGCAAACATCTTCATCTTCGGTGACTTTAATGCGCATCGCGAAACGTGGCTGAAACATTCTAAAGGTACTGATGTTGCCGATGTTCCGGCATTCATTTTTCCATTGCCCAATCCCTGGGCCAAATCGTGGACTTCCCTAATACGTTTCCCTAGGAAAACCGAGCAATATGCTTCTCTACTAGATTTATTTCTTACCTCCTTCCCTCGCTCTTGCCAAGATTCGAAACACTGCCCTCTTGGTAATTCTTCCTATTCTAAGGTGGCTATTGATATTTCGTTCCAGTCCTCCTATTAAACAGGAAACCCCCTATCCTCAAGCCCTTTTTGCGTTACCAGCATGCTGATTTAGATTCACTCCGTGTTCTCTGTGACGCCCCTTGGTCTTGAAAATTGTGCCATTGAGGTTTTGTCTTGGGTCAAAGACGGCATGGATGCTTTCATCCCTTCTCGAAAATACCAGTTGAAACCTCAATCTCCATGGTTCACACCGGCATTCCTATAGTACACTGGAACCACTATTTTCGGCTGTACCAACGTGAAGGCTCTCTTCACAACAGGCGCCTATCCGTTGCTGCTCAAAATAAATGTAATCGAGTTCTCGAAGAATTAAATTTTCTGTTTGCCGTGAGAATGGGGAAACGCATAGCCTCTTGGATCCCTCGACTACTAGCCGCTCCGTAATACGACATTAAATAAGTTTAAGGTCTCTATTCGTCCCCTATTCAATCAATATGAGGTGTTATCATCCTTTACTCTGTTTGGGAAACACTTAGAGGTCATAATAAATGCTAAATTGATTCATCATCTCTCATCGTAGGGCCTTTTATCTGACAAGTAATATGGCTTTAGTTTGTCCAGGTCAACTGTTGATGTAGTGACGATAATTGCAGAAAGAATCTATCATGTTCTAGATAAAGACAGTAAAGTCCAGACTGTAGCAATTGGCATCTCAAAAACCTCTGACGGGGTCTGGCATTCAGGTCATCTCCACTAGCTGAATAATCACGGTGTCCCCGGACACTTTTTTGAACTAATCCAGTGTTTTCTATCAAATTGTGAAATGAATGTTATCCTGAATGGCCACTCGTCTAGATCATTTCGTACTAACACAGGTGCACCACAAAGCTCCATCCTTGGTCCTACTCTGCTTTTAATTTTTATTAATGACCTCCCTGATGACATCAGCTCTCAACTTGGTATCTACGCTGATGTCTTGCTAATTTTAATGCCTCCAAAACTAAATTTCTCTCGATTAGTCATCCGAAAGACACCAAGCTGTCTTCCATCAGTATGGCTGATGCTAACCTCCCGGGAGGTGATTCGTTACGCTTTCTCGGGATCAAGTTCTCTGCTGATATGAAGTAGAAAGACTATATTGAAATCATTGTTAGGTCAGCTGCTAAGAAATCGGTTGACAGCGTCGAGCGAGACAATTTTCCTCTCCACAATCTATCTTATATATTTATAAGTCTACAAATCCTCCATGCTTAGAATATTGTTGCTACATATGGTCAGGTTCACCTGGTATTTACCATGAGCTTCTTGATGAAATTAAAAGAAGAATCAGCAATATTATTGGTCCTGATCTGGCGGCTATGCTCCAGTTACTTTCCCATTATTGTAGGGTTTCCACTCTATAAGTTCAGATGTGGTGTTCGGTATAGTACCTAGCATTTTTGAATTGAAGCACAACATTAGACTGGCGTCGAAATGTCATCAATTTACAGTTAAGCTGGGTAGATGTAGCCAAAGTTCTATGCTAAGAGTTTCTTCTCTCGCAATTCTCGCTTATAGAACTCTTCTTTGGTTCCATGCATTCCAGCCAACTATAATCTGCAAAAATGTAAATGCAATGTCAATCTACTGTCCTCCTGATTACTCGCTTTTCTTTCTGTTCATCATTATTGTTTCTGTTCCAAATTCATCCCTCCCTGTAACCCCTTGTGTTTTAGTGCCATTACTACCTTGCTTAGGGTGATACGGATTATATATATATATATATATATATATATATATATATATATATATATATATATGTAAAAATGATATATATATATATATATATATATATATATATATATATATATATATATATATATATATATCAAGTTTTTAATCAAGGCCAGAATTTGGTATTCAAGCCCAGATTTCAAACATTGTTTTGAAGTTAAACTATGGAAGTCTGACATGCTACAATCGCCCTTTCTCCCAGTTCCCGCCATCTGGCTTTGTGCCGTACTAAACTCAGGTTAGACGATGTCAATTCGCATAAGAGAAAGAATCCATGAAAGAGATGTTAAATGAGATAAAAGGAGTGAGAGTGAGAGAGAGGTTACTCGTTGACAGTAAAGAGAGAAAGAGGAAGTAAGAGGATGAAAGAACGAAAGAAAGGGGGTAATTGCAAATGTGGCCAACTCGATAGTCTATATTGCAAATAAGTGCAGAGCAGCAACAACAAGAGGCCGATGTAAAGAATCATTTTACTCGTCTAACGCAAACCGATTCAACACAAACAGCAACCCACTTTACCTCTTCTCTTACATCATACTTCTATTTTTTCTCTCTTCCTGGCTGCCTCCCGATGTGCCTCACTCTTTAACCTACATCTCAATCTTGGCGTTCACATTAACTCCTATTAATCTTACTGCAGTCACTCACTTATGTTCTTGCTCAGGCCACATGCTGCTATTTATTGCCTTCTCTGATATTTTAGATTTTGATTCCTTTTCTTTCTTTCTTTCTTTCTTTCTTAACAACTCTTCTTTTTCTTCATCTAATATTCTTCTTTTCATATTTTCTTTCATTTTCGCTATTTTCCTTTTACGTTTTTATTCAAACTTTCTTTGTTTCTGTCTTTCTTCACCCTTAACTTCTTACGTTGCTTTCTTCATTCTATCATATATTTTTAATTTCTTTCTTTCTTACTAACTTCAATACTTATTTTCTCTTTTTCATTATATATATATATATATATATATATATATATATATATATATATATATATATATATATATATATTCAATTAGGTTCATTTCTTAATATTCTTCTTTTTCTTTACATTATTTTTAATTTCGGACATTCTTTCTTTCTTCAGTTGTGACATCATTTTAGTCTTCTTTTCATTTTTTTCATTATCATTTATATTTTCATTTCGTTCTCTCTTTTCTTTCAGATCTATCATTTTTCATTCAGTCTTCTTCTTCTTCGTCTTCTTCTTCATCTTTTCTTTTTGTTGTTGTTCTTCGTCTTCTTATTTTCGATGTTTTTCTTCCTTTCATTTTATAATGTATTTCTTACATTTTAGTGCTACTTTCTTTTTTATTCAGTCTTTTTCTCATTCTCCTTCTTCTTCTCATCCTTCTTCTCTTCCTTCATCTTCTCATCCTTCCTCTTCTTCTCATTCTTCCTCTTCTTCTCATCCTTCTTCTCTTCCTTCATATTCTGACCCTTCCTCTTCTTCTCATTCTTCCTCTTCTTCTCATCCTTCTTCTCTTCCTTCATCTTCTCATCCTTCCTCATTCTTCCTCTTCTTCTCATTCTTCCTTTTCTTCTCTTCCTTCTTCTCTTCCTTCATCTTCTTCTCATTCTTCCTCTTCTCATTCTTCCTTTTCTTCTATCTTCCTTCTTCTCTTCTTCATCTTCTTCCTCATTCTTCTCATTCTCATTCTTCTTCTTTTCTTCTCATCTTCCTTCATTTCTCATCCTTCCCTCTTCTTCTCATTCTTCCTCTTCTTCTCTTCCTTCTTTCTTCCTTCATCTTCTCATCCTTCCTCTTCTTTCATTCTTCCCTCTTCTTCTTCTTCCTTCTTCTCTTCCTTCATCTTCTCATCCTTCCTCTTCTTCTCATTCTTCTTCTTCATCCTTCTTCTCTTCCTTCATCTCCTCATCCTTCCTCTTCTTCCCATTCTTCCTCTTTCTTCTCATTCTTCTTTTCTTTCATTCTTCCTTCTTCTCTTCCTTCTTCTTCTTCCCTTCATCTTTTTCTCATTCTTCATCTTCTTTCATTCTTCCCTTTTCTTCATCCTTCCTTCTTCTCTTCTTCATCTTCTTCTCATTCTTCTTCTTCTTCTCTTCTTCCTTTTCTTCCTCTTCCTTCCTTCTTCTTCTCATCTTCCTCTTCTTCTCATTCTTCCTCTTCTTCTCATCCTTCTTCTCTTCCTTCATCTTCTCATTCTTCCTCTTCTTCTCATCCTTCTTCTCTTCCTTCATCTTCTCATCCTTCCTCTTCTTCTCATTCTTCCTCTTCTTCTCTTCCTTCTTCTCTTCCTTCATCTTCTCATCCTTCCTCTTCTTCTCATTCTTCCTCTTCTTCTCTTCCTTCTTCTCTTCCTTCATCTTCTCATCCTTCCTCTTCTTCTCATTCTTCCTCTTCTTCTCTTCCTTCTTCTCTTCCTTCATCTTCTCATCCTTCCTCTTCTTCCCATTCTTCCTCTTCTTCTATTCCTTCTTCTTCCTTCCTTCTTCTCTTTCTTCCTCTTCTCATCCTTCCTTCTTCATTCTTCCTTCTTCTTTTCATTCTTCCTCTTCTTCTCATCTTCTTCTTCTCTTCCTTTCTTCTTCTCATTCTTCCTCTTCTTCTCTTCCTTCTTCTCTTCCTTCATCTTCTCATCCTTCCTCTTCTTCTCATTCTTCTTCTCATCCTTCTTCTCTTCCTTCATCTTCTCATCCTTCCTCTTCTTCTCATTCTTCCTCTTCTTCTCATCCTTCTTCTCTTCCTTCATCTTCTCATCCTTCCTCTTCTTCCCATTCTTCCTCTTCTTCTCTTCCTTCTTCTCTTCCTTCATCTTCTCATCCTTCCTCTTCTTCCCATTCTTCCTCTTCTTCTCATCCTTCTTCTCTTCCTTCATCTTCTCATCCTTCCTCTTCTTCTCATCCTTCTTCTCTTCTTCTTCTTCTCTTCCATTCTTCTTCTTCTTCTCTTCCTTCTTCTTCTTCCTTCATCTTCTCATCCTTCATCTTCTTCCCATTCTTCCTCTTCTTCTTCCTTCTTCTTCTTCATCTTTCATCCTTCCTCATCCTTCATTCTTTCTCTTCTTCTCATTCTTCTTATTTTTTTCTTCTTCTTCCTTCCTTTCTTCTTTTCATCCTTCCTCTTCTTCTTCTTCCTCTTCTTCTTCTTCCTTCTCTTCTCTTCCTTCATCTTCTCTTCCTTCCTCTTTCTTCCCATTCTTCCTCTTCTTCTCTTCTTCTTCTCTTCCTTCATCTTCTCATCCTTCCTCTTCTTTCTCATTCTTCCTCTTCTTTCTTCCTTCTTCTCTTCCTTCATCTTCTCATCTTTCCTCTTCTTCCCATTCTTCTCTTCTTTCTTCTCTTCCTTCTTCTCTTCCTTCATCTTCTCATCCTTCCTCTTCTTCCATTCTTCCTCTTCTTCTCTTCCTTCTTCTCTTCCTTCATCTTTCAGGAAAAGAATTCTTCTCAGTTCTTCTCATTCTTTTCTTCTTCTCTTCCTCCTTCTTCCTTTTTTCATCTTCTTTTCCTTCCTCTTCTTCTCATTCTTCCTCTTCTTCTTCATTCTTTCTTCTTCTCTTCCTTAATCTTCTCATCCTTCCTCTTCTTCTCATTCTTCCTCTTCTTCTCTTCCTTCTTCTCTTCTTCATCTTTCATCCTTCCTCTTCTTCTCATTCTTCCTCTTCTTCTCTTCTTTCTTCCTTCCTTCATGTTCTCATCTTTCTTCTTCTTCCTCATTCTTCCTCTTCTTCTCTTCCTTCTTCTTCTTCCTTCATCTTCTTCTCATCCTTCCTCTTCTTCTGATTCTTCTTCTTCTTCTCTTCTTCTTCTTCCTTCATCTTCTCATCCTTCCTCTTCTTTTCTTCCTCTTCTTCTCTTCCTTCTTCTCTTCCTTCATCTTCTCATTCCTTCCTCTTCTTTCCATTCTCTTCCTTCTTCTTCTTCCATTCTCTTCCTTCATTTCTTCCTTCATCTCTTCTATTCTTTCTTCTTCTCTTTCTTCTTCATCCTTCTTTCTTCTTCATCTTCTCATCCTTCCCTTCTCTCCATTCATTTCCTCTTCTTCTCTTCCTTCTTCTCTTCCTTCATATTCTCATCCTTCCTCTTCTTCCCATTCTTCCTCTTCTTCTCCTTCTTCTCTTCCTTCATCTTCTCATCCTTCCTCTTCTTTCTTCTTTCTCTCTTCCCATTCTTCCTCTTCTTCTTCTTCTCCTTCTTCTCCTCTTCTTCATCTTTCATCCTTCTTCTTCTTCTCATCCTTCCTTCTTCTTCTCATCCTTCTTCTCTCTTTCATCTCCCCATTTTCCTCATTCATTCTTCTTCTCATCCTTCTTCTCTTCCTTCTCTTCTCATCCTTCCTCTTCTTCTCATTCTTCCTCTTCTTCTCTTCTTCTTCTTCTTCCTTCATCTTCTCATCCTTCCTCTTCTTGGTCCCATTCTTCTTCTTCTTCTCTTCCTTCTTCTCTTCCCTTCATCTTCTCATTCTTCCTCTTCTTCTTCATTCTTCCTCTTCTTCCTTCTTCTTCTCTTCCTTCTTCTCTTCCTTCATCTTCTCATCATTCTTCCTCTTCTTCCCTTTCTTCTTCTTCTTCTCTTCCTTCTTCTCTTCCTTCATCTTCTCATCCTTCCTCTTCTTCCTCATTCTTCCTCTTCTTCTTTCCTTCTTCTCTTCCTTCATCTTCTCATCCTTCCTCTTCTTCTCATTCTTCTTTCTTCCATCTTCTCTTCCTTCATCTTCTCATCCTTCCTCTTCTTCCCATTCTTCTCTTCTTCTCTTCCTTCTTCTCTTCCTTCATCTTCTCATCCTTCCTCTTCTTCCCATTCTTCCTCTTCTTCTCTTCCTTCTTCTCTTCCTTCATCTTCTTCTCATTCTTCTTCTTCTTCATTCTTCTTCTTCTTTCTTCTTCATCTTCTTCTCTTCTTCTTCTTCTTCTCATCCTTTCCTCTTCTTCCCATTCTTCCTCTTCTTCCCATTCTTCCTCTTCTTCTCTTCCTTCTTCTCTTCCTTCATCTTCTCATCCTTCCTCTTCTTCTCATTCTTCCTTTTCTTCTCATCCTTCTTCTCTTCCATCTTCTCATCCTTCCTCTTCTTCCCATTCTTCCTCTTCCTTCTTCTTCTTCTCTTCCTTCATCTTCTCATCCTTCATTTCTTCTCATTCTTCCTCTTCTTTTCTTCTTCTTCTCTTCCTTCATCTTCATTCTTCCTTCTCTTCTTCTTCTCATTCTTCCCATTCTTCTTCTTCTCTTCCTTCTTCTTTCTTCATCTTCTCATCCTCTTCTTCTTCCCATTCTTTCTTCTTCTTCTTCTTCTTTCCTTTTCTTCTCATCCTTCCTCTTCTTCCCATTCTTCCTCTTCCTCTCTTCCTTCTTCTCTTCCTTCATCTTCTTCTCATTCTTCCTCTTCTTCTCATCCTTCTTCTCTTCCTTCATCTTCTCATTCTTCCTCTTCTTCTTCTTCTCTTTCTTCTTCTCTTCTTCATTCTTGCTTCTTCTTCCTCTTCTTCATTCTTTCTTCTTATATATTCTTCTTCCTTTCATCTTTCTTCCTTCTTCCTTTCTTCATTCTTCCTCTTCTTCTTCTCTTCTTCTCTTCCTTCATCTTCTTCAATCCTTCCTCTTCTTCTCATTCTTCCTCTTCTTCTCTTCTTCCTTCTTCTCTTCCTTTTCTTCTTCTTTCATTCTTCTTCTCTTCTTCTTCTTCTTCTCTTCTTTCTTCTCTTCCTTCATCTTCTCATTCTTCCTCTTCTTCTCATCTTCTTCCTCTTCCTTTCTCTTCTCATTCTTTCTTCTTCTCTTCCTTCATCTTCTTCCCATTCTTCCTCTTCTTCTCTTCCTTCTTCTCTTCCTTCATCTTCTCATCCTTCCTCTTCTTCCCATTCCTCCTCTTCTTCTTTTCCTTCTTCTCTTCCTTCATCTTCTTCTCATTCTTCCTCTTCTTCATTCTTCTTCTTCCTTCATCTTCTTCTTCTTCTTCTCTTCTTCTTCTTCTTTTCTTCCTCTTCTTCATTCTTCCTCTTCTTCTCTTCCTTCTTCTCTTCCTTCATCTTCTCATCCTTCCTCTTCTTCCCATTCATCCTCTTCTTCTTCTTTGTTTTTCTTCTTTCTTCTTCTTTCTTCCTTCCTCTTCTTCCTCTCTTCAAGTCATCCTTCTTCTCTTCCTTCATCTTCTCATTCTTCTCTTCTTCTCTTCTTCTTCTTCTTCCTTCATCTTCTTTTCCTTCATCTTCTTCCCATTCTTCCTCTTCTTCCATCCTTTTCTCTTCCTTCTCTTCTCATTCTTCTCTTCTTCTCATCCTTCTTTCTTCCTCTTCTTCTCATCCTTCCTCTTCTTCTCATCCTTCCTCTTCTTCTTCTTTCTTCTTCTCTTCCTTCATCTTCTCATCCTTCCTCTTCTTCCCATTCTTCCTCTTCTTTCTTCCTTCTTCTCTTCCTTCATCTTCTCATCCTTCCTCTTCTAATTATTCTTTCTTCTTCTTTCCTTCTTCCTCTTCCTTCATCTTCTCATCCTTTCTTTTCTTCTTCCCTTCTTCTCTTCCTTCTTCTCTTCCTTCATCTTCTCATTCTTCCTCTTCTTCTCATTCTTTCCTCTTCCTTCTTCTTCTTCTTTCCTTCATCTTCTCATCCTTCTCTTCTTCCCATTCTTCCTCTTCTTCTCTTCCTTCTTCTCTTCCTTCATCTTCTCATCCTTCCTCTTCTTCCCATTCTTCCTCTTCTTCTCTTCCTTCTTCTCTTCCTTCATCTTCTTCTCATTCTTCCTCTTCTTCTCATCCTTCTTCTCTTCCTTCATCTTCTCATTCTTCCTCTTCTTCTCATCCTTCTTCTCTTCTTTCTTCTTCTTCTCTTCTTCTCTTCTCTTCTTCCTCTTCTTCTCTTTTCTTCCTCTTCTTCTCTAGATTCCTTCTTCTCTTCCTTCATCTTCTTCCTTCCTCTTCTTTAGTTTCTTCATCTTCTTCTCATTCCTTCTTCTCTTCCTTCATCTTCTCTTCCTTCATCTTCTCATTCTTCCTCTTCTTCTCTTCCTTCTTCTCTTCCTTCATCTTCTCATCCTTCATCTTCTTCCCATTCTTCCTCTTCTTCTCATCCTTCTTCTCTTCCTTCATCTTCTCATCCTTCCTCTTCTTCTCATTCTTCCTCTTCTTCTCTTCCTTCTTCTCTTCCTTCATCTTCTCATCCTTCCTCTTCTTCTCATTCTTCCTCTTCTTCTCTTCCTTCTTCTCTTCCTTCCTCTTCTCATCTTCTTCCCATTCTTCCTCTTCTTCTCATCCTTCTTCTCTTCCTTCATCTTCTCATCCTTCTCTTCTTCCCATTCTTCCTCTTCATCTCCTTCCTCTTCTTCTTCAATTCTTCTTCTTCTCATCCTTCTTCTCTTCCTTCTTCTCATCCTTCTTCTCTTCTTCCTCTTCTATTTTCATATTTCAAATATTCTTCTCTTATAACGAAAATATTATCATCCTTCCTCTTCTTCCCAGTTTGGTTTCCTCTTCACTCATCCTTGAAAATCTTCCTTCATTTTCTCTTAAAATAGTCTCTTCGATCCTTCTCCATTCTTCGTATTCTTGGGAAGAAGATACCTAGGAGGATGAGAAGATTGAACAAAAGATGCGAACTTCATCTGAAGGAGAGAAGAAGGATTCTTCTCATTCTTCCTTTTCTTCTCATCTTTTGAGGACTTGAATGGAAAAAGAAGAAGGATGAAAGAAGATGAAGGAAGAGAAGAGGCAGGAAGAGAACCTGAGGAAGTCCATTCTGAAGAGAAAATTTGACGTTGATGGAAGAAGAGGAAGCATCCATGACTATTTGAAATGAGAAGACTAAAAGGATGAGAAAATGAGAAGTTAATATTTTCGAGAAGAAGAAGTAGGGAAGAGTGTTGAAGATGAACCACCCTACTGCGGACTATTCCATGTTTAACCATCCTTATATTATATTTCGTTATATAAGCCAGGAATATTTGAAATATGAAAATAGAGTCAGTCACGTGACAGCTATATTTGCTGAGGTATCCATTAATTTTATCTTCCGTATTCTTTCAGGACGTCGACGATCATGGTTTCTATCCGTTGTAGCTCTAAGCAATATTTCTTTTTTCTCGTTGGATCTTGTCCTGCCATTAATTTATACAAGGTCTTTAGGTATGTTAAGAAAAGATGCCTATAGATTATTGTCTACCTTTCCATTAATGCTTGAACAAAAAACATTCCTCTCTCCTGTAAGGTATCACCAATGCCAGCATAATAGTTGCCTTGTAACAGACTTAGCTAAAATTAACAAATAATCTTGTCTATCATCAAAGAAGACGAAAGGCGTCGAAGCAAAACAAAAAAAAGAAATGGAGAAAAAAAAAAAATATGTAGGGAATAAAACATTTAATTAGAAAAGAAATTACCAAAGGAATGAAAGGAAAAGCGAAAAAGAATATGAGTGAAAGAAAGAAAGAAAAGAAAAGAAAGAAAGAAAAGAAAAAAAGAAAAAGAGAGGAAGGAAGAAGAAAAATGAGAAAAAATGGGAAAATGGATCGCGAATTGGAAAGGGGAAAACAAAAGAAAAGAAAAAGAAAGAAACAAATGAAAAAGGAAAGGATTTTTGATTCGAAAGAAAGAAAAGAAAGAAAGAAAGAAAAGAAGAGGATTATAATTGTAAAAAAAGTATAAAAAGAAATGGTTTACGATTGGAAAAGGAAAAGAAAGAAACAAAAAAGAAACAAAGGAAAAAGTTAGGAAGGAAGAAAGAAAGGAACGAACGAACGAATGAAGGAACGAAGAAAGGAAGGAAGGAAATTTATTCAAAGGATTAGAAAAGGAAAAGAAAGAAACAAAAAGGAAGAAAGGAAGGAAACATGGGAAGGAAGGAAGGAAAGAAATGAAGGAAGAGACGAACGAACGAACGAACGAACGAACGAAGAAGAGGAAGGAAGGATGAAAGATTGTGATAGGAAAATAAAAAAGAATAAAATGGGAAAAATATGGAAGAATTGGGAAAGGATAAGAAAAAAGCGAAAAGAAGATAGAATGGGAAGAATGGGATGAGAAGATGAAGGAAGAGAAAAAGGAAGAAATGGAAAATGGGAAGAAAAACGTAAGATGAAAGAAGAGAAGATGGAAGATAAAAGAAAAAGGATGAGAACAATGGGTTAAATGATTTGAAAAGAAAACATAAAAAGAAAGTAAGAAAGAAGAAAAGAATAAAAATGGAAGAAGGAAATTTTTACCTTCACGATTCCCATTTTTAGAATTCTTCCGAGGATTCTTCTCTTCCTTCAAAATCCTGGACAATCATCTTTTGCCTCTTTTCCCATTCTTCCTCTTCTTCTCATCCTTAATCTTCTGACCCAGAGTCACTGACGGTCAATTCCTTCTAATAATTCATATTATTTCTCTACAATATAAATAATGATGATATCGACATGATTGAGACATCTAGTCAGCGTCAGTCAAGGTTAATTACTTTCTTTAGCCTTAACCGTCTTTGCAAAATTATCTTACTTACATTTTCTAGTCATGCCGTTTGACGACTATGGATCTTTCTTTGTGTTAATAAGTTTAAGTCTTGCTGCATAATTGATCGTCGATGAGTCATCTTCCCAAATGACTGGAAACGTGTACAGATATTAAAAACAGACTGATCAATATGTTAGAATATTAATTATTTTATGCAGTTCCCTGGGAGACACGGTGGAGAAAGAGATACTACTCGGATTGACGTAACCGGTAGAGCCGAGTTCGAATTCCGACCGAGATCAGTATATTCATTTACGTCAAAGGTATGAATCCCTTGAGAAAAGTATAAATCCATGTCTCCCCCTACCCCCAGGTTATGAGCAAACAGCAGGTCTGTGTGGACGCTTGGCTGGCAACCAGTCTAGGAGAAGTAAACCTACATCCGCACACTTCTTAAAGAAAAAATATTGTTAATTTTTTTTTCTTATTTCGGCTTGTTAAGAACACATCTGCAAAACGTTACAGAAATCGTTTTAACAATTATCAACTTGACAAAAAAGGCCAGCTAATTGGAGTGGATCTCCCAGTAACCAAGGATAGAACCAGACAACGAAGGTCATCTGAGTGGAATAAGATCCTGGGTTTTTGATGAATGACTTTTTAGACGAAAGTTTATAGGACAAAGAAGGATGTCTCTATAAGACAGTGGACCTTAGCAGCCATACCAGTGGATCGCCCGCTCATACGCTCGCCCGTACCACGCAAGGACGGCAAAGGCCGTTTAGACAGTTCGCGTCCTCACCTAACTTTTCTTCCCTCGCATACAGCCGGCCTTTACAACTGAATGAAATTTGCCGACTGCTATATTTTCGTCCATACTAACCATCTGTAACTGAAATGCCTGAAAAAATTACTTAGGTATCCAGAATTTATTTGTTCTCTGTAATGTGGTTGTTCTTTTATCAATTTATTCCTAATTCTAACTAAATATAAAGCGGCTGATTGAGGCTTTAATTGGGTATTGATGGTCAACCGAGCTATATCTCTTATTTAAGGTAATCCTTTTTTAAAGACACATATGTATTTTTGAGGCGTAATGCTCCTAATTTGTAGTAAATACTTGCACCATTTCCCTGCAACTAGTCACGACCTAGGATAATATTTCTCTTCTGTTTGTCGACCGACTTCAAAATCTATAGTTACATATCTGTCGACATTCAAGTGCATACCGTTAGCTGTTTGTAAATTTATTTTTCTATCTTAAAGAGCAGGCTTATCTTTCATAAATTCAAACACTTATTTATGTATTATTGAAATTTCTGCTTTCGTATCGAACAGATCTTTATAGCCATCAATATTCACAGGGAGACCAAGATTTCAAAAAGCACATATTTTTAGCGCCGGCAATTCACCTGTTAGTCCTGTGACTTTCTTACAGACGGCTCGTACCTGAACACTACGGTTTCTTTGCATGTGCTCCTTATAACCACATCTCCAACGTATGTTTGTTGCACGGTCCGAAACTATTCGACCAAGCGGACGGTCCGAACGTATTCGATTAAGCGGACGGCCTGAAACTATTCGACCAGTTGGACGGTTTGAAACTATTCGAAAGAGCGGACAGTTCGAAATTATTAGACCAGGTGGACGGTTTGAAACTATTCGAAAAGGCGGACAGTTCGAAATTATTAGACCAGGTGGACGGTTTGAAACTATTCGAAAAGGCGGACAGTTCGAAATTATTAGACCGGGTGGACGGTTTGAAACTATTCGAAAAGGAGAACGGTCTAAAACTATTCGAGAAGGGCTTTGTTTTTTCTATTTCTTAGCAGTACCACTAGTCTCGTTCTATGGTCCCTTCTGGTCTTCTTCCTACCCTGATTTCTATTTTTATTTACTGCCTGTACATTAATCCTCATCCCATGTTGATCGACTTTCATCACTTCGTGGAAGCTGAACTGGGATAGCATTGAGATTTCTGGCATCGTTATCAGGGCAGCTGCTTCTAGGATTCCTGGGTCAAAATATACTAATTAATTGTTTCTCAATTCCCGTGTCTCTAACTGAAAAGATTTGTTAAACAAGCAGACAGCCTTCCATTTGTATTTTTCTGCAGTTTCCTCTTTTAGTTGTCCGATTGTCGATAGTGTTTGTAACGCTTCCGTTGGATTTCCGCGTAACATCAATCTATCAGTGTCCCCCTCCTCCTAGGTAAGACGATAAACTACATTGGCATCTATGGTAAGACGATAAACTACATTGGCGTCTATGGTAAGACGATAAACAACACCCAACAGCAAAGCCTCTGATCGGGAGGAGCGTGGAACCAACTCTTAATTGCTGGTCTTCCCAGTTCCACCCTGACTTGGGGAGGTAGCACCTGTTAGGGTCCCATCTATAGGCAAATAGATAAGCCCCAAACTGGGGTCAACACACTATGAAAGTGTAAAAATAGGTTTTAATACCAGAAATACTTTGTAAAAAAAAAATTATTACTCTCCCAGAAACTGTAACTAAGATCTGTTCAGGTTAGTTGCAGTATCATGCACAGGATTGGTCTGTGTTTGAGTAATTGTTTGCAGCAAAGTCAGATATATAGTCATTCTAGTATAACCCCAGAGTTTACCAAAATTGACATATGCCTACCTACCTACCTACCTATATATATATATATATATATATATATATATATATATATAGTCGATTCTCCCGTCGAATTCGACGTATGAGGGTCAAGCAGATCAGTTCCCAGAAAACCGACAGGCCAACAACAGCACATAAGATTTGATTATAGTGGTGAACTTTTTGAAGGGTCGAATTCAGAGACGTATTGCACTAAACGATCCTCCGCAGGTTTTGAATTCAGAGTTGTCCTTTCCTAGACCAGCTATCAAGGCTATAGAACCCAGTTTGTCCTTATTTACCCATAGCTGGAGGAAGAAGAAGAGGATTACACCTTTCCCAAGGGTATTAGCACGTAAGCACTGGAATTCGAACTCGGGTCTGCGATACCTTAATCTAAGCCGCTTTCCATTACTCCACCCTGGCGCCTCAAATATATATATATATAAATATATATATATATATATATTAACTGATTTAAAATATGTTTTTCCGCTACACAGTTCTAACCATGTTTCAAAAATGGAAGCTAAAAGCCACGAATTTAATTTTGCAATTAAATTAAAGACATTAGTTCCATTTCATCCTCAAGCGAATTTTGGAGTAACTTTTAAAATTACTGGGTTTTAAAGACACAGCTAAAATCACGTTTCCATGGTTACAGATAAATCTACTTCAATTGGACAAGGGTTGTCTGGGTTTTCCTTATGTCTGTATCATTGTATCGGTTATTAGCTACATTTTGGTAAGGGGTAGGGATGTATTTTTCAATGAGAACTGACATCCGTTGAATGCATGTCGTCTGGATTTTTTTTAAATTTATTGTTAACGGCAAAAAAATTCTTACGGCATTTTTTTTCTTATTTGTAAATTTAAAGATTTTTGGGGGTGTTCAGATTAGAATACTTTTTATTTATCTACGATTTGAAATATTCTCATTTTTAATTTTTATTATACTATATTTTTTTTTATGAACAGTTAAATGTATTAGAATCCTTTATATTATGTAGGATTATTTTTACATCAAGTATAAGTATGTATATTAGGGTACATTTTTTTTTTAGTAAAATTTAGGACAATGACGGCAAAAATAGTTACTTAATTTACTGAAATAGTAAACTTTTATTTTTTATATATATAAACCTAGTAATATATTGTTTCTCATGTAAGTACAAAGGACATGGGTCATTCATAAGCTTACATCTTCTGGCATTTCATATTAATTTTATTTTACTATAGGTGTTTTATTGGATTCTTTTAAGTGCGTGTAATACTAAGTAAAAGAATTTTAGGTTAGAATTCATTTTATTTAACTACAATTTTAATTACAACTTTAAAATATTTTCATTGTTATTTTTAATAGACTATATTACTTTATAACAGAACGAAATGTATTTGAAATTACTTATATAGTAAGTAAAATTATTTTTCCATATCAAAGTATATGTACATTACGATTTTTAAACTTTTATATTTAAATATTATTTAAGTAATATTTATGGCACTTACTGGAAAAATAGCTAATTCATTTCTCAGATTTAGTAAACTTTATTTATTAATTAATTTATTTATTTATTTTAAATATATATGAACTAAGTAATAAAGTTTCATATGTATGTACAAAGGACATGAGTCGTTCACAGGCCTACATTATCTAGCTTTTCGTTATAATTTCATTTTTCAGTAGGTGTTTTATTGGATTCATTTAAGTGCCGGTAGTACTTTTTTAGAGGTGTTTAGGTTAGCGTATATTTTATTTAACTGCAATTTTTAAAAGATGCTTAGGTTAGAATTCGTTTTAACTACAATTTTAAATACAACTTTAAAATATTTTCACTATTATTCTAATAGACTTTTTTTCTTTTTTTTATAAAGAAAAACAAGTAAATGTAATATAATTACTTACAGTATATAAAATTATTTTTCATGTTAAATATAAGTATGTATACTACCTGATTGCCCCTTTTTTTTAAATTTATTTTAGTTTTAAATTTTTAAATATTATTTAAGGAAAATTTTTAACAATGACGGCATATAATAGCTATTTCATTTCTCTGATTCAGTAAATTTTTATTTTTTATAAAATTAGTAATATATAGTTTCTCGTGTATGCACAAAGGACATGGGTCGTTTAATGACCTACATATTCTAGCTTTTCTTATTAACTTCCATTTTACTGTAGGTGTTTTATTTGATTCTTTTAGATGCCAGAAGTATTTTTTAGAGAGATGTCTGATTTTTATATTTATTTATTCTAAATGACGTTTGATGTTGGTTGAATTCATGGCTAGTGCAACCTATATATATTTTTATGTTTTCAGGACTTTCAATCGAAGAGATATTGCATTGGTATACTAATGATTCAGTGCGACATTTATTTTGTAGTGGGCAATTATGAGGGTTTCTACAGTTACATAGTTTTTGTTTATTTCCATCAGTTTTTATCTTTATTTTTCCATTGTCTAAATTTTTTGGTTTTGGTATAAGTGTTTATTTAAGATATTTGCATTATGGTTCTTAATGATTTTTTCTAAGTTTTCTGTACAGCTATAACTCAATTTTAGTGTGTTTTTATTGAAAATAGTACTTAGTTTACTTTCACTAGGAAAATGCTTGACTATTAATGCGAGGAATTTATCTACTAATTTGTTCTTTACCATTTGGTTGTATGGGGGAGTATACCAAATAATTATTCTACGTCTGTTTTTTCTATGCATTCCATTTTCATTTTTTATATAAGTTAGTTTTGGGTTTTTGTAGCCACTCTCTTTTAGAGCCTTATTATAGGAATTGATATGCTCATCGAAAATCTTGTCATTTGCTGAATTTGTACTAATTCGTTTACTGATAGATAACGGTATATGTTTAATTATAGTTGGGGGGGTGATTTGATTTAGGGTGAATATATAAAGGATTGGTGTTGGGTTTTTTATAAGGTGTGTATGTATTTTTATTTAGGTCTAATGTTATATCGAGGAAGTCCACTTTTTTTAATTTAGTACTAACCGTAATTTTTAAGCCCATGCTTTTAAATTCTTTATATAATAACTTTAATAATATAATATTAATGCTTTAATAATAATAATATTAATGCTCTGTAAATTTACATTGAGCACTATTTTGTAAAATAAAAATATCTATAAGAACACCGGATTATATATCTTACTGTTCTTTCTTTTTATTTAAATATATATATATATATATATATATATATATATATATATATATATATATATATATATATAGTATTGATCACATTTACGCTCAACTTTTGGCTAAATATTGCAGTGCTGATTGATTATTTTCAAGCAGTACGGATGTTTTAATCTTTTCGTTTTCTATTGACTTTTTTTCCTCCAGTTTGTCTAATATTTTTTATTTACAAATTGTATTAGCTATTTTTTACACCGCCAGAGTTATAGTTTTAAAATAATATATATATATATATATATATATATATATATATATATATATATATATGGGGACTGAGGTCAACGCCAAGTAGCGATATGTTCAACGCAAAAAGAGTGTAAGCAAAGATAATGTCGCCGCTGGGTGTTCACCTCAGTGCCGGCTTTTAGAATTACATAAGGTCTATCTTGATATTGAGCAATTTAGTCCATAAATATAGCATACCATAGAACTATATTTTTAGCACACACACACATATATGTGCGTGTGTGTTTTTTGTACATATATGTATGTATTACCGATAAAATTAAGTAGCTGACGTGCCGAGAGGTGAAAATGAAGTTGACGACAAGATGCTATAATTTTAGCTCGATCTTAGATTGCACTGTTTACTTTAAATCAATGACCACGTTTTCTTTTGATATAGCGATATTATATATTTTACACATATACATACGCACACATATACCTATATTTACAGATACACACACATATATATATATACCTATATTTACGCATAAACATATTTATATATATATATATACACCTATATTTACACATGCACATATATACCTATATTTACACACATACACACACAGATACGTATATACCTATATTTACACACAGATATATACTTATATTTACACTCACACATATATATACCTATATTTACACACGCACACATACTCACACACACACACATAGTTTTAAGATGTGCTCTATTTATTGGATAAGGTGCTCAGTATCAGAGATAGAGCTTTTGTAAATATAAAAGTGAACATTGAATTCAACACTTAGGGGCGACAGTCTGTTTCATGCTAGACGCAATCGTCAGTCCTGACGATTGCGTCCAGCATCTAGTGTATATTTTTTGTATTTCCCGGGAAAAATGTCATCCGGAGAATTTATTAAACGCACAGTCGAACGTAAGGGCTAGATGTTTTAGGGATCCGGAATTTTTCATTCCCTGTTTGTGTCCGATGTATTTGGTAGAGGAATCCAGACACTTTCCTATGTAACAACATTTTTCCTCCTGTTACGTTACGTGTTGTCTTTGAAACAGTTCCCGTGTTCCATTCGTTTGATAAATTTTTCCCTACCTTCAAAGTAGTTTTCTTGTTTATAAATTTAAATGTTAGTGACTATGCGGGGCGAACTAATCAACGTCTTGAAACACGGATTGGACAAGACGTGCCTGCCAATATTGGGGGTTGTTATCGGACATTATTTGATTGATAACCCAGAAGGTTCTGTCAAGTACACGAATACAATATTTACCCTTTTATGCAGAGCGCGGTCGGTCAAACTCTTGCGAAGAGAGAGAGAGAGAGAGAGAGAGATTCAGATACACACAGATGCTAAAACATAGAAACACGTGTATTCATTTGGGTTATGGCTTTATTCTGACCCTATGTTTCTGTGTCAGAAATCAATGACTTTTGTTAAAATGTAATGAAAAAGGCATTAACTTATTTTACTTCTTGAAAAAGGTCAATCCAAAGCAAAAATTCGATTTTACCATATACGTAAGAAGGTTGAAAAATCAAAATTTTTCAGAAGATTTCTTTTACAATTTTCTAATTATATAATTGGATAGTAATTATGTATTTTTTGATGCATTTAAAAATTTATCGCTGCAACATAACTAACAAACTTACAAATAAACAAAAACAAGTTCTAGAAGTCTCCAGAAAGTTCAAGAAGGTTCCAGGAAATGCTAGAAGGATTCAGAGGGTCATGGTACTATTATAATTTTATACGATTTTAGAAATTTCGTGTTGGGCCGATATGTTAAAGATGACATTATTTCATCAGTCGATCAAATTATGATACAAGAAATCAATTATTTTACAAAAGTCCTAACCCTAATACACATATATATACAATCAGAAAAATGACTAAAAAATATACACACGCACACACACATACACACATACACACACACACACACACACACATATATATATATATATATATATATATATATATATATATATATATATATATATATATATATATACACATATATACATATATATATATATTGTGTATTTTTGGTGCATGTGTGATTTGGAATATTTTCTCTTTTTTGTATACTTTAAAAGAAAAAAAGCTCTAATATATGTATTTAGTAGAGTAGGGATGTTTGTATGTACACATGAATAAAGTATATATATATATATATATATATATATATATATATATATATATATATATATATATATATATATATATAAAAAATCTCTCTTGTTTCAGTGGGATGATTTAAAATCCATCATCACTAATCACCTCTGATATAAATAAATCGAACAAACAGGCGGATAGACACTCTCGGAAGTCCGGACATTGGAAGTGATATGGTATGTAATTTAATTTCATTCATGGTTAATACGTATCCTCAAATAATTTTCCATCGCATACAGTTTTGTCTTTCTTTAATTTTATCCTGAAAAATCCAAAGATAGCAAACACTCTGCGAAACGCGTCAAAGATTTTCGCGCGCGGGCGCGTCTGTGTGTGTCTGTGTGTACATACCACTCCATGCCGATCAAGAAGTTTCACGTTACATCTCTCTTACCATAGCTCAATTAGGATTCATTTAAACAAACACGGAAACCTACTAAACTCCATCCGCAACATACTTGTAGAAAATACAAGTAAAATGACCTCATCTACATGTAAAAAAAATAATGGAAGCACTAAAAATATAAAAAAGATAAAAGCCAACACCTATTAAAATCAACTATAAATATGACTATATATATAAAACTTCTTATGAATAAAAATTCATCATACATAACCATAATAAAACATATATATATATATATATATATATATATATATATATATATATATATATATATATATATAGATAACTAGACTCGTTTTGAAAAACCTCGAATTTTGATTTGCTAATCAAATCAATCTCGAGGGAAAAAAGGTTTTAAAAAAGAAAGAGCTACAAACATGGACTTCTGCCGACAAAAAAAATCGCATAGATGCAGGTCTGAAGCCCAAAGAAAAAACCCCGATACAAGTAACAACTAACTAACAAAAGAAAGCCAAACTTTCCCTGACGATCCGTTTAGGTGAAACCTAGGTAGGTTTGTCTGGCTCACTAGGTGTATCTATATATATATATATATATATATATATATATATATTATAGTAAAAAGAAAGAACAGTAAAATATATAATCTGGTGTTCTTACTGATATTTTTATTTTTATAAAACAGTTCTCAATGTAAATTTACAGAGCATAAATAGTATAAATTAACTGATTTAAAATATGGTTTTTAAATATTTTAAATCAGTTAATATATATATATATATATATATATATATATATATATTAATGTCTTCTCTTTCATTTCCATATTTACCCGTATACCCATCTTATGATATTGCACTATTTCATAGTTTAGTTCACAGCATGAATATGAACTTTATGCCTAACAGTGAGCGGCGATCCAGTGGCCTGGAATCTCTTTTTGCTGAATGATGTTGGAAGAGAATGGCCAGACTAATTCAAGATGACAGGCAAGCCGCAGTACTTCAAATAAGCACTCTTTACAACAGAGTTATGTAGAAGAGTAAACGTACAACTCGTTGAAAAAATAGATTGCAAAAGGCCACATTGGATTTCGTTGCTGTCAGGTGGGATCAGACTAATTAAGGCGAGAATTCATTAAGGATTATAAAGTTTGATTGGTAAAACGTCACCTAATCTAACTAGTCCCGATTTCTTTTGTGTCATTCGGATGGCATTGCGAGAATGAGGTGTAGATAATATGAAAGTACAAATCCATTTGACCTTGTAACAACTGTTCAATGTAGGGGTCTTAGTAAGGGGAATATTTTCTTAACATGTATTGTGACCATTAATAATCGTTGTAATATCGTTTATATGCTGCAATCTATTCACATATTCTGGCTAACCATGTGCTTCAATTTATGACTTTGTTGATTCTATTTTTGACTGGTCACTTCCAGAGCATCAACAGACGATGATCTTCTTTCTTATTCTTTTATATGTCGTGTCCTTTGAGGATGTAGGCGATCATGGCTCTCCACTTCCTCCTATCCCTTGTAGTTCTCAATAGGTTGTCTTTGCTACTTCTCCCCGGACCTGTTCTGTTATCCACTTGCTCTTCCAAGCTTTTCTTTCTCATTACGTCTCCCAGAAACTTCAGCTGCCTCTTCCCGGTGTTAAATATAAGTTTCCTCTTTGTTTCCATCCTCTCCAAAGCGTCATCGTTGTTCACATGTTCAGGCCATGATATCCTTAGCATCCTTCTGTAGAATCATGCCTCCGTTGAGTCTCCTCTTCATCTTTGAAGAGATTGTCTAGTATTCACTGCCGTTAAGGGGGACACATATCTCGTAGCAGTTCAGCTCTCTTTTCTTTGTTGCCAAGGAAATAATCTGCCTAGCTTTTGGAATCCCAATATATCTTTGGATCTCAGCGTCACAATTTCCATCTTCAGTCCGAACATTTTCCAGATATTTAAAATTGAACATTTCCCTGATATTTAAATTTCCGCACCTTTTTGATTATAGTGTCCCCGACCTGAAAATTGCAATTCTGATTATATTTTGCTGATGACCATGGATTCTATCTTCTTGTAGTTTATGCATCAAAAATAATGGTAAATTGATTTTTGGAACATAGCACCGAGTATTCAGTATTGTGTCCGTCACCTTCAACGGATCTCGAACTCGTGGAGCACATTTGGGAGGTGGTGGAAAGGGAGATTCGAATTCTGAATCTGCAACCAACCAATTTAGAATAATTGTAGATTTCTATAATAACAACATGAACGCAAATTTCGAAAGAACACATCCAGATCAGCGTCGAATTCAATGGCAAAAAGAAATGAAACAGTTTTAAAGGCAAAAAGAGGAACCGCCCCGGGGCTAGAAGAGTATAACTAATAAAGAGACCGGTGCCTGAGCATAAACAAACGTAAGCACCCTCAAAGGTGCATATAAACACTAGCGGGCGCACACAATGAAAGAAGAAGAAAAATCAACCTTACGCCAATAAAAAGGGCATCAATGATTTTTAACAATATAAAAAAAGAAGAAAAAACAGAAAATATGCTGTTAATTGTTCGTTTCTCCTGACGAGTGGACAGAGTGATTGCTGGAGTGTCGGTCTACGAAACTCTGGAGTCGAGATACTGTATATAACAACACTCAGCTAAGTGACAAATTTTATATTTGTATTAATCCTGTATATATATATATATATATATATATATATATATATATATATATATATATAGAGAGAGAGAGACAGAGACATAGAGAGAGAAAAGAGTGATGGAGAGAGAGAGAGATCTTTTATTCAATTGATCTCCTGATTTTTAAAGTATATATATATATATATATATATATATATAAGTAATTGTGGCCGTATCCATAGTTGATATTATTGAGGGTGGGCTTTTTTTCTTTATTAATAATGTTTTGATTATGCATAGACATATTGTACATGTGGATGATGCGATTATATTTGTATTATCAACGAGTATGTTACGGATAGAGTTTGGCAGGTCTCTATGTGTATTTAAATAAGACCTAATTATTGAGCTATGGCAAAGAGAGATGTAACGTGAGTCTTCTTGTTAAGCATGTTGTCGTTTATCCACTATAATCATTTACAGATTTGGATTGGTCAAGAACACAGCTCCTTAAAGAACATGTAAATTCGTATATAATGTGCTGGCCGTGTTTTGAAAATAAAAGATTCTTATGAATCTAGATACCTACATAAAACAATGCGTGTATTCAGTTAAAAGTAAAATAAAATTCATCCTTGATAATGGCTAAAAGTATAGCCGGAAGCGCTTGGAAAATATTTATACATTTTTTATATAATTTATGTCGTGAAAAGAAAAAAAATCATATGAACACATGATAAATTACATAAAAAAATAAACCACAGCACTTTGTCAGTCGTTTTCAATATTAGTGTTTAAGCCTTTTTAATATATATATATATATATATATATATATATATATATATATAAAAAAGGCTTAAACACTAATATTCCATGGTCATAATTTATTCCACTGGAATCGTAAATACAATCCAAATCATCAGACCTACAAATTCAAAATGAAAACAGAAAAACCAACTCCGGAAATCAAAACAGAATTTAGAGAAAGTGTAAGTATGAGGAGGAGGGAGATGAAACCTTAACAGAGAGAATTTTTAGGAGATGTGGGAGGGGGAATTAAAAGAGGAGAGAAAGAAAGTCGACGGATGTCTAATGCATGAAGATACATTTCGTGGTGACATACACACACCATAGACAATTAGAAGTTAGGATAGGAGGGGGGAAAAGAAAAGAAGAGGTGGGGGAGAGAGATGGGACGAAGGAAAATAAAATTGTGTTTACTTAAAGGGCCGCTTTGTAATTGAGAAAATTTGACAAATTAATATCGACTACAGGTTAGAAATCAAATATAAATATATGAAGATGAATATAACGATTGTCTAATCTAGCAAGGACCAAATATTTCTATGTTCAAAACACATACTAATACACACAAAAACATATACAAGTAGGTACATACACTTAGGCATGTACTCACACACACACACAGAGACATACGTGTACACACACATATATATACACAATATATATATATATATATATATATATAAAAACCTAAAAATATAAAAATATATTCACATATCCACACATACACATATTCATCTATATTCATATACACACACTTTTCACATACATATACACGCATACACATGCCCCCATGCATATATTCATACATACATCGGGCATGACATTTTAATTGTATGACTATTATGTTTATCTCAAAATGTATCATTGTGCACGTTTATGTGATGCGCTATGTATTTATATATGTATATATGTTTGTGTATGTGTATGCATGTATATGTATGTATATGTATGTATATGTATGTGTATGTATATATATATATATATATATATGAATTTTTTTTTTACACGCGCAAATAATTGAATCGTCACTTATTTAGATTTTAACTTTTTATATATATGTACATATATGTATCTGTGTGTGTATTTATGTGTATGTATGTGTATATGTATGTATGTGTATATGTATGTATGTGTATATATGTGTGTATATATGTGTATGTATGTGTGTATATTTGTATGTATATGTATGTATGGGTATATGTGGATATATGTGTATATGTGTGTATGTATGTAAGTGTGTACATAGGTACTTATGGAGGTGTTTATATATGTATGTGTATATGTATAAGTGTGTATGTGTACATATGTATATACATGTATGTGTGTGTATATGTGTGTGTATGTATATATACATGTGTAAGTGTGTGTATGTATTTGCATGTGTATATATGTATATATGTGTGTATATGTATGTATATGTGTATATGTATATGTATGTGTGTATGTGTGTGTACGTGTATGTATATGTATATATATATATATATATGTATATGTATATATGTATATATATATGTATATGTATGTGTATGTGTATATGTATGTGTATTTGTTGTATATGTATGTATGTATGTATGAATATATGCATGGGAGCATGTGTATGCGTGTATATGTATGTGAAAAGTGTGTGTATATGAATATAGATGAATATGTGTATGTGTGGATATGTGAATATATTTTTATATTTTTAGGTTTTTTATATATATATATGTGTATATATATGTGTGTGTACACGTATGTCTGTGTGTGTGTGTGTGTGAGTACATGCCTAATTGTATGTACCTACTTTTATATGTTTTTTTGTATTAGTATGTGTTTTTGAACATAGAAATATTTGGTCCTTGCTAGATTAGACATACGTTATATTCATCTTCATATATTTATATTTGATTTCTAACCTGTAGTCGATATTAATTTGTCAAATCTTCTCAATTACAAAGCGGCCCTTGAAGTAAACACAATTTTATTTTCCTTCGTCCCATCTCTCTCCCCCACCTCTTCTCTTTCTTTCCCCCCCCTACCTCCTATCCTAACTTCTAATTGTCTATGGTGTGTGTATGTCACAACGAAATGTATCTTTATGCATTAGACATCCGTCGACTTTCTTTCTCTCCGCTTTTTAATTTCCCCCCTCCCACATCTCCTAAAATTCTCTCTGTTAAGGTTTCATCTCCCTCCTCCTCATACTTACACTTTCTCTAAATTCTGTTTTGATTTCCGGAGTTGGTTTTTCTGTTTTCATTTTGAATTTGTAGGTCTGATGATTTGGATCGTATT